>KK502429.1:1495268-1574274 GCA_000688735.1 Glossina austeni | reverse complement strand
TGACGGCACATCAGTAATTTGTGACTATATTTTAAGACAGAATAAGAATCATATCTAGACTAAGAAGATATTTGCTACACAAGGATATTTTAGCCTCACATCTTGCAATCAAGAGTCTTCTTGGACTAGTTTCTTAAACATGGTTTATTACCATTTATGACTCTTTGTTGTTTATTAATATTTGCATTACATGCGACGGGGCATCATTGTTAGAGTTGGTAACCTTGCATCCCTCTTATCTATCATTTTTTCCAACTGAGACAGACAACTTGGCCCGGCATAGAGCTTTTCAAGCTCATTTCATGAAATCCTTTTAAATTTAATTTTAATATTTAAATTAAAAAACACGAAAATACGCCCAATCTCACAACACAAATGAATAAAATTAACATCACTTTTTTATTCCCTTCATTTATGCTGTGTTTTGGTAATAATTTTTACCTTAGCTGTTATTGGTATGCGACCGACTATGATTTATACCTTAACAATGTACACCGTAATGTTTACGTTGTTGTTTTGCTTTTTATTTTGTTTTGGCTCGATTGGCATTTTTTCTTAATAATACACAAAGCCATCGAAAGCATTTCTGCTTACACTTTACCCTCTGCCGCCGTATTTGCAGGTCTACGCGCGCGTTCACGTATGCTTGCAAAAGAGAACGTAATTCAAATAATAATTAGTTTCGATAACGAAATGCTTTCAGCATTTTCGGAGTTTTTATTAAGTTCGAGTTTTCGATGCCAAAGAAAGCGAAGAGAATCCGAAAACAAACATACATCTCATTAATGCTATTTTCTTTTTTCATTTCCCCATTATGTGCGATTAGATAAATAATAATAATTTCTTCTTAATTAATGTAATAATAAGTAAAGTTTGTGAATGATTTAAAACTGCTTAGCAAATTTAACAAAAAAAAAAAAAATAGAAATTCAAAGACATGTAAATATTCGCATAATGAAAATTAAGGGCATTTTAATTAAGGAAGAGTGACAAGAATACAAAAGAGAATATGAATGAATGTCCCATTAGTGGACATTGATAGAAGCAAGTAGAGCTGATTCAATTCAACGTTAAATGCATGAATGCATTCATTCTGCGCCAACGCCACTCTTGCAACGACTTTTCAATACAAATAATAATATCGATAGATCGGGAATATTGCAAAAAAAATTCAAAAATTTTTTTGATTTCCATTTCTTCATTCATGGGTTCATAAAAAAAATCAAAATTTGAAATTGCAGTTCGTTCGTCGAATAGCAGAAGGATAACTAAATAGTCGTTTCTGTCGCAATTGTCAATAGTGTGAAGCATATATTTGTTGTTGTATAATGATGCAGCATATATGTGTGAGCAATGTAGGTGTTGAATGAATGTGTGTAATTTCGGAAACAATAATCGAATAAGTTATGATATAGTGAGAATTCTTCCTTTCAAGTCAAATACTTTTGCTCTCTGTTTGTTTCTTTTTTTTTTTTGAAAGGTAAGAGAAGCTTATGAATAGTAAAAGGAAGACGTGAATATGTATTGCATTGCATATATACGCATATATACGCAATATACAATAAAATGTATATTATATGTACGTAGAAATTATTTGCAAAATATATATTTTCTAAGAAGAGGAATTTTTAGCAACTATGAAGAATAATAATAAAGATTAAGGAAAATAATTTTTTTAAATCTATAAAGAAAATGCATACACTTGACACGAAATATCAGATAAGTTCACATTAAAGCATCAAATGAATGAATTAAAGGAATTTTTTTTTTTTTGCTTTTTCTATAAGCATTTTGATAAGCACTGCCGACTTAGAAATTATGAAGCAACATGAGTTGAGGTGAATTGAATGAATTATGAAATGCTTTTACACACAAAATTCATATGATTTCATGTCATCTCTTTGCAGATTTATTAATAAAATACACATGCGTTTGTATGCCGAACTTATGTGTATGTTAAAGCGTTGTTAACACTTCAACAAGCCTTTAACAGAATTCTTACTAATATAAATAATCAACTTGAAAAAAAAAAAACGAGCAATTAAATGGCTGTTAATGCACAAACGCAATAAAAGCGTTATATTAATATTCTCTTAGTTTAATGGGCAATAAAAGCTTTTTAGTTTGATATCTTGAATAAGTTCTCTCTTGTAGAAGTAAGTTTCCAAGTTGTTAAGTGATTTTAGTTGCTTCCAATTTGAATGTGTGTGTGTGTGTGTGTGTGTATTCACCACTGAGTGAATAGCTTTATTCGTTACAAATAGGCTAAGAGTGGTTTGCGGCTTCGCTTAATTTTCATAATAATTTTCTTAGCGTGTGACTCGGACAACCCTGTTGAAAAAACCAATATTTTTGTAAAGTGTTTTGCGTATTTGTTTTTGTAAAGCTGGTGTCGTGTGTGTGTTTGTTGTTGCAAATTCTAATTTTTATTTACCTTTGCCATGCACGTGCTGTTGTTTACATTTCAAAGGTAAGAAAGGTAATGATGACATGCATTTTGTTTCTGTAAATCAAGTACCATATGTGGTTGTTATTGCATTTGGTTGATACGCTAATGAGAATTATAGGCAATTAGTACATAGGGGTATATGCCGTTACAAAACAAGAAAACATGATATTCGGTTCAGTCCGCATCTATTGATATGAAAACGAGCTTTTCGAAGAATAATCGAAGTGACATTCATTCGTCTATTCAAAAAGATAATAAGTAAATGATGATAGAAGATGAAAAAAAATTGTCGCCTATGCAGACATGATGTTTAAATGAATACAATGAGATTATACAAGCTTGAAGAGTTCATTGAAATAACTTAAACAACAAGAGGAAATCAATTTCTTAGCCAATAACTCCATCATTGGACTCAGCCAGAAGAGTTAGTGGCAAGGAATTTATATCACGTACGATACAACACTGCCAAGTAACTCAAATAAACAAACGCATGATACAGACTTCCATTGTTTGCTATTTAATCTTTTTTATTGTTTTATATACATATGTACACATAGATACCTAGACCTAGATATATACAAATACATTTATATGCATTTACACTTTTGTAATAATTCACTGCTTTAATGTTTTTAAAAGGAAAGAGAAAAAAGAATAAACCCGAAAACTTTCAAAATAACGGTTTTTTTCTACTAAATCTATGGGTTGGCTCTTTTTAAACAGAATTCTGCCATTTAACAGAATGCAAGACGTTGGTGCCGCCATTTAACAGAAAGCGGCACGTTCGTGATGTTATTTACAGAATTATCATGTACGATACAATGCTGCCAAGTAACTCAAAATAATCTCGCAAGCTGAGAAGTGTTGCCACTAGAAAAACAAAACAATACTTATCCTTAAATGAAATTATTTTTAATTAAAGTTTGCGTCTTTGTAGAATTTTTTACTAATTTTGAAAAGTAAAAGCAAGTAGAAATTAATTTCAGTGTGACGCTTGAGTAAATTTTAGCTTCTTTCAGAAAGAGAACGACTTCAGTTTACTTATTTATAAATCCCATTTTCGGTACGATTTCGACAACTGCTTTATCTGTGGGACTATCTACAAGTATTACGCAAGGACACTAATAATTGTCTATGCATTTATATTCTTAAAAATACCCTGACCTTCAATAGTATTTACTATCTCTTCTTTCAACGGTGGGTGGTCGTCGGTGGGCCTTCATTCGCACTTTGTTGACTTGTTCGCATAACAGTCTCTTTTGTGCATGAGTTGCAGCATCCAAAGATGGCGTCTTTAATGCCTACTTCTTTAAATTTCTCCTAAAGCACTTTCAGACAAATACTTTCCACTACCATTCGATGGGGGGAATAACGATTTTACGATGTAGTTCAGCTTTTGCAACCATTTTGACCGTCAAATTACTTCAAATTAAATTCAATTTTTTTATATAAGTCATCAAAACATCTGGTCTGTTTAACATTCCAAATTTCCGTAGGATTTCGGAAAGAATTTATCGGCTAAAGTTGATATTTAATTTCTATAAATCGTGACGTTTGGAATCGATTAAAAACCTAAATGGGAGCAGTGTTGCCGATCCAAATGAAGATTAGAGTTCAAAATCTGTGTGTGCAATGACATTTTAAAAAGTGATATCTGACACATATTCTCGCTTATTCTCGCCTATTCTCTCCGGCTGCATATTTTAACTGTTTCGGAAATTCAGAAACAAAATATATCCAAAACTCGTATCTGTTTCCGTTCACATTAGAGTTATTATACAATTTTCATGCTTATGTAATTTGTATAGGTGTGCGTGTGTAATGTGGTTGATTACTATCGCCAGAAATTCCCAGAAAATATTTTAGCGAAAGGAGCCTGATGTAAACGGGTGAAACGTTTCAAGATACCAAGCAAGATAACTTACCCGGTTCGATATGAAAGCAAGAGCAACAACAAAGCACTCGGAAAGGAAAGGAAATTTTCCGAGTTAAGCACATCTTTTTATCAAATTTTCTAGATTTACACAAAAGTCCGTCTTTTTCCCTTTCACCCGCTGTCATATTGTGTCGAGAAGATAACAGATAAGAGTTTGACTTCTAGGCCGGCATTTGCGAATCAACGCCATTGACGACTATTAATATTGTCGCAAAGATGTAACTCTTCATTAGCTCTCTTAGCCGAGTAGTTGGCGATCCTAGACCTGGATCCTAGATTTGTGAGCTGACTATGACTTATCTATGCGTCCGCGTCCATCGATCTAAAATTTGTTGTGACGAATATCAACTCAACTGGCAAGCACACTTAAACTTGAAATTTTCGCTTCACAATACATATCCGAGCATTTTTTTTCAGAACAAAATAACGATGTCTTCAGTGTATTAAAAGCATATTTCAGGCTTATAAGGAATGTTAAAACATGGGGCATAGTTTCAGCGGCGTTGCATCTTCACCGTGACATATTTGATTTTCGCAATTGTGTGCGTGTGCTTACTGTTCGACGTCAGTTCGATTTTGTAGTGAATAAGCATTTATGGCGACAGATAACGAAATTAGGGGGAATCCATTAAATTGTGAATTTCAATAATTTTGTTGTCCTTTACTTTTTATCATTTAAATATTTTCTTTGCTCGTTTATTTAACAATTGAGTTCATTTTGATATCAAGTTGTGTTCTATTTCATGTATTATTTTTTTTTTTACCCTTTAAGGTACTAAGACCATCACTAACAAAATATATGTATGTATGTTCTTGTATGTGTGTTATAAACACAGCACATTTAATTGATAATTTATAGAGTTTTTTTTTGTTTTTATTTTTTACATATAATTTTTTCTTCTTTTTTATTTAATATATGCCTGCATTTTATTTTTAATTATTATTATATTTTCTTAAATACACATTTACACAGCAACTATAGTTTTATGTATGATTTTTGTTGTCATTATTGTTTACATTAAGACAATTGTTATAACCTAATAATAAAAACTGAAATTTTATCTAAAAACTATCTCACTACGTTTTTTTTTTTTTTTTTTGTTTACATAACTTTCATTAATTACTTATTAAAAAAAAAAACAAAAAAAATAAATAAAAAAATACACTTGAATTATATTAAAAAAAAAAAAAAAAAAATTAAGATCGTTGTAAAGTTTTTTTTGTATCTACAAAATAATGAAATTGTTTATAACAATTTGTATCAAAAATCTAAACTTGAAGAAGCGTTTTTTCGTTTCCATTTTATTTATTTATTTTTTTTTTTATTTTTTTTTTTTAAATACGGCCCCTGTATAAAGGTAAGTGCAATATATTGTAACCCAAAAACAAAAAAGAAAATCTCTTTTAACTTTAACTAATTACTAAATGCAATTTTATTTATTAATTTTTATTCTTTGTCATTTAATGAAAAAAGCCCTTCGTTTTTTCTATTTTGTTTATGTTACTTTTTTTTCTTTAACAATCCTTATATATAGATTTATATATATATATATACACATAGATATATATATATAAATATATGTATATATATATATATATTATATATATTAGTATTGTAAATTTATACCTGTATTTTTTTTTTTTTTTTTTTTTTTGAATTTTTATTGATTTTAACTGTAATCTTATTATCTAAAAAAAATGGGTTTTAATTGTTATTCGTATACAATTCTACAGAGTTATTGGAAAAAATGAAAAAAAAATTTCGTATCGATATAATTATTAAATGAAAGTCAAGTCTAGGAACTATTTCTTAAAACTGGCACGCATTAGAAATAAAAATGTAAAAAAAAAAAAACACCTAAATACTCGATCGATAGTTTCTACTGTTACGCCTGCTTATAAGAATAGCTTTTGAGCCTAGTTAGCCAACAGACTGTGCACCGTTCCTTCAATCACCTTCATTTACACTCTGGTCCCTGTTAATGGCAAATTTGAAATCAATATCTAATCTATATATGAAGTTATTACTGATTAGTAAGAAAGCTACATTTAATAGAAGGAATCTTGGTCACCCATCACCATAACGCATTATTTAAAAATTATAGATGGATATGCACTTTCTCTGTTCGTTGTTTAATTTTAATTAATTTTCGACCCAAATTTAAATATTCAGCTCTAAACTTATATTTGCCTTGAACTGAATCCTGCTTTGACAACAGCTCAAGACCTACCATCATCGATTCGATTTAGATAATTTTGTTTCTCAAATTCGTATAAATCTTTGATCCACATTCAGATAAATGCCTGGTATGGGCTCGCCACGATTGAGAACTAATCAGAAACATAAATTTGTCGTAGAACGAATCTTGATTACAGCCTTAACGCAATTCATTAAACGATTAAAACTATTTTTCAGTTAAACTGTTACATTCAAAAAAATGTTGAACCGGAAGTTGTATTGGCCGTGGAAGAAAAATCCTAGCTTTAAGCTGATATATAACAATTGCTCAGAATTTTTGTTAAGTTGTTGACTTGTTCATCTATCAGTGAGAATCTTTCTTGCTTTCAAATTTTTAGACCAGAATCTATACTATATATATATATATAATTTACAATAATTCCCATCATCTCGAAATTTGTCTGTGGTCATAGACTAAATACATAGTTAAGCTTCAATTCTATATCATCGTTTTTACAACCGGCAGTCAATAGGCGAGCACACTAGAAGCAGCTCAGAGATTTATATCGATCAAAAATACCTATATATGTGAACGTTTTACGGTCTCTTATGTACATTTTTAAGGGTTTAAGACGAAATAACAAGTTCCCTATCGGTTGCGGATAAAAATGGTCTATTAAAAATATTGGCTTTTTTAAGAATTGCTTCGATTCTTCTTTTAGTTCAAGTTAGTTTTGAAATCCGATCTGCTGCTTTACTCCCACGATTATGTATGCTACTACAATTTCAATTCCAATTTTTCATTTATTTCAATTGCTATCTAATTAAATAATATTAACATTTTCTTCAAAAAAAAAAAAATAAATAAATAAATAAAAAATAAAAAAAAAGTGACAGTGAGTGAAAGTACTGATAATAAAACTTCTTTTAAATAATAGGTATAAGTTAAAATAATAATTCTTGTAAATACAATTAATAACTACACAAATATTTAGAAAATTTCATTGTTTCTCACTATTGCGAAATTTCTTTCACCTCGTAGAGACTTTTCAATATTAATATGAAGAAAAAAACTCTACGTAATTTAAATTCTTTTAGAATGCATTCCTCTAACATGACGGATCTGAAGCTCAAAAGAATTTCACCTAGGCTCTCCATAAACTTTTTACTTTGTCAATGATTTATATATATATTTATTATTATTATATGTAATCATTTCCAACATATATCACTCATATAGATCGTTGGCACGCAAATCAAATCAGTGAGCCGAAATTCGAAAGCTATCGATACGGACAACTATATACCGGCCTCTGAACTTGTTTTCATGATATATTAAATCATTGTACCGACAAAAGTCTCCTAAAAGCCTTGAGATTTAAACCATTTGAAGTCGGATTTCAGTGAAAACTGAAACTGAATGAACAAAGAAATTTTGGGAAAATAAACTTCATGAGTTGAAAGCCAATTGCAAATTTTCGCCACGTAATGATAAGCAGAGAATTGAATAAAGTAGTAGTTTAGTAAATTTAAATTTTTAAATTGAAAATCATTAGATGTGTTCTAAATACCCAACTTGTAACTTAATTGACTTAAGGTTAATCAGCAGTTGACAGCGAGACAGAGAGAATATGAAGTAATAAAGAAAAATGAATAAATAAAAGTCATACTTTCATGTTGAGAACAATGACTGCCACACAATTTGCAATTACGATTTTTTAATATATAACTCCTGACGTACAAGTTACACTTGTATAAGATAATTTTGCTGTCTTTTGAAGGGTATGAAAAAACTAACATGTTCGTTAAAAGGCATAAGTTGGCAATTTAGAATTCATAATTTGAAAATCAAGTAAAACGGTAAGACAGAGTCCAGGTTTCGAAATTATAATTTCTGAATCACGCAGATTGAAACCATGCGCATAATAACTTATATATAGAGACACATTTTCTGAAATGTAAAAACTTCGAGCTGTACTTTATTATTCTGAAAACGAAAATTAATTAATAAATGAAATGAAAATCCAATTTTCAACTTACGACAACCAAAGTACGAAAAATTGAGAAACAGTCTTTTAGATTTCAAAAATTAAACTCATGCAACAATCGTTTGTAGAAGTTGAGGATTATTTACATAATTTGAAAAACAAACGGTTCCGCGTGAGAAGTTCGGAAAAAGTACATTCTAGCTCAGTTAAAACAAGAGACTACAATTTTAAGTCATAAAAACGCAAAAGTCATAAAAGAAGAAAAATTTTTTATATAAAACAAAAAATTTTTTTTTAGTTTTTTCAAAGTTATAAACAGGATTAAAAAATATAGCTTAAGTAAATCTTTTAGGAAAACGTAAAAAATTTATCTATTAAATATATTTTACAACAATTTATATATAATGTAAAAGATTTTTCTTTTGTTTTGTTTCTCTTTCTTAAAGCCAAGGAAAAACTGTTCTAGTGACAAACTAAACAATTTTTAAACCATAAGAAGCAAAACAATGTGCATGAAATGTTTTTGAACTAAAACAAAAAACTTTTCTTTTTAAGAAACGGAAAGTTTTAATAAAACGTAGTGTAACTGATGATCTAAATATGTTTGCTGTTTTTACAATATTTCATTTCATTTCATTTTTTTTTTTTTTTTTTTTAATTATTTTGACTTGTTTTACTTATCACTTAAATGTATTATAAATTAATTAACTCTACATAGTTAAGCAACAGTATTTAACATTCTTTTGTTTTCTTCAACTTTTTCCTCATTTTATTTCTGTAATTTTTAAAATCGCAACCAATCGACAAAACCGCATAAATATATAATTTTTATGTACATTCAGTTATTTTCTGACTCTGATACCGAATGCCATGCCGTTCTTGACCACTACAAGCAAATCCCGGTATAACATAAAGCAATTGGTTTTAAACGTTGTTCTTTTCTCTTCGAACTTCTAAGATATATATGCAGAGTTTCACATATCTCAAAGTACGTCGTTATGTCTCTTAGTTACGGTAATCTATTTATTTAAAAACTTTAAAACTAATAGTTCTGACAAAGTGGACTTTTTTTCTTCTTATATCTAAAAAATGAAGAAAGAGTGCAAAAAAAAAAAAATCATTAAATTATACAAAAAAAAAAAAAAAACTGTTTTAGAAACAATTTTTTTAGACATTATTAAAGACTTTTGGTCTTAACTGTTTATTACATGAACATAAAGCTGCAATAGAATTACATGAATTTTATTTTGTTTTTGATAATTCTTTCTTTCTTTTCTCAATATATATAAATATATATATATATATATATATATAGATATATATATATATATATTTATTTCAATAATTTACAACAAAGTAAACCAAAACTCGTTGCTTGGAAAGTACCCGAAAACATAGCCAGCCCGACATACTTTCAAACATACAAAAAAAAAAAATTGATTCGCTACATCGGTACAAAATCGGTAGTTCTAGTTAGAAAGTAAATAATGATATTAACTCAATTTAACACAGCTTACTCACTCTTAAACTTAAATGTTATGCTAATTTCAAGACCACATTAAGGGAGGAATTATAGCATAGCAGCTCTTGTGACTCTTGCTAATGAAGATCTAATCAAACAATTTTGGCAACGAATTGTACATTTTACCGGCAGATTACATAATTAATAAGCCAAAAGAATCAGAAATTAATTTACTTTAAATCCTTCAAAAAATTCATCATTGTTTTTAGATGATGTTTTTTTCTAATTTAAAATTATTTCATTTTATCTGAAATCATTTCCTTGATTTTAAACGTCTTATGAGCCAACAAAAGCCATTCTGAGTCAACAACGAAACCGACTTTAGCGATAGTGACTTATAAACTATACTACGGGCCCACGGCAACAATCAAATTCGAACACCTTAAACTGCCGCTTTATTTGTTTAAATAGCTAGCTATTGTTAAGCGCGGCTTTCCACAATTGCATTTCTTAAGAAATCGATGCTATTTTATGTTGCAGTGCTAAAAACATCACTCTGCATGAAAGCATTGCCTTGGTCAGAAAAGATGTACACATTTTATATATATATATATACAGGAAATGGTTTTCCAACTTCATATTTACTTTCTTTGAAGGCTTTAGATTTTGCTTTTTTATCACCAAGTTAGGATATATCAAGGTTGCCATTCCTTACGTGAAAATCGTAAATTATGAAAAATTCTTAAAAATAATTAAATTGTTTAAAAAACGCGAGTTTCTGAAACTTTTTGTCCAAAAGACAACGTATTCAGTTAGGCCACACATATATATATTTAATAAAAAAAAAAAAAAAAAAATACATATATATATATATAAATAAATAAATAAAATATAACCGAAAATCATATGAATTTTGCAAGTTTTCTTATGCGCTAAAACTAAAAAAGGTGTTAATATTAAATAATTAAAGAGAAAAACTTTATTACCTAAAGAAATTGGTTATATTTCCATTGTAATTTGAGTTTTTTTCGTCGCCTCCCAAAAAATTTCACCACAATCGAAAATGTGAAGGCGTTGATGTTGTAGTGATGATTAGATTGGCTTTGATTTATAGACTATGGTAGATGTGTGCAAATGTATGTATATTTGTGTATATATGTATATGTGTGGAAGTATGTGTATGTTTTCAACGATAGGTAGCTGCTTAAACATTAGTAACACAATTTGTTTTTAGGATTCTTTAATGGGCTTTTCTATTTTTCTTTATGGAGCTGCGGTTCACTTTTGCTCGCATGCTTGCTTGCTTGCTTGCTTGCTTGCTTGCTTTATAGCTGACAACATTGATTAACAATAGCGCTTGGAATTATTATCGTTATAGTTCTTCCACTAATTTATTTTGCGATTGTAACAACAACTAACAACAACAATTGTTGAACAACAATCAATAACAATAGAGTGCTTGAAGATGTGCAGAGAGTATGTGTGGATAGGGACGATAGCCAGTATTCTATCTACGTAGTTAACAGTAACAGATAGTTTTTGTTTTTTAATAACTAATTGTCGTTAGTACTGGATTCCTCATTGAGCATATATTCCAAAAGCATTTCGTAGTCAGGGACTCATCCTTCGTTTGTGCTACTGCGATGTGTACTGGTGTTACTGTTACTGCTGTTGCCGGTTACCCCACTACCACTAATGTTATGCGAACTATTGTTATTGTATTCGACAGGTGTGGAATTGGGTGATGTCTCCACTTTTATTACGCCTAAGTGCGGTGCTTGTATTCGTAATTGTTGTTGCAACAAATGATGACCATTAGTGCCAGCCACACCGGGTGCTGGATGTAAACGACCCACCACCACACCACCCATAGTTACAAAATTACCATCGTGTGTTAACGTACCACCGACCAGTTGAGCGGCGTTAAGCGAACTCAACTCAAGTGTTTGAGCAGCTGTTGCTATATTAGAAAATGCTTCAAGATTGGACGGTGTGGCAGAGCCATTGCCAGTTGTGGCTATAATTGTTGTGTTATTATTTTGTAATTGTTGCTGGTGCTGCGCCAAAGTTGAGGTGATAATTTGACGATGATGTTGTTGCTGCTGTTGTTGTTGTTGTTGTTGCTGCTGCTGCTGTTGTTGTTGTTGTTGTTGTTGTTGTTGATGCTGTTGGTGTTGCTGCTGCTGTTGTTGGGTGATAAGCTGTTGTTGCTGATGATGATGTTGTTGTTGTAAGCCATTAGAAGAGGCCCCCGTAGCAACCACCATCATATCCTCTAGTCATCCTTCCTCTTCTTCGGTTTTGATCTTAACGGGCACATAAACTTTATCCATAACATGAATTTTTATGTGATTATTAAGAGTACTCGATTGACGAAATTGTTTCTTGCAGACGGCGCATTCAAACGGTTTTTCACCTAATAGCACATCGGGAATAAATAGAAAATCAAAAGAAATTTGAAAATTATATAAAATGCCTTAAGAATACTTCGCAATTAAACTAAAGAAATACGAAAATCGTGTTCGAAAAATTTTAGCTTTAAATCTATATGCAAGTAATGATTTATGATGGATCGATCGGGTAACGCGCGTGTCTTTCAATATTAAACTTGAAAATACTCCAAAAGCAATTACAAAGTTCCTCAAACTTAGTATCCAAAATAATGAAAATAAATTAAAGTTTATACCTTTCGAAAAAGAATTAAATTTATTTTCAAATGTCAGATAGACTTTTCACTATCGTGATAGTTTAATTAGTAGTTTAGTAGCCTTTCGGACACTAACTTACCTGTATGTATTTTTAAATGATTCGTCAGTGTGCTCAATTGACGAAAATTTTTCGGGCAATAGGTACAATTGAATGGCTTCTCGCCGGTATGTATTTTCAGGTGATTCGTTAAAGTGGACGACTGACGAAAAGTTTTATCACAAACATTACATTTGTACGGTTTCTCTCCGGTATGAATCTTTACGTGATTGGTTAGTGTACTCAATTGGCGGAATCGCCTTTCGCACACGTTGCATTGAAATGGCTTTTCAGGTCCAGGTGTTGTAGGCGTAGGCGTACTGTTATGACCATTAGTCAAAGTGTTAGCTTCACGGGCAATAAAATGCTGTTCAGAAAGCGCGGGACTGTGTGCCGCAGTGGCCACTAAATGTGCGAGCTGATGCTGTTGCAATATAGCATGGTGATGAGCCAGAGTGGTGCCAGATGATGCTGTATTGCCACCACCGTTGGACTGTTGCTGCTGCTGTTGTTGTTGTTCGGCCGCTGCTGCCTGCACAGCAGCCGCCTGAGCAGCGGCCATTGCTGCAGCCTGAGCGGCAGCGTGAGCTTCGGCACTAACACCAGCCAAATGCATAAATGGTATTGGAATTTCAGATGGTGTATGAGCTGCGGAACCTTGCTGCTGTTGCTGCTGATGCTGTTGTTGCT
This sequence comes from Glossina austeni, assembly GCA_000688735.1. Lineage (NCBI taxonomy): Eukaryota > Metazoa > Arthropoda > Insecta > Diptera > Glossinidae > Glossina > Glossina austeni. The sequence goes on along the minus strand of KK502429.1, from coordinate 1,560,825 downwards.
GTTGATGATGATGAGTGTTACCACCATTAGTGCCACTATTATCATTGTTATTATTATTATTATTATTATTATTATGGTTGGGTGATGAAGAAACAATAACAATCTCGCAATTAGGCATTGAAGCCGCTGCTGCAGCAGCATGAGCATGTTGCAGGCTTTTTATATGCATTACGACAAAAACACTATACCTTTTATTTATTATTGACGATGGACTAAAAATTCAAGTTTTTCTTTCTCTTAGTTAAATGAAATATTTTGAAATTAAATGTTGTTGTTGTTGTTGTTGTTGTTATAGTAACAACAAAGTGAGAAACGATTGAATTCACTTATACTTTTTTAAAAATTATATTTTTATTTGTTATCAAAACAAATGAGTGTCGAGCATTTACACGCGACCCTGGAAGCAGAGCAATTTAAAAACATGGACATCGCAAGGAGACGACATCTGAAAGAAATAAAATAACCGATTATCTGTAAGCACATAATCAGCTTTCTAATGAACTTTCGAATGAATGTAGAAAGGTTTTGAGAATCCTGGGACATACGTATTAAGTCAGAGAAACAAAAAAAAGAAAAGAAAAGGGAAACGAGAGAGAAATTATAGTCAGTTTGGAGTGAATTTTCTTTTACCACTAGGTCTTGTTGAAACAAAGACAAACCTTATGAAATTATTACTATTGTATTACAACACGTACTTGCGCGCGTACAAGTCAAACAATTAACTGACTGATAGTGCAGAAGTGAAGATGTATTGATCCACGATAGAATATTCAATTTCCATAAATGTGGTTACAGTTAACCATAACAAGTATATTTACGTACGGCTTTTTATTTCGTTTCACATCTAGACGCACTCTTGGAGAGACTCTCCTTGTTGCATAATATCGACACCGAACGACTTGAGTTTGTAAGAAAATAAACAGAATAATAAAGAACATATATTTTCATCATTTTTAGCTTTCGATGCATGGTATGTTCCTTGCGCTACCAGCTCATATCGGCTAAATATTTACAAAATCTGTCAAATTCCTATAAAGGCTAATATTAAAAAACACGAAACACAAAACAAAGAAACTTGCGAGTGATTTTTGGCAGTTCGGAACAGGTTCTCTGCGAATAATTAATTTCACTTTCCTGGCTATTTCAACATATACCCAGATCGAGGCTCTTTACTGCACTAAATCGTTTTTTTGCAATTAAAGCTTTGCATCTATTAGTCGACGAAAAAGAGCACATGAATTAACACCGATGATTATTAATAAACGTTTGGATTAGACAGAATTCAATATTATGTGGAAGGATTTGTCTACGATTATACAACGGAAACTATATAATAACAAGGAAAAAAACAAAGATCACAACTAACAAAAACCTAAACTTTTGGCGGATTTGATGAAAGCGACAGAGACGATCTAGCATTGAGAAAAGAAAGCAAGCAAACATCAGCTGGTGTAACATGTGTCCACGCTTAGATAAACACGATAAAAGAAAAAATATTGAACGCACATTTTCGATTACTCGACCGGTGCTATATACATATAGATTTATAGGTTTATATATATAATAAATAACTCGATACTAAAATGTCTGTTATTTAGCAGGGTTGTGTGCTTCACAACTACATTAATATTTAGTTTCTGTTGTCGTCTTCTAATGTAAATGCCAACGTGTTGATCTTTTCATATAACACGATCTCTGCATAATTTTTCTCCTTTCTTAATAAGTACTATACAAACCAATACATACACACACATATTCACCGGCTAACATACACATACACTTTATTGTCACAACGTATACCAGCAACTGGTGACAAATTCAAATAAATGGTTAGTTAAATGAGTCTTTCTTCAATCTCTTGCATATGCGTGCGTGGTGTGTTTGATGCCCGATACAACATAACACGTTTATTTTTCATACACACACACATATACTTAGTCTTAAAAACATCTTAAATTGTGTACGAGCTGTAAGAAGCGGCGAAAGTTAATCACTGGCCCTTAAGAGTGTAATAAGTGCTTTGAAGGGTTAAGGGTTTATAGACTTTTCTGACTAAATACGACACAATCACTATGTGGACTATGATGATAAGAAATGGTCAAGTTCATGTTAAATATGCTGAGTATATGTTATTGCGGACGGCATCAGTAATCTTTCTCACATATATCACCTTTAGGAAACATACCTTTTGGATAAAACAAGATTTACCACTTTGTAGATTAGCGTAAAAAAAAAAAAAAAAAAATAGCAGAAACTAGCTTTTTTCAGTACTTTCAGCATTAATAAATATGTGCAGCATGTTATTCGCTTCCGCTTTAACCACTAGCAACAACTTTGTGAATACTCTTACGTACATGTTTCATGAATTTTATAATTTGCAATTTTTTTTTTTGAGGTTAGGCATAACATTTCACTTGCCATTGACGGAGATACTAGGGAAGATCGATTTAGAATTTTTCGATTAAATTTAATAAAAAGAAGCTAATTATTGAAAGTACATCTTTAAAAGAGATAAGACATCTTGTAACGAATTCATGGCACACCCGTGTTAAATTTTATTTTTCTCCTTTATCAACACTTCACTCGCTTTGCAAATAAAACACACACACAACATACCCACTAGCTTGCACACGCAAACTTTCATATTAAAATAATTTCACGTTTCAACTTTGACCTACCTTACCACTTGCCTAAATTGCATTCAAACCGCTCTACCAGTTTTACTTTAAAATACGCGTTATTCGCCGCTCTCCAATAACGTTTTGCTTTTTGTTAACAAGGATTTTAAATCAGCTCAGAATATTCGATGAATTCTACGAATTTCAATGCATTTTTTCTTACGGTCTTTGTGTTCTCCTTAGACTGGATTTTTTCAACTTTTTCTTTTCGCATTTCCTACCTCGGCTGTCGCTGTCAAGTAGCGCTTTGTCCTTAAGCGCTCTTGCTTAGTTTAGCACTCCATTTTAAAAAGATTTTTCATTAATTTACTTTTTAATTTATTTAAGAAAATAATTTAAATAACTTTTCTTCACGGTTCCATGTATTTCCTTTAAATAAGAAGGAAATTACAACAAAAGCAACTTTTTTCCTATTCCTTTCTTATGGACAACTCAGTTTTCTTTTGACAGTTCTGTCGTATGGTTGAAATTGTATGTTTGTTTAGAGTTACCATGCTCTGCAATCATTCTTAAATTTAGGACTTGTATTATTTTATCGATCATATAATTGAGAGTTGGTTTAGGTTTTAAATAAATAAAAATAAAATACTTATAGGAGGATGAGATACAAACACTTTTTCCATTTTTGTAAAGCCATGTAACTAAAATTTTAAATATCGAATATATAATCTCTGCGCAGGGTTGCTAATCGAAGTGTGATTTTGAATTAATATAAAAAGTAATTTGAAAATAATATTATCTTGACTTCAACTTTTACTCGATGCAGTTGTAATTATAATACTTATGTTCATTAAAAAGAACTTCTAATTGTTATCTATCGTAAACTTTATAATTGTAATTAATATTCCTAATACAAAAACCAATTTTCTAGACATTACTAAATTTGTAAATGAAACTCTATTAAATGCGTTTTTTCCCTTTAATTAAGAAAATACAATCCACTTCGTAGTGTTTTGACAGCTGATGCATACTTTTACAAGTGGTGAAAAATAAGAATTTTAGGAAATTGCGGAATGAAAAGTAAATTTATTTTGCAAAATAGCATAGATAAGCGGAAAGTTAACTTAGGATGTTAGTAAGTCCTTAAAAAGTAAATTGTAATCATAACGTTGTTAAGGTAAGTTGTAAAACATAATAACTTTTCTTATTAAGGTCTTAGAAAATATTTTTATATTTATTTAATGTAAACAAATGCATTTATTTTTTTCAAAAAGGTAATTTCATGAAATTATAAAATTGTGCAAACTTTGGAACTGCCAGCTCTCTGCCCATTGATTGGTTGCAAGGCTAACTCATCTTCTTCCGTATAACGCGGCGGTTGATCTGTAATAATACATAAAAGTGAGTATAAAAAAATGAATAAATATTCATCTTCTAACCGTCCTCTATGCGTGTTGATTTCTCGTTGCGACAAGATATATTTCTGGATCGCTCTTTTATATCGTGGAAAAATTGAGAAAGTTTACTTTTTTGCTTATCTTCCTGATCAATTATTTGCTCCGAGTGCCCTTCTACTGTAGTGCTAATAGTATTTAGTTCCTGTCGTAAAGTTGTTTTACCTTTAACTGACGCATCTTCAACTTCATTATCAAAAGGGTTGGTTTCGAATGGATTGTTTGCTGAAGGATGGGTAGAATTTGCAGAAGCTGTTGTACGTTCATCATCCTCGTGGCCATTTATTGAGTTCGTTGTTAATTGGCTGTTATTTGATTTGTTTTGATTTTCTGTTATTGCCACTTGCAATTCATTTTTCACTATCTCTTCATCTTCTAATTGGAAATCTTTTTGGGGTCTTTCGATATCCACCTTATTTTTCTTCCCTGATAACAAAGAGCTTAAAGTGTTCTTAGCATCTTGCATTTCGGTGGATATTTTAGAGGTAACACTTCCAACAGCCTGACGTGTACCATCGGCTGCTTTCTTTAATGCAGAACCCATGGCATCTTTTGCCTCGCTGGTTGCTTTGATCGCATTGCGGCCGACTTGTTCTAAGGCCTGGAAACCTTCTTCAGTAACTTTTGCTGCGCTATTACCCATACCCTCCACAGATTGAAGAGCTTCTTCAGCTGTTTTATTAAATGTTTCAGTTACCTTGTCAATTCCGCTTCGAGCTTCGGACGTTGCCCTATTAGCCATTGCCTCCAAAGATGATTTAGTTTCCTCTACTTTTAGATCCGTTTTAGCCTTATCTTCAACAGATTTAAGGCCAACTTGCTCCGCAATTTCTTTAGTTACATTTCCAGTTTCTTTCTTCGTTTCTTTGCCTTCTTCAAATCTTTCTTCGATTTTGTTTTCCAAATCATTAACCAAGATTTCTGCTTGTTTTCGGATCTCGAGTTTCTCAGTATCATCTTTGTTTTCATTATCAGTAGTTTCGTTTTCAGATTCTACTAAGTATACTTGCTTTTTCACCTTGGCCGTTACATCGATGCCGTTATTAATGAAGCGTATTTCATTTACTACGATGGCGTGATCTAAAGGATCTGTGCTCTCACTAATTTCTACAGTAAGTTTGTCATCGTCTTCGGCGGGTGGTGTGGCCATGGATATATTAACATTAGGCGCTGATGATTGCACTATAAACAAAACCAGTAATGTTATGAACTGATCGCATCGAACAATTAACGAATCTTACCCACATTTGTAGCTGCTGCCTCTTTTATATTTTCCAAGCTTTCGACTAAAGCTGGTGAAGTATGTTCCAGACAATCTTCATTCATCGCTGCTTCGTATGATAAAGTGCGCAAAGGTGTTTTCCGAATCATACTTTGAGGTGAACTGCTAGCGTTACTATCAGGATAAGGAGTTCGAGGCCGCAAAAGTCTTTCTGCGGACGTTATTTTCTTTAAAGTTTTTGTTGAACAGACACTTTTCCGAGATTCTACTGAACCGGTTGGAGAATATTTGCTATGTGCATGCGAGTATTCCTCTTGATAATTATCATTTTTAGCTAAATGAATGTTTTCTATATCCTCGTAGTTGCAGTTGCTATCATTATTTTCCTTGATATCTGTTAATATGTGGTTATTTGCTGGCGTACTTGGTTTTGAAGTTGCTTTCCTTATTTCCGCTTGCTTACTAGTTTCATTAATGCTTTCCTCTCCATTATTGGTGATCTCTTCATTTCTTAGGCTATTAGAAGCCGTTAAATTTGTGGCAATTATTGGTACTGCGAAATTTTGTGCCATATATTTCTGTTGATAATCTGAACTTATTGTAGCGAACATAGTCGACGATCTTGGTATACCATGCACCAATATATGCCGGTCTCCTAAAGTCATATCCACCAAACGTAAATTTTTAAATTTTGATATTTCCCTAAATGTCTTCAAATGATGGCCGCTTTCTGAAAATGTTGTATAGAATTTATTGGCTTTTGTTAGCACTGCATAAAATGATGTCCCCTTAAGTATCTTCCAAATCGGTCCATTTTCTTCACTGTCATAGTCGTAGAATCGTTGAAATATTAAGCTTTTAGCTCGAACCGATTCGAAGCTGCGATAAATACTACCGGCATTTGTGACAATAAATACATCGCTGCACTTAGATATATGCATATATATTATTTGCTCATTGGATGAGAGATTTTTTTGCAATTCTGTAAACTGTGGAAACACAAAATCGTTTAGATGGCCCGTTAAATATAGATTTCCATTTTGTGTTAACACCATTGTCGATTCCGGGCCACAGGTAAATTTTTGCACTGGTGATTCTAAGGGAATTTCCCGGGGCTTTAGTATCGATTCGCGATTTGAAAGACCCAATTGATAAGATTTATTTGAACCCCAGCCTATTAACCGTCCGTACGCTAAAAATAGAATTAATCTATAATGTATTAAAGTGTTACGCCCATAGAGAATATATCCAATTATCGCAGTGATTGGTTGCTTTCATCATTTTGACTTTTGTAGGATGTGTAGAGCTTCAGTGAAGAACAGATTGTATATACGATTAAGTGCAAGGGGCTTAGAATGCTAACAAAATATTTCGAAAATGATCTAAAAAAAAAAATGTATTTATCTTGGGCTAAATATAGCACTTCATTAATTTATGTGCGATATTGCGTTGCGAAAGGTACACCAATCGTAGGTCATATCATAATAAAAAAATGTTGTAATATATTTTTCGAATATATTTCAAGAAAGGGTAAAATTGTATTTTTTTTTTTTTATTTTGCTATGAATCGCTTCGGTTGACTTTTGGATTTCAGGAGAAGGCGGATTCGTTCTTTCAGACAAAGATTTCGAGTTGTAAATGTGATTTCAACGGATGTCCCGCCATATGTGCCTATATGCGGTATATGTGGTGTGAAATGTGTATAAATGTGCATTACAATTATTTGGTGAATCTAAAATCCATGCTATAGTAGATATAGAATAATTCATCCTTTAAAGATAATATGTAGTAATTTATATCGAAATATTTCCTTTTAAAGGCCTTTAAAAAATATTTTTAAAACAAATACTTTTCACACGCGATTTATGCATTTTTCTACACGTCATGTATACGATTGTCCAATCACTTCCTATTCTTCCCCTCTATAGTAGCTTTTGTTTTTGCAATTTAAAGCGGTAGGTTAACCTTTTCATGCCGTGCCTTAAATAATCAATAATTATTATTGCCTTTTTTTTAGTTTTCATTTTTAAACCTGTTGTTGTCTATATGCAATTGTCATGTTTGCTCATTAAAAAAAAAAAAAAGAAAAAAGAAAGGTTTTATACACAATATCAAAACACAATGAAAGCAGAAAACTAAGTAGTGTACTTACATGTCAATACCATGAAATGTTCGTTTCCTGCTAAAATGTTTATGAAGTTTTCAGTTTCTTCATTGTTAGACAAACAGTCATCGAACTCTTCTAGTCTAAAAGGTTTACGTATTATTTCGCAGAGATCTCCATTAACTGTTGCTTCGGTAAAGTTCGATGAAACCACACTTGGTTTAGTAAATATGTTACGACCCGTAAAGAAAATTTCATTAGAATCTATAAAACGGTCTTTCTTTATTATTAATTGCGATATTTTGTTAAAAAGTACTCAGCTTCAACTTACAGGTTAATATAGCGGACCAATCCGTTCCAAATGCTAAATCAGCTATTTTTAGGCCCAATAATTTTAGAGATTTGACGCAAGTGGGCTTGATAATAACATCTCCGCTATTATTATTATTATTATTATTATTAGTGATATGACTGCTGTTTCTATTAACATTAGCCGAACTATGGCTACCAATGCCAAGCTGACCATAGTGATTCTCTCCCCAAACAAATAAACGTCCAGATTCTAAAATGATTAAAAGTGGAAATTAGAATTTTTGTTTTTCTTTCTTATCATTCCCTTCTCCTTTTTTTTTTCTATTTTGTGCACTTTGTTTTTATACATTTCAATTTTACAAACGCACTTGATTATGGAAATGTAGCTTACGCTTTTAATTTACTTAGTAATGCCCTAACCTTTACTTAAATGACAAACCATTTTCAAGTATTCGTTTTTGACAAACGTAACGCAATCTTTTTGCAATCATTACATGTACAAGGGCTGTTTACATTAGCTGTGTTTGTGTGCGGGTTTTCTTTTTTTTTTGGATTTTATCTGAAATTTTGTGCTCCCAATGGAGTTTAATATGGAACGTCGTTCAAAATATTTGCATTAAAATCATAAATGTGCTACTTGTACAGACACGGATTGAAGGGAAAATCACTGCAAATTTTTCAGACGTTTTGAATCTTTTTGAAATCTATTATAGAAAAAAATCCGTTATCTGGAAGAAATTTTTTTTTCGAAATTTGGGGCTTTGATTCGAGCTTAACTAGAAAAAAAAAAAAAACGCTTGTCGAAAGAATAGCAGAGTAAATAATCACAAGTGGAAAAAGAGTAATTGATTTGTTTCGCAAAGATGTCGGAGTCAAATTCCAAGGTCAAAATATAATTTTTGACTTTCTCTAAAAATGTACTGAATAACTTATTCATTTGCATAACCTATTTGTTCAAAAAGTCTAATAACTGATATTACTCTCGATTTTCCCTCTTGTAATGATTATGGACGGTAGAGACGAACAGATCGCTTATCTTATCTCAAGTAAACGAAAAATAACTTTGACTACAAATATTTAAAATTCACATTCGTCCCCGGGCACTGATTTATTGATATATACAATTTATGAGTTATAGCGAATTAATTCAAATTATTATTATTATTATTGTTATTATTATTATTATATAAATTTAGCCAGAGAATAAATTCTAAGATTAAAGTCTTAAAGCACTAGCATCTAAGGCTTTACTCTTTTATTAATATTATTATTATTATAATTATTAAAAACTCTACCGCACTTGAGATTTGAACCCACGACCATTGAATTGCTACTCGAGACTCTTGCCTACTCGGCCACGCAAGCGGATAATTCAAATTATACAATTATAATAGTCCCCAAAGCAAAGAGTTCCTTTACAAAGAGATTTAAAAATTTAATTATAGTCATAGTTGTTGCTTGCTTTTTTCGAAAAATATGCCAAAAAATTGTAAATTATTTTAAAAAGTTTGATCTTAAGAATTGAGATATGAGCGAAGATACCAATATCCAATGCCAAATATGTATTACATGCCACAAACTTCCTAAATAGGAAGGGATAGCAAAAGTCTTTCGAATGCGTACACTATCCTAGTGAATTTTGAATACGGTTTTTATGTTAATCTTAAAAGTTCTTCGAATCGTACGATGGAAAGGAAAATTTTATTTATATAAAATTTTGTAAAACTTCATAGTAAAAGAAATTAAAAATCTCTTGAAAATTTTTAGATTAAGAAAAAAGTAACACAAATCTTAATCATCTGTTATAAGATGTAATCTATGTCATCATAGTCAAGTATTCCAATGCCTAGCAATCTACTTTAGTTGTAATGACGGATTTACTTTGGTTTTTTTTTGAGGTGCTTGTGCCGTTTTGCCCAACAAATAATCATTATTCGCGACATGTTATGATTAATTATAAGTGAAAGTTTCTTTAATCTTTTAACAATCGCCAGTCAGTAATTGCTAGTAACATGCAAAAAAGTCTTATAACTTTAATGTAGCTATGTAACCACGAAACACGAAAATTTTACAACAATCTTAAGGGCATGTTTACCTATAATATTTAAAAGCGCGCAATTGAATATTTGAGTGAAATTACCTCAAATGTTATTACATTAATTCCATTTCCTAGTTTATTAAATTTGTCATTCTTTTCGTAACAGCGGTGGTTTTAAGAACTTTTAACGACTACGTATTCATAATTATAACATTTGGCTGTAAAAGTGCAAGTCATGAATGCGCTGCTGGAGATAAAACAAATAAACAAATGTAATGTCAATTAAAAAATTGGCACCTAGTAGGTTAGATAATATTAGGTGTTTGCAAAAATGTTGATCACTTTTTCGCTCGAAAAAGGCATTTATTGTGGTACAGCATATGTTAATCAATCATAGTCTCCATCGTTCTCTACAACATTTTATAATATTTTTGACAACATGGCGATATCATAACGAAAGAATTTATATTGGTTTGGCAGCGATCCAATTCGCACTTCCTCAACTTTGCGGACTCGTGTGCCAGCCACGAGTGTGTCATGCTGCACCGAGCTGAACTACTGGTAATCAATCAGATGGAGTCATATCTGGTCAGTACGCTGCATATGACAAAGTTTCCTTTTCGAGCTGCACCAGTGTATTTTGAACAGCTCTTGCAACAAGTGGCTAAAAAATGTAATTTTCCGTCAATTCGTGTCGTCACTTTTAAACTCACTGTTGAACCCAAAACCGGCAATTGGTATAAAAGCAATGAATTTGCAAGAAAAAGAAAAGCATCGGCATACGCTGAATAAATCAACAACATTAAATGGCGAACTGTCATTTTATGGAGAGGAAGGTCAAAATCATCGAATTGGACCGTCATATGCACACACATTTCTTTATCATTTTTACCTGTAGAAGTCGCTAAACAAGATTTCTGCAAGCATCTAATGGATTCAAAAATTATTGAAAATTCGTGCGATAAGTTGCAAATAGATCGTTTGCTAGGCCCGTTCGATCGTGCGGTTTACAAAAATCCCCATTATATATTCTTAAATATGAAGCGTTGCGAGCGAATGTATACATATTTTAAAAGCAGTTAGCTTGACTTCATTTTTGCCAGGTTAAAAATATTGGAATCAGTAATGGAGGACAGTCGAGAACATTATTAATATATTTTCAAATAGAAAAATACATTTCATAAATCAAAAGACAAAACACAGTTGAGAATAAATTTGAGATCTCAAGTATATTTTGATATTTGAAAATATTTTAATTATCAAATTTTTTTTTTATTCTATCGTCGCTCAGGGTTTATTTATCCCCTAAATATGTCAGCAGCACTACTGTACGTAAATTGTTCCAAAGATGAATAGTGCGGTTAAAGAGAGGGAACCAACAATCTAAGAAAGCTCAGTCGCCCTTTAGCGTAAATCTCTCTTTTTTGTTTGTAGGACACTTACCATAGAGGTGGTAGCTATGTATAAACTAAACAATCTAAGAAAGCTCAGTCGCCCTTTAGCGTAAATCTCTCTTTTTTGTTTGTAGGACACTTACCATAGAGGTGGTAGCTATGTATAAACAACTTAGGGTCTCAAGAGTGTCAGTGGTTTTTGGGACAACGCGCCTCACTCATGAGTATATGAGCGTTCAGGCAAGATATCCGAAAGGGTGCATTGTCTCTGTTCAACAAAGCTGATCTCTAATACTAGTGATAGTGGTTATTAAGTCCGTGTACTCAAACCGTAAACAATTCTCTTTTTATACTTTCCGCGGAAACTTCCAATTGTAATACCGAAAACATATCTCATAGACTTGAAAAAGTGCAAATATGCTTGAGTAGGGTAATTTGCCGCATAGACTAAGCCATGCTCATTTATATGTGCACACGGCGGTACTAGGTGAGATAGTGAGCTTAAGCTTTTTATATATATCACTAACTGCCGAGTTTTAGCCCACAAAGTTCAAACGAATGAATGTATCTCTCCACACCTTAATTATTAAAATATTTTCATAAATTAGGTTAAAGTCACTCTAAGGCGAATATCACTTTTTTGCTTTCTTGTTAATCCTACTTTTTCCTTCTCCCTTATAAACATAAGCAATTGTTCTTTAAATCAAACGCTTTCGAGGTGGTTTGCGGTGGCATCGCATTTACTTTTTAATGAAAGTAAATAATCGCCTTGTAGTGAAATACGCTTTATTTATACAATAAATTATACAAAATGCAGGTCAAACTCCTTAAGAATTTTGACTAGATACATAATACGTATCGGAACCTTAGTTGTGTAATTATTATTACCGCAAATGACTGCACTTTGGTGTGGTCCCGCTATTAGTCTTTTAATGGGATCATTTTTAATGTAAAAATAGCTTTGGGTGTTTTCAGCTAAATGGGATTTTCCCAGTGTAAATATCGCTCCGGTATTGGGTACATCCATGTTTGTAACCTTTTTTCTTATTTTTCACGGTTTTTTTTTTTTTTTTTTTTTTTTTTTTTTTTTTTTTTTTTTGCGAAAATCTTTAGAAACTTTTACGTAATACACTTTTAATTACTCATTAAATTATTAATGGCTTCAATTGTTGTTTAATAGAATAGTACGCAAATAATCAGAAGCTTATTGTTTTCCGATTTCTTATTGATTTCTTAAAAAAATTATTTGTTTATTTATTTATTTACTATATTTATACTGGCCTATTTTTAGGCGATTTTTTTTGTTTTTTTTTTTTTTAAAAAGAAAAATAAATTTTGATTTTTCTTTTTTTTGTTTTGTATTAATTCACATATGTCTTTATATTGTTTTCTTTATGCTTTCCTTTGCTTTCTTATCTTAACACTATCGCGTGTATGGTCAACACAACGTTTATTTCCCAACTGGTCAGTCGGTTGGTTCGTTAAATTAGTTTATGTCCTGCTTCCTAGCCTAGAACTATGCTAACGTTTAGTGTTTACTTGACCGTTTTAACAAATAATGGTAAACTAAATCGTGAAAAAGGGAAAGAGAAAACTGCAAAGAGAGAAGGAAAGGTAGAGAAAATAGAACATTTTGTTGTCCGTGCAATTAACTTGCTTTCTTTTTCGTATTTCTCCTTGTCCCGCTTCAGTGCTTAGTTAAAGTTGGTCATTAATTATAAAAATTGTTCAACGCTTTCTGGTTCGTGTTCCATTTTGGTTTACGATGACATTTTTTTTTTATTTTTCTTTTTTACTTCATTTGATGAAGGATTTTGACCTTTGCAATTTATAGGTTAACTTTTTTCATCTATCCCTCTTTCCAAAAAAAAAAAAAAAAAAAAAAGTTTACCTACTAAAATTCTTTTCAGTTTTCGTTAATTTCTAAGGTTAAATGTTTATTAATGGCAATTATAAGTGCTGTGTAGAAATGGAAAGCAGTAAGAATATCTTTCGAACAAGAAAGTAAGAAAAGTGAGCGTCTTAAGGTATACTACATATATGGATCTATTAAGGTAAATATGTTAATATTGACTTTGTTTCCTACCCACCAGCGAAACACCAAAAAACATCCGTTAGGAACGTTGTATGGTATATATATGTCCATTGTGTGAAATATATTTGTGCCTGCAATCAAATAACGCTTGTATTAATTCAAAATATATCGCTGGACCATCTAAAAATTATTTGCTAAAATTCGCTTGCCACGTGCACAACTAACTTTGCTTTTTCTTATTAGGAGTTGAATGAGAGGAGAGTCACGAAACGAATATAAATTTCTTATTTGCTTTAATTATAAAAGGGACTATTGGACTTATTTCTATCGCTGATAAACGCTCTCACTTCAGTTCAGATCAATTTACAATTGAATATAATTTGAGGAGGTACAGCACAACATAAAGAGAAACTAAAAAAAGTTGGTATTTTCGCTCATTATTATCCGCTCATTAAACTACTGCAACAAAGCAATTCTTGTGTTTTGTGGAAGATCCTACAGCACCTCTCCAAAAATGGAAAAAATCGGTCCCATCACCCAAGTATCGAATTTCCATTGGCTTCGAGTTTTGCTTTACGATAAAAGTGGAGGGTATGGAATGTTGGGTCGGAGCCGAATACTATTTTTTTATTTTGGGGGAAATCTGAACAACTGTGGCATGGGCTTCTAATTTGTCATCAAAGTCTTATATTAAGCAGTTTAATTTGAGAGAGCACTAGTATCACGAAGTTCTATAAAACCAAAATGATGACGCACTATAAGTAACTTTAAAAACAATAAAGTAAGAAAATTATATTCGATTGTGATCGAAAAAGTCTTGTATATTCGCTACCTTTATTTTACAGAGGATTGAAAAAAAGGAAAAAAATAAAATTTTCTTACTTTGTAACATCGTGTGCGTATGGCTGAGAATATATATGTAGAAAATATTTTTATAGTCTGTCTGTTGTACAGATAGATCGCAACGGCGATATCTTTATATTCGCGAACGGTAGAATGCTTACTGCAGATATTACGCAGACAAACAGACGAATATGCTTAAATCGATTCAGCATTTGATGCTGACCAAGAACATAAGTACTGTGTGAGATCTGTAAAGAGTCATTCTGGTTGTTGCAGAAGTTTTGACAAGCTGAAGGTACTCCCTATTCTTCGTTGGTGTGGTATAATAACGTAAGAAATTTTTACTCGGCTATTACCGAATCTTTTATACTAATAAGGGTTACTTCGAAAAAAGGAAAATAAGAAAAAGCGAAAAAATAAAATCTCGATATTCTATAATATTAGGTAGACATGTCCGGCGTTTTCCATTTTTGTACAAATATTGTGAGATCGAAATATAAGTAAAAATATTATATTGTATCTGTGGCAGTTTATTTTTAATAAACAAAAAAGTCTTTATTGTACTATGACCGTGTCCGTTGACCAATTTGGCCTATTCTTAATACCACCCTGCGCGGAAGAGCTTCAAATGCTTCCGCCAAATTTGAGTTATTTTTGCGGTTAGGGGAACGTTCGCAAGAGAGATTACATAAATGGACAGATGGACATGCATAAATCAATTTAGAATTCGATGTTGATCATAAATATATATATTTTATGGGGTCGCTGTAGCACTCTCTTTGCAACCCTTCGTGGTGCAAACGTTTTGACAAAATGAACGCAACTCTCATCTTTTAGTGAAAAAAAGTTGTTTTCATATTTTGGTAGAGTGCACTTGTGTGAAAGCGTTAAACAAATGTTTTATAATTGAGAGATTTTTTTATATGCTTTCCGTTATCTTCTATTATGTGCCGTAAACTTTTAATGGTTTCGATTCAACCTCGTTCAAGAATGCATTTTCATATAATATTTCAGTTTTATGTGGCTGTGATGGTTGTAGTTGAGGATTTAAGTGAAAAGTTCTGCTTTAAATAACTGTAGCCTGTACCTTTTTTCACTCAATTATGGTTTTTATATCCATCACCGCAGGATGAGAGGTATATTTGTTTTGTCAAAAAGTTTGCAATGTCCAGAAGGAATCATCGGAGATCTCACGAAAGTATATATATTCTTGATCAGCATCAAATTCTAAATCGATTTAAGCATGTGCGTCTGTTCGTCTGACCCTCTGTCCATCTGGGTAATGTCTGTTGTAAACATTCTCGCAAAATGCCGCAAAATTGAAAGCTCTTGTATACAGGCCGGTATTGACAATAGGCAAATCGGTCAAAGGACGCATCCACAGCACCACTTAAACTGAGAACATCTCTGTTTTCCAAAAGGAATGAAAAAGTTGGTTTTTTGCGCATTGTTCATAAATGTACAAAAATTTGACCTCATATTCTATGGGCAATGCTGTATGTAGCATCAGTGCTTAAAAATGGAAAAAATTGACCATGCCTAGCCAATCTTATAGTATATCAAAATTTAATTATTTTTTCAATATCTTTATAACAAGTCGAAAAAAGCTTCAAAAACCCCATAAAATATATTAATTCTTGATCAGTTACCACCCTAAACATGTCCGTGTGTTAGTCTGTCCATCTGTCTGTTTGCGTAAATTTGTAGTATTTGTGGTAACCATTCTCCCGTTACCGTAAATAAAGGTCGCCTAAAAATTTGCAAAAGAATTTGGAATTGACCTAAACTTTTCAAAGGCCCACATAATTCTACAACAAACATTTTTATTTTGAAAATAGAAGAAATCAACTGTGTCCCCTCCATATTACATAGCATGAGAATTTTGTTCTTTTACTTCTTTTGTGTTTTTTTTGGGACGAACGGTGATGAGTATAAAAGATTCGGTCCCGACCGAATTTAATTTTCTCACTTTTTTTTCTTTCAATTTTCTGTGTTACATCGTTTTTATACTATGTGCAAAAAAAGGATGTGCATTAACTTTTTTATTCGATACGCAACACCTAACGTCGTATATATATTCTCTATATACGTTTATCCACATCTCCGATGTTGCAATTCTTAAGACGGCTAAAAGGAAGACATAAAACTAAAGCTTATTACATACTGTCTCAATATAATTTTCGAAACTGAATTTTCGTGATTTCTATACCTTACACGACTTGTAGTAGAAAGGTACATTATGTTTATGTGAATGTATGCAACATCCAGAAGGACTTGAGTTAGACTCTCTTATATGATACTCATCGATTCCAATTCACTCTCTGATTTTATTTGAGAGTGTCTGTCCGTCCGTCTGTCTGTCTATCTGTCTTGTTTTCCTGTGTTCAAGCTACAGTTCTGAATTTTTTATATATTTTGACGGACATCACGTGTTTTCGTCCAAGGAGGCAAGCTATTGAAAACGGTTCGGATCGGATCACTTTTTCGATCGGATCACCTCCCATGTGAATCCTCATTTTGGGGTCGTCAAAGGTCGTTATATATATAAGATAACGGTGAGAATTTAATAGTGTTTTTAATGGCTGTGATTGCGTATGATATTTGATTTCAGGATGGAGCGAATTCGTTCTACATACTAATCGCATGTTGTATACCGTATGGTTTTCCAGTCATATCTTTATCCTGAGCCTAAACTAAAAACAATATATCGTTTTTCTGATTTTCGAGAATTTTCTTAAAAATAACTTGGAAGACACAACACTTAAAGCTCTAAAGTAAAGGCTAAAGGCTTTCGAAAGAAAGCGGCCGGTTTTTGCTATTCACGACACGTCCTTTATGGAATTTCTGTTGCATGCGTTAAGGTTTAGCAACGATTTTCTCTAGTAGCTCTTAGTCGGTTCGATTTGAATTTTCCCTAAAGCTATATATGATATATTATACTCTAACTATGAAGATATAGTGGATAAGTAAGGATTCGCCCAAAGCCAAATGAAAAAAAATTCTTATTTGTTTTTGTTATTTTTCAAATTGGTATGCATAGGGCAATGTCCTACTTATTGTTATTTAATGGCATGTAGTACTGGTTTGTTATTCTAGCCATTAAAACAAAACATGACCACTACCAACGCAAACATTGCTGGCCTACGGATACTTGCAACCTTTGTATGAACATAAAAAACTATGTGAGAGGACAAAAGAATATTTTTAATTTAAAAAGGTTAGCACTTTACAAAAATGTGAATAGTTGAACTTATTTTTGTTGCTTTTCCTTTTTACCATAACCGCAACGACCACGCTACTAACCCAGTAACAAAGTTTTTCTACACCGAATTGCTTGACATTCTCTAACATAACTAGATAGTGACGTTTGATGATAGCATTTAAACTTCTTCGCAAATAAAATTTCTTTGTAAGCGTTTCGAAAAGCGAACATTTTAACTTAATGAAGCTCGGTAAGAGTAATTCCTTAAAGATAATGAAATAAAAATAAGTTATTATGAAAGGTGCGTGTAGGGATTAAATGTAATTATTATTTTTTTTTTAAGGAAAAATATAATTTTTATACCCATCACTGAAGGATGGGCGTACGCTCACATCGCTTTTTTTTCGCAATCCATGTAACACCAAAAAGTAAGCTTCAGAGACCCTATAAAAGTATATATACTCTTGATCAGCGTGAAATTTTGAATTGAGTAAGCCATGTCTGTCCGCCTGTCCGATGTTTGTTGTAAACATTCTCCTCGTCGTAAAAATGAATCTATCCACTTCAAATTTGTTAGACACATTGGAAGTGTTTGCCCGCAGGATGGCATTGAAAATGGGCCAAATTGGTTAGAGTGGAAGCCCGCAGCGAGCATAAACTGAACGCAACTCCGTTTTTGTTAACAAAGATTTGTAGGTTCTTGCTCGTTACTCAGAAATTATAAAAGTTTGAAAGTTGAAATTTTCCGTATTCACTTTGTGAAGCACACTACTCTTTACGTGCAAAAATGGAACAAATCGGTCATGCCGTCACAAAGTTACACAAAGTTTTTTAACTTTTTTGAAATTCTACGCTTATTTATGATAACGCAAACAAGACAAATGTTTAAAACTATTTTGTATATTCCTCAAATGAAGATATATTATCGGCCTAAAAATGGGCTAATTCTGAAATGAATATGGTAGATACGACGATTAATTTTTTCTTAATAATAGCAGCGATATGGGTATCAAATAAAAGAACTTAGAGAGTAGAATGCGAAAAGCATTCAACTTTTTCATTTACCAAAAATTCAAAAACTAATAAATCAAAAAAATCATTTTCAACAATATGTAGAAAAAAAGTCAACTTAAAGCATTTAAACATCATAGTTTTTATAAACGCATATATATGTAAAACAAGGTACAGTGCGGTTTATAAGTTCTCTGACCTTTTCATATGTATTTTTTTTTTTTTTTTCTATTCATTTATATTGAGTCTGTGCATAATCCGCTAGCGAATATTTAACAGATGACGTTTGCTAGCGAATATTTAACAGATGACGAGTATGACACTAAAATTTGTAGCGATAATTTTGAAAAAGTCACTATCAAGATCCTTAACATGTAGACAGTTTCATTATATTTTGAATATGGAAGAAAAAATCACTTTCCGATGCATTTCGTTTTTCTTATTTCCGAGAAGAAAGTCTTTCAGAATTCATGATGAAGTCATAGATTTTTGATCTGCAATAAGGTCCTTACTCTAATCGGGAAGCCTTTATTGATTTTGTTAACATTAACGCATTAATCGAGCTCAGCCACAATTTACGTTTGAAACTGATCCGATTTACGCTATGCACTTGTGTGTGGCTCCAATGTAATATTAATAGCAAGAAAAGGAAATTTTATTGTGAACGATTGTCGATTAGATTAGATAAACTTGTGTCAAAGAGCATGAAAGTAAATTGAAAATATTCTTGTAAGGGTTTAATCAATTTTTGTATATATGTAAATTTGTAGTCTACTATTTAAGGCATTGGTCGGTAATACCCCCACGACCATGATCATCATATATATGTAGGTGTCGTTTTTCGCAAAAAAAAATCCACATTAGTTTCTACAAACTCTGCTATGCCGCTTATCGACATTTCACGCCATTTCGATCACTTGTTTACGAATTGATTAAATATTGCTTTTTAATCGGAAAAATACCGTTGAAACTCAGCAGTGGCGTCAGAAGCTTTGTGGCAACTTTTCATTGTCAGAAACAACAACTTATCGTTGCTTTTGCTGATTTTAAAATCAAAAAAATTCTTGAATTTTTTTATTGTTACAAATTTCCGCTAATCTCGATACGGTCCGTATCACTAGATCGTGGACATTGTTTTCAAGAGAAATGTACTTCAAACTACTAGGGTTATTAACATTTATTTTTAGCGATACTTTTTGACAGTTCAACACAACTATTATTATTTTTTACTCGAATGTTCTCTTATGACTCTAATGTTCTCTTCCGACTAAACTGTCTTCCGTAAATAGTCTACTTATACACATTTTTACAAGCATGTTACGATCACTTAAGTTCATGGCTTCATTTTTAATCCGTTAACCTGCTTTTCTGCTAATCGTTTTCCTCGGCCGGCAGCTGTATGACGCGCCGCGCATGTGCACCTGGGTTTTTTCCTGTCTGTTTTCCTGCTAATCTTTTTCGTCGCCCGACAGATTTTAAAGACATTAAAAGGCAGTGTATTAGTCGCTACTTTGTATGGCAAGTTTAGCATGGAAAAATTGTTTTCCGAATGGGTACCACCCCATAGTGAAACAAATGCTCCATATCGCGAATCGATAATTGAGTACAATGACCAAAATTGAATGAATTGAAATTCGATTCGTTGCTCCAGACACCATGTTCTCCAGATATGCCGTCAAGCGGCTATATTATCTGCTTGGATATCTCAGAAAAAGGGTTACAGCATAAACATTATATATATAAGACAAGATTTGCGCAGCAAAATTATTAAGTACTGGCCTAAGGCGTCCGAGAAAAACAAAGGATGTTAAAGGGAGAGCAAGAGAAATGAAATGAAAACATTCGCCGTACGACGAGTATGCGCAAGCCTACACTATAAACAGGTGTATGCGTATTTAATAGACCTGCGCGTGAGTGTGGGTATAATCCCTTTCCGATTTGCTGAATTTGTGGGATTGTTTATTTGATTTTTCTTATTTTCATTATTCAAAAGCTAACTCCTTCGGCATATGCCCATCATCATAATTCGTACGAAAAACAACAAGATATTAATTAATTCAAATTAATTATTAATTAAAAAAATTTATATATAATTAAAATTAATTATTAATTAAAATTTTAAGATTTAAAATTTTGCTTAATGTTTTTCTTTTTAGTTTTCCTAACTTAAAATGGCTGCAGAAAGTGTAAAATGTTCTATTGTAGCGGAAAATGAAGAACAACTTGAGGCTGCCGAAAGTACGGAAGAGGTAACACAAGCATCGGATACTTTAAGCGGAACGGAAAGTGAAACGAAAGGTCAATTAAATGAAGAAGACCCAGCAAAAGAGACACAAGAGATTGTAAACGTGAAGAGTAGCAATGAAAAGAGTAAAAGTGAAAATCCAACAGTAGAACGAATGGAAATGAATTTTCCTGATAAATGTAAATCCGGTCCAGAAACTAAAGTTCCAAATACGAAGCATGAATATGAAGAATATATTAGTTATGACGCAGATGGCTGTGCCATTTATACAGATCCCAATACTGAACATCGTTATACGTGGAGTTCTGTTAAAAATACTTGGATACCATGTAATGAAAAAGCAGACGCTGATAACAAGACCTTATACGAAAACGAACATTATCGTTGGTGTAGTGAAACTCAAAAATGGTTACCCAAACAAGTTACTCAGCGGGAACAAGTAACCGAAACTGAACATTATAAATGGAACGCAGAGAAACAAGCTTGGATACCGAAACAATTATCGGAGAAATCACCAAGTGCAGCTAACGAAGCTCGCTATGACGTCGACGAAGATGGTCAACGGATTTATACTGATAAGGATGGTAGCATATTTTTCTGGGATACTCAAAAAAGTGCTTGGTTCCCGAAAATTGATGATGAATTTATGGCCCGATATCAAATGAATTACGGTTTCAATGACCTTAAGGAGAATGATCAAAATGAAGAAGAAACCCGAAATGCGCAAGAAGTTGCCTTTACAAAAAGCGAACAGCCAACAGAAGTGGATGAAATGAACTCCAGCGAGGAATCGAACGAAATGAATAAACAATGCTCTAAGCGTAAACAGCAGCAAGAGGCCCCAAGTAATTTAACGAACAGTGTATGAAAAATTGATAAAAAGTTAAAAAGCGTTAATTATGATTTTACAGAGTGGTTTGATATTGATCCGGCTCATAATACCAAAGTATATGTTTCGAATTTGCCGTTAGATATTACTTTGGATGAATTCGCGGAACTAATGGGTAAATGTGGTCTAATAATGCGTGATCCTCAATCTCAAAAGTTCAAATTAAAATTGTACACTGAGGCCGATGGACAAATTAAAGGCGATGGCTTATGCGATTATATAAAGGTAAGTCAGTCAATATTTTCGTTCATATATTTATAATTAACGTAAATATACATGAATACCTACATACATACATACATACATACATACATACATACATACATACATACATACAGATATACATACATCCATGCATACATATTGATATGGATATATACATGCATACATAATATATAGATATCCTAGTCAAGAAATAATAGGTGTATGCGTATAAGCAAAATGTAATTTTTACAATGACCGCCAATGATTGTTTCACGCATCCTTCAGCTTGTATGTAAAGGACTACAAAAAGCATAACATTTTGTTAAATAGTTTACTCAAGTTTTTCGCGAGAATTTCTTTTCGCAGAATGTGGCCCTCTTTAAAGGCAATTGAACTGTGCTCCGAAAAGCTGCGATGCTTTTTAAGCGAAAAATATTAAATAAAGTGTCGGCGAAATTTATAGGCGTGGCGAAAATTCGAAGTTATAATCTTTAGACGTAATTGCGTATTCTCCAACACTAATCTTTTAAGTTGTTGACTGACTAGACCATGGCGAAGAACGATTCATGTAATTTTAACAATATTTTTATGGGAATTCTTCTCTAACATTTTTAGTGACATCGTCTACGAAATTTCCAAAAAATAAGGAATATAGGACAACAGAAGGTTTTTTTATTCCTGTTGACGGCGTAAAAAGCCAAAAAGGATCTGAAATGCACTAAATATAAATGGGTTTTCGAAAGAATCCCAAAACTATTCATTTTTGACAAAAATGATTGAGCGGAATTTTTGAATAAATCTAAAGTTGATTTTTAGTGTGTATGGTTCTAGACCAAGCAGAGGTTCTGGGCCGAATTTGTTATGTCTGCTTAACGGTCTGCTTTATCGGTTTGTCTTTGTTTCTCTTATTTGCGATAATTGGATTGTTCGCACAGCTTCTTCCGTTTGCAAATAAAATGCGACGTTTATAACAAGTGCAACAATAACAATTTTATATGAAATTAAAAAACTTTTATACAAGTGACCATAAGCACTGGGACTTGGCAGTCCAATCTATATGGAAAGCCTTTTTCTAAAACTGGAACTATTAGTGTACTAGTGTGCAATAATTTTCATACTCATTAGCAATATCTGAGGGCGAATGTTCTTTTTTTTGGCCGAAAACTTGTATTGCTCTCCTCGCGGTCGAAACTCTGTCTTGACTAGTGTGAATCGAGGTAGCTGCTTGTTTCATCTGTTGCTCACCTCTTCTTAGTGTGTTTTTGAGGAAACCGCACACTCGAAACAGAAAATAGTTTTGATCGATCCACACGTCTACGATTTGCAAATATTATTAGTTAAAATCCGTTGCAAACATTAATCTAAACCTTGACATGAATATTTAGCCAGCCCAACATATATATATGCTCCAAATAACTTTTACGGCGCTGGAAATTGAAATAGAATGCTGAAGTTTGGTATAGGGGACGTTAGCTCGCAGATTAAGCTTAAGGTGCATTTGCAGGTATACTTCAAATTATGTTTCGCTCTAAGGTTAAAGAGTTACATTTTAGATCGATATTATTAGTTTTTCGCCTGTCGTTGTTGTGATCTTCAATAGAATGAAAATAAGGCATAGGAAGTTGATATTACTTGCTTGAAACTACTAACGTAGTTAATTCGATGCGGTGAAATGTTCGTCTTCTATGGTCACACTAACTGAAATTGCACTCGTGCGCAGTGGTTTGCCTTTCAATAAAACCTATGAGCACGTAAACGGTAATTGTCAACATCATCGAGCCATGCTGGTCACTTTCTTTGGGGGTAATTTTGATGAGCCGCCACTTTATACTAACTTGAACTGCCTCTCTATACTAACTTACTTTCGGAATTGCTCAACGTTTGTGGATAAACTTTATAGAACAAAGCATAGTAAATGGGTAATCAACTATTTTAGGCTTACGGATATGGTGGAGGATTAAAAGAGTTTTTTTTTTTAAGGTTTTTCTGGTTTTTCTTGAATTTATTGTTTATAAATACATTTCGATCCTTTTAAAGTTTGTTTAGAAATGTTACTCATATTAATAATTAGTATGTTTCGTAATTTTTATTTAAATACATTTGTGTTGGTTTTTAATTAGAAAGGGTTTCTTTACTTTTGGACCAATGAAAGATTTAATTATTTGAAAAAAAAAAAAAAAGGACGTAACATAAAATTAGGAAAACGTGACAGAAAAATTACATTTTTTCAGTATTCTTTTCTTTTTTTTTTAAACTTACGAGTTGAGGTAATTAAAAAAAATTAAAGCACATATATACTTAAATACATAAAAAATTAAAGCTTATAATTTATAAATTTTGTTATATAATAGTGTTTCTTTTTTGCTTGTGGTTTTTACTTTTTTTATCGTCGTTAAAAAAATGGTTCACATATTTCAATAAGTATAAGTAGTTAGTGCTAAGATTAGTCTGCTCGTTTACAGAAATTCCGTTTTTCTTAAATTGTTTGTTTTCTCTCACTTAAAAGTAATCAGGAAAAAATTCTAAAAAAAAAAATTCGGTGCTTACATTAGAAAAAGTGCGGATAGTAAATTGTTTTCTGAATTCAATTTTTTTTGTTTTTTTTTTTTTGTTTTATTAGATTTTTATTTTATATAAATATTTATTATAGTTTCTTTCTTTCTTTTTTTTTATTTTTTTTATTTTTTATTTATTTTTTAATTTAGATGGCTTTGCTAGGTATTGGAAAAAAAAAATTGTATTACAGGAAATTTTCTATTGCTTAGTGAATATGCGTTTTCTTGACAATTTCTCTCTCTTGTCCTTGAGTGTATAATTTATTAATTCAATTTGTGTGATAAAGAATGCGAACTACTATTATAATGTTTTTTTTTTTTCTCATATTTACATTCGTGATGGGTTTTTTTATTCTTTTGTTTCTTTTGTATTTGGCATAATTCTTTATATTCGTATTATAATAATCGTTTTTCTTAGTGCTCTCTCTCTGTAAATTCTTTAATACTTTAAATGTGCACTGGTTTTTGTTTCTTTTTTTGCATTTTATTTTAAAGAATTGTTGTTGAATTCTTTTTTTTCTTTAAATTCAGTTTTAAAAAAAAAAATCCGAATTTTCCTCACAAAACAGTTTTAATGGCGTTTTTCTTTAACTAATACAAGTTCATTTTGCTTTATAGTTAGAGAATAGCGTTCCTCTCTCATTATTTTATACCTTTCAATTTTTATTCCCTCATTCTTGTTTTTGTCGATCTCAAATTTCTCATTCCTTTTTATCTTGCTTTTTTTGTTTTCGTTTTCTATCCATCCCCTTACTCGTGGTTGGTGTTTGCAATGAAAGCCTCATTATTGATATTGCTGTCCGTAGAGAGTTGTTGTTTCTTTTTTAAAATTTCTTTCATTTTCTTTTCTTTTAAAGCTCTACGTAGCTTACGCATTTCTAAAAATTTCTTTTGGTCCTCTTCAGATAATTTTGCTAAACGCTCGGTGTAGTTTTTAAGTTTCTCATTTTTCAGTTGTTCTGCCCGCTTATCCGCTATTCGTTTGGCCTTTTCCAATTTCATTAGACGTTCTTGTTCTTCACGTTCCTCTTCTCGTTTGCGGGCTTCCTCTTTGGCTTTGGACTCTTGTTCGGCTAATTGTAATTTACTTTCATGTTCTAATTGACGTTGACGTTCAGCTTCTTCCAATTCCGTTTGTATACGTTCCTCTTCTTCGGCTATTTTTCGTTGTTGCTCCTCTAAATGTTCAATTTCTTTCGCTCTTTTAAGTTGCAATTCTTCACGTCTTCTATTTTCTTCTCTTAAGCGGGCCAATTCTCTCTCTTCCACACGTCTTTCCTCCTCCAATTGTTCTAATCTTAAGCGTTCCTCTTCTTCATCCAATTGGTTTTTCATTTGTTCTTGTCGTTGATTTTCTTGAATTTCTAACCGTCGACGATTTTCTTCATCTTGTAAACGTTTTCTTTCATGTTCTTCGGCCAACTGACGAGTTTTATCATCCGCCTCTTTCTGTAAACGCTGTTCGTGCTCTTTATGTAATTTTTGTTCGTAGGCTTTGCGTTCTTCTTCCTGTTTGCGCTCTTCTATTAAACGTTTTTCGAATTCTTGACGTTTCACTTCTTGACGTTGCACTTTCTCTTGCTCTTCTTGTTCTTTTAACCTTTGTAAATAGGCTTTACGCCTTTCTTCTTCGGCTTCGTCACGTTGTCGTTGCTTTTCCTCTTCTTCATGTTCTCTTCTAAGATTACTTAATATTTCTTGTTGCTGCTGAGATTGTTGTTCTCTTTGTTGTCTCTCCTGAGCTAAGTCGTTCTCTTTTTGCTTTAGCTCATTTAATTCTCTTTGTTGCTGCTCTCGTCGCTGCTGTTGTTGTAGTTTTAGATTACGTTTCTGCTCTTCTCTCAATTTACGCTGCTCTCTTAATCTTTGTTGCTTCTCACGGCGCATCTTTTCTTGGCGCTCTTTTTTGCGTTGCAAACGCCTGAGCTCTTTCTCACGTTGTCGTTTCAATTTGCGATCCAATATCAGACGTTGTCTTTGCTTACGCCTTTCATCTTCCAAATGCGCGGGTACTATTGTTGGTTTAGGTTCAGGCGCCATAATTTCATTATTAAGAGCAGTTAAAGTTGTTCCCGGACGATGGTCCGATTGTTTGGTGGGCTTAAAGTGATGTACAATATCGTTAGGATGTGTGCTGGCTGCAGTTGATGGTGATTGATAATTTACATCATTTGTAGAAGGTGGATTAATAAGTTGGGGACGACGTCGTGCATTGCCAGGTCGCACAGGTACCAGCATCACTTCGTTGCTACCTTCAGCCTTTACACGGCGATTGATTCTGTAAAATACAAAAAAAAATTTCAGCTTACTTAAAAGTTATTACAAAACTTCAAAGAGGGAAAGCCCATAATAACTAATAAAGAAGCCGAGATGCAGGCATGCGTTGTTTCCAATATGCTTATCATCATCATCATCATCATTATTATTATTATTATTATTACGTGTTTGCGTTAATTTTGATAGTTTTTTTCACTTGAAAAAGGCATTCAATGAGAAAAATTGGTGCAATACGCATGAATCAAAATGTTTGCCATCATTTCCAACGATCCACTTCACCCATTTTCGCACTTCATCAAATTAGTAGACCCGCGTGCCAGCTAAGCCATGTTGCGCCGATCTTAAGAAGTGGTAATCAGAAGACGCATTTATGACGAGTGCGGTGGGGGTGAGAGAACTTCCCATTCGAGCTGCTGCAGTGTATCCCTGGGCAACTCTTGCAAGAAGTGGCCAAAACGGCATATTCAGTCAATTTGCGAGGTATTCATTTTTCCTTCTTTTGGATCGTTCTGATTGCATGTAAACGTCTAGAAACAATTGATTCATCAATTGCAACGCTGTTTGTTCTAAGTTCTAGCTAAGTCAAGTTCTTTGAGTGTTTAAAATGGATTTTGGTCCAACAAGTCTAGCAACTTATTCTTTTTTAGCTTTTTCGATTCTTCAGATCGTTTTTTGTCATTGACATCAAAGACACCACTTTTAAGTCGTTGAACCGACAATTGACAATTGGGATATGACGGAACGTGTTTGGTGGGTTTTGGCAGCAGATTTCCTCAAGTTAAACAACAATAGTAATGAAGGTCGAAAATGTAATATTGAGCGCTCAATGATTAGCGTTGGTGTGCGCTGAGTAAGTCAATAATATTAAATTGAAAATCGTTATTTTAGGTAGAAAAAGGTCTAAATTATCGAATTTAATTGTTGTGTGCGCTACCCTGGTATTTCCCTGCAGAAGTCGCCTATCAAAATTAACGCAACCTCCTAATATTTTTTTGCTTTGCTTTCAACCAAAAATTAAAAAAAAAAAAAAATATTCCATTACTTCAAAAGGTGGAATCTGTAGATTTAGCTCTCAAAATACTTGATGAGTATGTATTGCGTGGCCATAAGATACGTGTGCAAAGAGCTAAATTTCAAATGAGAGGCGAATATAATCCGGCGTTGAAACCCAAACGGAAAAAGAAAGACAGAGAGAAATTGGCAAAAATCAAAGAGAAGTAAGTGAAGTGCATATCCGGATAAAGAGTAAATGTGTGTGTATGTTATAACCGATTTACTTTTGCATCATTTCAAAGACTTTTCGATTGGCGGCCGGAAAAAATGCGTGGCGAACGCTCTAAACATGAAAAGGTCGTAATTATAAAAAATCTCTTCCATCCAGAAATCTTTGAGAATGAGGTTCAGTTAATATTAGACTATCAAAATGATTTAAGAGAAGAATGTAGCAAATGCGGTCAAGTGCGTAAAATAATTATATACGATGTAAGTGGAAGATCATCTAATGCTCTAATAAAACAATCTAATAAAATTGTAATTCATTAAAGCGACATTCAGAAGGAGTTGCTCAGGTGAATATGTCGACACCCGAAGAAGCTGATTTAGTGATACAAATGATGGCGGGTCGTTTCTTTGGTAAACGCCAGCTAACGGCCGAACATTGGGATGGTAAAGCCAAATATAAGTGAGTCCTTTAAACGGTGATGAATGATATTTATCTGAATTATTATAATTCTCTTCTTTCTTTCTCTCTCTCTCTTAATTCTCAGAACTGAGGAGTCGGAAGTCGAAATAGAGAAACGTCTTAATAAATGGGATAAATTTCTGGAAAGCGAAGAGAATAGAACGGAAGTTGTAGAAAACTCCATTAATACAAGTAAGCCTGCTAGAGAAATTGTGGAAGCAGAACTATAATGAAATAATGCGGATTTATTCATTAAGTAAATAAAATTTGAGTTTGTTAATAAACTAAAAATTACATTATTTTTTTTTCCTGATGTATTCCTTATACTTACCTCGAGCCAATTCTACTACGACGATCGATTACTTCCAATATTACCTCATTGGCTAATTGATTCGGATATGTAGCGTTCCAACGGCTGTAGACTTTATAACGATTTTTTTCACTAACTTTTGGCATTTTATGTTGGCAAATAAAACGATGTTTGTCGACACATAAGCGTGATGACCACCTAAAATTAAGGTGAGAAGGGAAATAACAATAAGATCAAACCTTTAAGTATCCATCAATTAAGCTAGTTTGGTTAAAAGTTGCTTGAAAAGATCGATTTCGAATTTTTTTCTTACAAATTTACTTAACGTTACTTGGGATTATAAAAACTCTTTGTAGTTAACTTTTATTCACTTTTAAATGCATTAAATAAATATAGTAAATTTCTGGAACCGATTGCACTTACACGATAATATTCAATAGTATCTATTCCCAGGACGTAAAGTCAACTATATTGGTTTATTATAATGGTCCTAAAAGATGATCACTATGGCGGAGAAACGGCTGCATTACCTCGCTCTAGCGGCCTGGAGTCCCTTAAGCTCATTGCTGCATGTTACACACATAAATACCTAATTTACTCTCCATTTCTTGGTAGGGTGCAATTTTTAAATAATTTGTAAAGAAATTAAAATCGTTTAACATGGTCACAAATTGCATTTACGTCCCGTTCATCTTTTCCTAATAGTCAGTTAACTGCGAATATATTTAATAGAAGTTCTGTAATCATTTTCTGCTGGCGGACATATCAAATCGTGTCATAGGTGTTTTTTCTCACTGTCATTTTTTTTTTTTTGCATATAATGTTAATAATTATATGTACATGAAATAATGACTAAGTGTATATAAGTATGAAATATAGATTTTTGTGTTTTCGATAAAAGACGTTACTCTCAGAAGTATGGCAAAGGTTAGCTTATTTAAAGTCTATTTCATCGCTAGTTGCATATTTTCCTTCTCTTTCGGCAATTTTATGGATACAATATCGGTAAAAACCGGTGCTGCAAAATTCTCCACATCTCTGTGGTAACTAAAGCGCTGCTCAGTAAGTGCGTGGCGCTTCGACACACACACAAGTGGGAATTGAAGTGAGACAAATTTGTCGTGACAATTCCCAACTGAGTAGTTCGAACGTATTGTGGACATGTTTTGTTCCTTTATGATGAAGCACCGGCTTGGAAAACAAGAAAGAAAATTATATTCGGCCGTAACCGAGTCTTTTGCACCCATCACCCTTATCTCGAAAGGAACTAAAAAACGGGAAAAGAAAAAATTTTCATATTATATTTTCAGAAAACAAGTGGAGATTCATAAGTAACGAGCAAAAAACATGGAAAGCAAAGGTATTCTTAGTTTTGATCGCGTAGGCGGTCATTGTAGACGTGTTCTTTGAAAAGTTTGTGTCATTTTCAAATTCTTTTGCAAATTTGTAGGCTATATCCTCGTTTTCTCGAATACTAAGTAGTTGGGCAGACGTGCAGATGGACAGACGAACAGACGGATATGCTTAGGTGTATCCAAAATTTAAAACTGACAAGAGTTTATATATTTTATGGAGTTTTTAAAGCATGATATTGTGCGGTATTGAAAAAAAAATCTAATTTTGATACACTATGCTAATGGGTAGGCATGGTAAATTTTTGCTGTTTTTGTAAAGTTATTGCAGCGACGTCAGTAGAATGTGCTTTCAAATTTTTGTAGATTTTTCTACTGTAGTTTAGGAGTACTTGGTGGCAAAACACCAATTATTTATGTCACTTGAAAAACAGATGGGTTTTTACTTTACGTGATACTGTGTGCGTGTTGTCCAATCTATTTCGCCCATTTTCAATACTAATTTGCAACAAGAAGAATTTGAAGACGATTGCTTCATTTTTGCTGCCAGCAGACTGCTTACGGGCGGACAGGTAGGCAGACGGACATACTTAAATCGATTCAGAATTTAATGCTCATCAAGAATTTGTATACCTTGTGTGTGGTCTCTAAAGCCTTCTTCAGGCCGTTGCACAGGTTTTGACAAAATGAAGGTATCTCTCCTCATCTTTATGGGTGATGGGTATTAAAATAGCCTTATGTTGCCTTTTACTATATAACGATGGTTTTTTGAGCAGTGTTTCATTAAATTTTAATAACTAATAGTAGATCGCACCCTTCTAGTCGCACCAAATGTAAAGTGATTCGGTCTTGGCGGCCCCTAGGTCTACGTATGTTCTTTAGTTGCCACAAATTTCGACATATTGAACATAATAAAATATTACTTACTAAGCAAACACTTTTTCACTTTGGTATTTATTTGGTTTTGACACTTTTTGAAAGCGTGACAAAATAATATACTATATAATTATCAATTTGTTATGCTATGCATCATGTTTCTCAAATCGGTATTTCATAGTTGCCCATCTGGTAACAGTTAGTAAGCCATTTTCCGTACGTACCTGTACTGTAAGTGTGGATCATAAGCAGCGCAATGATTTTCCATATTTTCATTGTTTCTAAACGAAAGAAGAAAAGATGAGCACTTTATAAGCGTAAAACATTTTAATGAGAAATACGTGCGTGTATAAGCCAATCAATAAATGTAATCCAGTCTTTTTAGGCGAAGCTATTTGACGCTATTGATTTCATTGACTCATCGATATTTAAAAAGTAAGAAACATTAATAGTAGACTTTCTATATGTAATAACTGTACTAATTGATGATTTCATCATAAATTGGTGTTTTCTTTTTGAAGACATGTTTGGGAACCCTTGCTGGAGCATTGTGGAAAGTTATACCCGATCTGTGTTGTCGTCAGAATTGAATAAAGTTTTGGTTAGATTGACATTCCTAGCTTAGTGAGCATAGCTTAGCGCACTTTTGATTGATTACAAACTTGAAAAATTATTTGTAAAATACATTTTTCGACAAATCTTGCCATGTAAGATGGAAAACGAAATAGTCGGTTGTTGTGTCGGGTGTTGCTTTCCTTCTTTGCAAATGTACATGGCACGCATTTGTTTGGAGATGTTTGCAAAAAAAAGAACAACGGAGTTCCTACAAATTTCGTTCGCAATTATTTTTCCACTCGAACACACATGTCATTCCGATTGACTGACCTCATGGTAAATGTGGAATTTTTACCATCAGGCCTTTCCGGTTCTCGCTCGCACATGTATCATTCAATTTGACTTCCGTATAATTAATGAAAAGCAAAATTTTTCACGATTATTCAAGAAAATCTTCGTGAAGAAAGTTAATACCTTTTTCCGGCTTCATTTAATTATACAAGCTGGATCGACGGGTCAATAGGAGACAATGTTTTCCTAAACTGTTAGATTCTAATATATTATTGGTTTAAATTTCAGACTGCTTAGTCCGCTAAGTTAGATTACTAATACTCAGGAAGAAGACGGTCACATTCTCTCACATCTGGGCTATGGCACATCTGAAGTGAATATGTGAAAATGGTAAGTAGTTCACTCAATAAGAGATTTGTTGGGTTGGTCGATCTGAACAATTCTTTGGCTATTACTCAAACGACATACAGGTTGAGTGAATAAAAATGGTAGGTATAAAAATAGTATCTGAAAAATTCCATGCCTTTCATCGTTTGAGAATCGAAAGTGAGCTGACAAATTAATTCATTTAGTCAGTATTTTTCGTAAAAGAAACCCAGCTAAAGAATGTTCGTTTAAGGAGAATTATGAATATAGAGGATTATGTATTTTTCGTAAAGAAATCTGAATCGAATCAAGCAAAGATTTTTTTTCGAACTTTCGACTTTTTAAATAAATTTTGCCGGGAAACGAAACGATACTATCTTAAAACTTTGTAAGTAAGAAAAAATAACGAAAATTAAAGCATTTACTTGGTTTCTATTTGAGTGTAAGCCTCTTGAGTTAAATTATGGCCAGTTATGCTCCATTGCCACACTTTGTTGATCCAATCATAAGAGGCTCCAATCCATATCGGATCGTTCGCTAAAAGATTAGAATGATTTCAAGTGAATTTCTTTTTCTCTATTTTACTTTTATGCTTGAACTGTGAAAACTTTCAATTAGATTTACCTCTAGTCGTAGCGTCTTCTTTCTGTAAAAATTCTCTTAATTTACGATCCGAAAATTTTTTTGGTTCTGCCAATTTTGAGTTTTTATCCTTGCAAAAGAAGTGCGCCTCTAGCCAACTGCTATGTTGGGGAATAAGTGAATAACATTCGGTGCCGACGCGTTGAAAACCGGGCGGACATAAAGCATACATCCGACGATTGCGGGTTTTATCCTGTGTCTGCGATTCGGCCATAGCGTGGCCGCTCTGATAGGGTGAGATATTGGCAAAATTAACACCAACCGATACGCTAGATTGATGATAGTCAGCGTTGGTTGTGTAAAAGCCTGCGATAATCGTAAGAGCAAATCGAGTTTTTATTTATTTATTTATTCATTTTTTTTTTTTTTTTTTTTTTTTTTTTTCATACAATTTATACAACTTTACTTACCTAAAACTACAATTAATAATAAAAAGCGCATTTTGCTTAGTTGATTATATGTATATATATAAATGTGTGAGTGCTTCTAAATTAAGGTTGAACAAATACAAATTCAAATTTTAAATTAGATTTGTAAAATAATTGCTGCAATTGATAATGGAGGAAATTGATGTTGCTGCTGATATTGGCTGCTGTTATTTGTTTGTTATGTTTTGTTATTTAACAGCTCAAATTGATTGTGGTTTGAACAAATGCTGTTCTGCGGCTTATTCATCCATTCATTCTTTTGGTTGCTTTCATAGCAATAAATATACAAAAACTCCTATACATCAAACTCACTGTAAATAAATAAATGAAAGCAAGAAAACAAAAAATAAATTAAAATTAAATATTTAGTATTTATTTGCTGTTTGGGTTTAATTAGATCATTTCCTTATTTCTCTTTTTTTTTTTTTTTTTTTTTTAAATAACTACATGAAAAGTTCTTCTAACGCTATAATAATACCACGTTTATCATATAGAAGCTTTGATAACATTAATTAGAGGAGAATCCGTTTAAAAAAGGGCACGCGTTGCGGCATGTAATTGTTAGCCGTTAACATATTTCGTACTAAGTTGTTTCTGAGTAGAGACCGGTTCCATGTCACGTCTAAGTACGCCCGGATACACTTATAGCCACTTATTGTTTGTGTTATTTGGATGCGTCTACACATGTTCGCTTAACCGCTATTTCAGCGGTCATGCCATTTTTTCACCGAGCAGAGTTTCGCTTGCCAGTTAGTCTCATCAGCTTGAGCTTGAGTGTTTCGTAATGCGGCTTGACAGACACTTTCCGTAGTCCGCAGATCGATTGGTATCATATCAGCGATAAAGTGCGATATGCGGCGCATAGACTTAAAGCGAAAAGTCGATATGCTGCCTAAAGTATAAGATATATACTGCATGCACGCACTGATTTACCAAATAGAAGAGCCATATAGTTGGTCTTATTACTTTTGTCGACAAGGTTCAACGATCTTGTCTAGGAGCTCCTGTGTTAGGTAGCGGTCACCCAAGCGCTGCTGTTAGCTGTATCGGCGATTTTAGAACATCGTACATAACGTCTCGTAATGTGCGCCTTCGACTGATCCCGGAGATACTTTTCCAGTAACAGTTCGTTCTCTGCTTCTGCTCACAACAAAATTTTCGGTAAGTAAAGCAGTTAGCCACGATATTAGTAAGATAATGTGAAATTTTTTTTTTCTGAAGGCCTTTTCGATATCCAATGTTATTATGAGACAATGCTTTTTATTGCTCCTCCTCCAACGTTTTTCTTGTGTGGGTTTCCTTGCTGTACTGGTGGCCATGTTGATTTCATCTACAATGCCCCTCTTCCTCTTGAATCCAAATCGGGAATCCGCCAGACGATTTAAATTTCAAATCCTCCTTATATGCGGTTGTCAATCGTAACGTCTCCAAGAGACAAGTGGAGCGGTAAGCTTAGGATTCTTGGGTTTAGAGAGCAGAACGAATGTTTGGTCTTTTCACCTGTCCAGAGCTATTTGCTCTCTTAAGCACGCACGTATTTATAAACATCGCAGGTTTCGTTAAAATGGCTTGACTTGTGGGGACACAATTGTAGACCGAAATTGTTTTGTCTTCAATTTGCTTCGCAATGGCGAAAATGGCTTTTGCCAAAGTTGATCCTAATATCTTCCCTCCCACCTATCTTTGCCAGATATGTAACCTTGCGGTGTCGACTATTTTCTCTATGAAGATTTGTTTAGGTGCGCTTATGTGTACGTATATATACATATAAATGGTAGAATGGATAATTTTGGTAAGAAAAAAGGCAATGCTTAGGCAGGTGAATTTTTGGTCAATTATCACCAAAAAGATAATTATATTTTAAACTTTTAACTGTTTAAATATTTTTCGGCTGTGACGAGCAGAATAACACGTATCCGCTATAAAATTAACTATTTGTGGCAAAGTATCAAGTATTCGCTGTTAATTCGCTTTATGGAAAATGTAAATATTTATCCGCGTTGTCGATAAATAAAATTTATTTTATTGCTAAGAAATATTACGTAGAGGGAAAAATTAAAGCAAAGTTTGAATTAAAAAGTTAAACACATCAAATAAAGCCAACGATTTTGTTTAAAGCAAAATGACCTTCACATAACGCTACCTCTCATGTTGCTTGTGACCCGAATCGATCGATTCGCAATATTCATTTCAGACAGATATGCAGGCGGACATATTGGCAAATATGCCTAAAGGATGCATGCATTACGAAGTCGTTGAAGCTTTCTTTGGGTGTTGCAAACATTCTTGCAAAAAAATGACATTTCATGAACCTGTAATATGGGATGGGAGAGATCGATACATACGAATTTTTATCATTGTATTCGCTTTAGGTTTTTATTAAGTTCTCCAGTTGCTTTTGCTTTTTTTCGTTCCTGCAGATCCTACGAAGGATATATCGTATATTTTTCAAAATGTCTCTAGTTACCGTTCCTCAAGAGGAAAGGTTATAATTGATTCGCCGATTTGTAATATGAATGCGACGAGTATACTCGTCATAAAAAGTTGAATGGTTGAAAAGTGCTTTAAATATTTATTTGATTTCTTCATTTGCTCACGCTTGTCGAAATCCATTTTATAAAATTTGAAATGGCAGAAACACGTTAAATAAATCTTGTCAGGAAATGAGTGATGACGATGGCGAGCTCCAAAAATATATTCCATTTAATGCAACGACAATAATAGCAACAGCAACAGCAACAAGACAAATGCGGTTTGCTAACAAAATTCCATTTGGAAACCTTGATATGCACTTGCGTATGTGTGCAGTATAGGTAAATAACTGTCGTTCGATTGTATGTATACATGGTAGTCCGATATAGGCTTATACTTCTTCTGTCTTCTTCAACAATTCAATTCAATTTTTAATCATTTTTTATTTTCCTCTGCATATACTGGTTTATAAACAAATATAATAAAAACGCTCTGTATAGTCGTACAACGACTTAAATATGTAAAATTATAACTTAAATGGGAAGCGACCGTACGCTCATATTACATATGAGTGCTTATAAATAAAATATGTAATTCGAAAGACATGCCAGTTTGTCTGCCAGTCTTTTCTCGTGTCTTTTTTTCACACAAATTCCAGTATGTAAGTAAGCGATGTATGTGCACAATAGTGACTCAATTAGAATTGAAGAGATCGATCAATAACAATCAACCCGTAGTAACGCAAGAGGAACTTTTTGACATTAACAATTACTTTCAAAACAGACAAAGAACGATCGATAAACGAAATCAATGCTATTTTATGCTTTTTTTTTTATATTTACTTTCGCATCCAAAATATCTTTACCTACGACAAATTAATTTTTTATTTAAAAAAAAAAAAAAAAAAAAGCGAAACAAAAATGAAATTTCAATACTCAATACTGTTGAGTCAACTCGAACGATTTTTTCCATTTCAATGCGAATAGCGTAGAATCACTCATGTCGTTGTGTTCTTGTCCCTTTCCCTTTCCCTTTCCCTTTGTCCCTGATCATAATATCTTCAGTGATAACGATTAAGGACATGCGATCAAAAGTTTTATTCTTGGCAAATATAATAGTGCTCTGAACCTTCTGTTTAGCTATTCCCAACTACTTGGAAGCATGAACAATTTTTTTCCGAATATTATTTATTTGCATTCCTAAGCAGTTTCCTTAAATCAATTTCTTACCTTATTCCGTGAACTATAAATGCACTAAACTTAAAGTGAAATGAACTCTTATAGATCAGATATATTTTAATTTTATTTAATAGAACCGCATTTAGTCTGAGTATTTTTTGAAACTTATATTCCACAAGTTTTCCCCCAATATTCTATGCCATTTTTCGTTTTTATGTATGTGCGGAAGCAGCGCTTATCAAGTGTATCAACAACTCGTTACTGGGTTTTCGAAGACATGGTACTATTTTAATGAATTGAAACGTCGTCAAGTCAAATAGTCAGATAGTATTTTTAGGTGTTGCACAACAGAATTAGTTAACGCCTCATCATTTTTGGGAGCTTTACGTAGTGTCCTATGCCATATAAACTTTAAAGGCGGGAAACGTTATTTTTGCCTGCTTAACTAAAAAAGAGGGCGCGACTGAGTCGAGATAGGTGCCGAAACATGATGCAATGTCGGAAGCGTAAGTGGCTATGGTGCGGGTTAGGGGTATAATTAATATCGGCGGTAAAATCGACCAATCTTGATACATGCATTTGGACTGATTACCTAGGTTTAGGGTGTTATGAGCCGCTTCAAACCAAGGAAGTCACATCCATCGAATGCTATCACTATCAAATTACCTTAAATGGAGGCATGCGAAAAGCCATTGTAAGTTGATATTTCAATATGACGATGCTCGGACAATCTGTCCAGGAAGCGCTGGTTAGTAGCACCGAATTGAAATATGCTGCCACCTCCGTTACATTCACTAGATATTCCTCTTTCAATGGTCTATTTATTGTTTGCCCCTAAAAATGATTTCTATCTTATGACGACATCCATAGGAAAGGTGCCTACGTATACAGTCTTAAAAGATTAAATGTCCCTTCAGCACGGAATTCATATTCTGTCAGAAAGGTGAGAAAAATATGCAACAGGCGATAGCCTTTCTTTCTTCATATCTGTTATATCTGGGATTATATGGTGAGTTGTGGTTTCACTCTTTGAAATTACGTAATAAAAGATTTCGTTGAAGTTGCTTGAATACTTTTCCTTTCATCTGTATTAGTCCAGATTGACGTTTGCAATGATGATAAATTTGAAAAATATTTTTCAAAAATATTATTGTTATGTAATATTATGACCTGCTTTGATTTTTTATTAATAATCCCAGATAGCGTTGGCAGATATGGTAATATAAGCAAACAAAAAATTCTGCAACAAAATGGTTTTAAGACCCCCTTCCTACGTTCCATTCGTGTGCGCATTCATATATGTCAGTCTGTCTCTATATTAGTGTTGATTTCCATCAAAGTTGTCCAAACCGCAGCCCGCGAGTACTACCACTTATATATGTCTGGCCAGCTGTCTTTCCGCTCCTTTTAATAAAATTATAATGACGACCTTAAAGATTTTCTTTCGAGAAACAGTTGTACTCTCAGATATTTTCCTCTCACTAGTCGTAACTTAAGTCCAAAATTACCAAAACTATTAAATGTGGCCATGATTTTTTCCCATTTACGGAGGCAAATTTATAGAATTTTCAGCTTTGGATTTCAAATCTAAAGTTTACTTCCTTATTATCTAAATCTGGTTAATCGCGGGCGCCATTAATTGCCTAGAACTTAGGAGTAGAGGTAGGGGTGGGAGGTAGAGTCTGTAAAAAATTGTGAAAGGGATTTTTTAATTTTTCTACTAACAACTGGACGCAATAAATTTTTAAAAATTTTTTATTACAATATAGACGATATGCGACATACGTACGATAAGCGTTATACGATCGAGATATCGAATGAACGAATTTTCATATCATCCTACAAACCAATATATGGTACATAAGCCACTATTGGGTATTAAAGAATTCAGTTTTAAAGGAGTGATCTTTCTTTTTTTTTTTGTTTAACTTCGCTGCACTTATAAGCTGCCGTCTGTTTTTTTTTTTTTTTTTTTTTTTTTTGGTATGGTTTAGTAAAGCGATGAGGTTGGGCACCTGCGATTTGTATATACATTGACATATGTCATTGAATCAATTCGAATAAATTACTGGCATGTAAGAGATATTTGCAATTATTGACGAACATAGAAACATACAACTTATAAGTGTTCGTTTGCTGTTAGACGAACTTGAACTTGATTGAAATGTAAAATTCATTTGGCGCCGACAACGCACAAAAAATAAATATATATATATATATATATATATATATATGTATGTATATATGTATGTATGTATATACAACGTACAAAAATTAAAAAATAAAAAAAATAAAAATATATATGTGTATATATATATATATATATGTATTCAAAACTACATTCTTTATACATATACATATATATATATTTCGCGAAAATAGAGAAATCAAATCAAACGAAAAGAAAGTATAGAAAAAAGTGCGGTGGCTTTAGGTCAATTACGTTAAAAAATAATCGACTGTTTCGTTCAATAAACGAATAAATGCTCTTTAATAAGTTTAATAAAGAAAGCTAGAAATTCTTTAAAAACCCGTTCTGATACAAGTTATGAAACACGGGACATACGCGGTAAGTTCAAAAAAAAAGATGACATAATTTTTGTTGAAAAATATTTATTTACTCATCACAGTAATCGCCCTTAAGTATAACCCACTTGTGGCAACGTTTTGCCCAATCCTTACAGCACTGCTGATATGCGCCTTTTGGTAGAGTCTTAAGCACTTCCAGTGGTGCGGTCTTTAACCGCGTAATCGTGGTAAAACTACGTCCTTTCATGGCTCTCTTCAGTTTTGGGAACAGGAAAAGGCTGCAGAGAGTCAAGTGGGGTGGTGGCTGTTCCACAAATCCGGGCATATTTTTCATCTTACTTCACGTAAACGACGCATAACTTCAAGACAATATTTCTTATTGATCGTACGGCCTTTTGGAAAGAACTCACGATGCGCCCCGCTATTGTAATCGAAGAAAGCAGTGAGCAAAACTTTCATGTTTGTGCGAACTTAGCGTGTTAGCTCTTCTGGCCGTTTCCACTGAAAAAATTGAGCTTTATTTTCGTCACCAGTTATGACCCATTCGAGCAAATCTGGATCGTCGTGATTCTTGGTTGAAATTTAACAATTTCGAAACAAACCTCGCCAAATGATTTCATGCCCAAAAAATCAGAAAAAATTGCATAGCATGAGTCAACCGATATGCCGAATAAATGTATGTATATATATATGAATATTCTCATTGCTTTCAACGTTCAACAAAAAGGA
This sequence comes from Glossina austeni, assembly GCA_000688735.1. NCBI lineage: Eukaryota > Metazoa > Arthropoda > Insecta > Diptera > Glossinidae > Glossina > Glossina austeni. The sequence goes on along the minus strand of KK502429.1, from coordinate 1,521,013 downwards.
TTTTGAAATTTCAAAAAATCCATTTTTTTTATTCGCAGATAGACAGCATGTTAAGAATATTTTCTCAAATTTTCAAGTCAAGTGATGCTAAAGTATGTTTTTTTTTTTTTTATTCTATATATAAAAAAAAATTTAGAGAAAATAAATTTGTTTTTCTTTTACCCTTTAAAATCCATGTAAACCCTTAAAGCTCAGAGCCTCATAAGCAAAAAAAAAAAAAATTGTTTATTTAATAGCACACATACAATCGCTTAAGTCTTTTGACTAAGCTTTGCAGTTAAGGCAGATATTCAATGGAATATTTCGCTTAACTAGTAACGTTTACTTCCCACAATTTGAATTTTATTTTTTTAAAAGAATCATAAAGCAGCAGAGAAAACCTTTTATTATACAAACAATATAAAATCCGTATTAGTTGCAAAAAACGGGGTTTAAAATTTTATTTTGTTCTTTTTTTAAATATAAACGCATGGCATTTAAAACTAAAACGACGTATGATGTTAAATAACACAGCATATTAGGTTTGACGGAAAGTTCCATTGTATTTAAAGCAAAACATTTGAATTTGACGATGTTTGATTTGTTGCTCAGCAATCGAGTTCCTTTCTAACTGCAACATGCTTGGAAGCGGATTACTCTCCAACGTGAACATAGAAAATGTCATAATTGTCGAAATGTCATATATCGACGATCTTTTTTGGCATTGAAATATGACGAACGAAATTTGATAAACTTTACAACTTATCACATCGGTTTTTACAAGCAACCAACCGATTGCAATATCTCGAAAGCACTCTTTGCTCTTTGCAGTTAGCCCCCAACTGATGACGAATATTAATAGTGATCGTTTTATATCTGACGAGAGGGGTACGCTAAATAATAAGACTCCAAATGATTCCATCTGCTCGCCTGGTTTGATATGGCAAGGAAAAATTAAATGCGAGCAATAAAATACGACAGAACTTTCCCGCCAATCTAAAATCGCTATCACACATAGCGAAAGTTGAGACATTTACATCTGCCACCATAACATGGTGTTAGTTGATTTATAACACTTGCAAAAATGCTTTGTTTCTATTGATCGAGACATTAACATACCGAACCGTTTTCTAATTCAAGCCATACTTACTCTAGGTGCTGGTTAAAGATCTTTCTTAACGATTCCGGCAACAGTAAGTGTAGGTGAATATATGTTCTTTTCTATCAGAATTGGCGTTTCTTTTCAATTTAATAGGAAATATGTATGTATTGTAATTATAGTTTAGGGTGTAGTGGATCTTGTTATGGATATAACTTTTTTTTATCCAATTGAGAGGTTTTAAAGGTCAGGAAGCACTAAATTTATAGATTCCTATATTTGCTGCGGCCACAACAGACTTGCTATTTCATACACATATGAAGAAATGTACAGCAGCGAATATATACAATTATGGACATCTAAATGGCTGAAATTCAAACCAATATTTTTCGATTCATTAGCAATGTTATGCGGAAAATTCTCTACTAGAAAATGTGCAGGACATCTTTAAACACAAAAAAAAAGGAAAAATGATTGTTTCCCTTAAAAAAAAAAAAAAAAAAAAAAAATTCATTATCTATGCACTAAAAGGAAGATAAGATCTTATAGAGATTGGAGGAAAAAATATGTTTAATAATGACGACGAATTTTGAAAACATATTAAGAAGAGTTGACGATATTTTATCGGAATACAGAAGGAAATATTGAATAGGTTATAACAGTTGTAGAACAGTTAATTTCCATCTATTAGTGTACTTTTAAAAATTAAATTAAATTTTAAATAAATAGTAAATAAATAGTAAATTTTTGTTTTCATTTTTTACTACACTTTGCCTAAAATTTATATGTGCAAAGAAGTTTTAGGCATTTATTACCTCTTATATTAAATTTGTGCGAGATAGATCCACATTTTGTTATACTGATCGAGTCAGTATCATCTTATGAATCGATGGAAACTTGTCGTTCCGTTTGCCTGTCTTATGTTCAGGCCGCAATGTTTGAGGTATTTTAATGAAATGTGGTACACTGACGTATTTTTTTACCCAAAGACTGATGCTATTGAAAATGATGCGGATTGGGCCGCTTTTTCGACCGCTTCCCATATAAAGTTTTATTTCGAAAGATCGATATGTAGATAGCTGTAGGGTTGTGTAGGATATTTAATGGCGGGATCTGCCTGTATATTGTTTTACGTCTTACTTTATGAATTCTTTTTATTCTGATTTTAAATATTCTTAATTTTTGTGCTTAATATTACTTACAGTATTTGTATGCATATATGTATCGCCCCGAAGAATTTATAAGACAGCCCAGACCATCTTTTCTTATACGAAGTAATTCAAAGTCAAAACTTCGATTCCTTTGCCATGTAAAGGCTTATTTCTCATAGCCACGATCACGAGATATTTTGCATATTTTTTCCGTATAACAATTTTTTCAAAATGAATTTTTTGTAACAATGCAGCCAGGCAGACGGATAGTCTGACGACGTTAAATCGATTCACGAAATTATTTTGAACCGATCGGTTTAATAAAAGCTGGATATATCCTAAGACTTTCTATACCTTGCTTAATGTACTCTGTACCATAAGTGATGTTGATGACGATGATGATTAACATAATTGATGATCTGATTAGTTTCGCCAGACGATTGAGAAAAATTAATTGCTCGATATTTTTATACTCAGCACCGAAGAATGAAAGTATATTCATTTTCTCAAAACGTTTGCAATAAACAGCACAAAGCTTCACATACGTTATTCTTAAAAAATTCGTGTAAAAAAATTCGTGCAAAAAAATTCGTATTAAAAATGATATTAACTGAATGGAAAAATAGTAGACTGGTTCCAAACACTTAAGCATTTATCTCATGCTTCTACATTTTAATTCATTAAATCTATGCAAAAACAAAAAAATAAATTGGGAAAAGCGCAACTAAATTGCGTAAAACATACACTATGCTAAACATACTCAATGCACAATTCCGGGAATTCCATTCGTATACGCATGCAATAGATATAATTTAAATGAATTGTGAAAAATATAACGCGAAATTTCAATGCACATTTGTAAGGAGTGAGAATGAAAAAATTCATAGAAACATCAAAAGAAAAAAAAAAAAAAAATTCATGAGAAAAAATTCATTTAAAAACATTTAGAAAAACAATTCGTGGAATATTGAAAAATGTGTTAAAACAAAACAATTCGTGTAAAAAGAGAATTTTTGTTCTTCTTAACTCGTGCCAAATCAAATTTCGTGCTAAAACAATTTGCGTAAAAAGAGAATTAGCTGCACATACCCGTGGCCAGCGTCAAATTCTGAATCGATTTAAGTATAGCCATTTGCATCTGTCCGCCTGTGGTCAACATTTTCCTGGTCGCAAACATCAAGATGCAAATTTAGTCAAATTTAGTCGAAATATTTAGACTTCTTGCGCGCCGAATGGTGTTAAAAATACGCCAATTCGGTCAAGGGACACTTTCACAATGCAAACACACTATCTCTGCTTTCTGGGTTTCTGCTAATTACTCATAAATTAAAACCGATAAATCACCGATCACATATATATATAGTGTACAAAAATAGAAAAAACCAATCATGTCCACTCAAGAGATAGATAAGATAAGACGCAATAAAGGGGTCATGGCTATAAGAGATTCGGTCACACTCTACTATAATTTTCATACTTCTTTTTATTTTTGTTTTTAGTTCTAATCATCTATTAGCAATTATAAATCTGCAAACTAATTTGCATACACAATACATTCCATTTGAATAATTGACTGAGAATATTATGGTCGAGCAACGCGGATCATTAACGAGAACGATTAACGGACGCATTAATTGAAACTTTTGAAAATTGCAATTTTTCCCCATATAACGACTTTTCAGAATAGGGCGTTGTACGGGAAGCGATCGAAAAAGTGGCTCGATCTCAATCATTTTCAATAGCGTTCGTCCTTGGGCCAAAGTACGTCGGTGTACCAAATTTCATCAAAATATCTCAAAAATTACGATATTCAGCTCGAATACAAATGCGCATGGACGAACATCATACGGACAGGCGTCAGACGAGCAGACAGGCCCGAAGCATTTTCAATAGCGTTCAATAGCCTTCGGTCAAAACATGTCATTGTAACAAATTTCATCAAAGTATCTTAAGAATCTTAAGAAGCGACTTGTAGCTCGAATACAAAATTTACATGGACCCACATCAGACAGACAAACAGGCTTAGATCATTTCAAATCATGATTCTGAATCGATCGGTACTATAAAAAGTGCGTCTACCTTAAGCCCTTCTACGTGTTACATGCGTCCGCACTAGCTTAATATACCCTGTACCACAAGTGTGGTGGATGGATGTAGGGTATAACCGTAATCATCAGAGATCGCAAATTCTTTGATTAACATGCGACTGTGAATTAGATCCAGCTTTGTATTTTCCTTCCTCCCTTTGTCCATTCGTATGTGCGGTCAGTTGGTTAGTTAGAGATCTTGAAACGAGACGTAAAAGTTTTTAATTTGCAAATTTTTTGCAAATTTTCGTTGAAGGCTGCGATTCGCTCTTCAACAACTGCCATTATTAAAATTAAAAAAGAAAAAAATGTGCGAAAATTAAAATAGATATGTGTGTGTATGTTTTCATTCATTAATAGTTTACGGCGTAAGCGAGATGTTGATCTGAAATTTGAAATCAATATCTGATTAAAAGTGATTGTTATTGTGATGAAAAGCGAAATCAATTCGGTGATGCTGAGAGATGTATGAGAGGGGTGCGCTCTTTGGCACATCCAGATATAGATCGCCTACCTATGCATTTTATGTTGTATTTCTAGCATAAGCAAATAATGCATTTGCATTTATATTCTAAATGTAAATGCAATTACGTTTAACTTGGTTATAAAACCTAAATATTTTAATAATATGCAAGTGTCTCCATAACATTTAATCCACATATGTAAACTTATATCTATATGTATGTTCTACATATGCACTTTCTTAATAAAAACCATTAATATTTCTATCATTAGAGTTATTTGTTATTACGATACTATTTACATATAAAGTAGCGGCATTAAAATGATATAAATGTGTGTGTGTGTGTATATGTGTAATGACATCATTTCAAAAATTTTATTAACTATGCATTCGTGTGCGTATATATATTTATATTTATATTTGCATGCATGCACAATGCATTCATAATGCATATGTAAACAAATAAGCCGAACAATTGTATGTATGTAATGCATGTATGTAAATGTCATTACTTGTAACAATATGCGTATATAGAGATATATAAGTACATATTTTAAATAAATTAATGTCTAATAATAAGAAATTTTCTGATGGCCAGTTAGCTTAGTTTAATTTTAGTTTGTTGTTCGTGATTATGATTGCATAAGTATTAGTCATGTTGCCGTCATTAATAACTGTTAGTTTTTTCTAATGACGTAATTGATGACAGCATATGACAGACTTGATAATATAAGAAAAAAATTAAAAAAAAAAGAAGGTGATTAATATATTTTAATAAAATGTTTTTTCTATGTAACCCGCTTCTATTATTAATAATGATTAAGTTACTAATGATATTGATTTTTGTTATTGTTATTGTTGTTGTTGTTGTTGTTGGATTTCATTATAAAAAATTTTGTCTTTTTTTGGTCTCAGATTTAATGATTGACATATTCATGCTTAATCAATCTAGTGATCAAATTGTCTCCATTTATTTTCTTTGGTTTCGCGTGTTACCCCCTTTTTAATAAATAAAAACAAATTGAAAGCGCAACATGTAAAATGATACCGAAAGCTTAGACAAGGTTATAAAGAATTTTAGATACACTTTATCGATTGCTTTCCATATCAATAACAAATATCAGAGATGAACTATGAAGGCTTCCATCTCTACAAATAAATAGGTTGCCCTCGACATAATAAATAAATGTTTGTTGTTCCAATAGTTAATTTCGAATTTTTTTTTTACGATTAATAAATGAGTTAATTAATGTAAACTGTTCAACAATTATGTAATGACTTGATAACGATTTGATGTAAATGTTATGAACTTGATTTTTATTGGTTATGATTTGCAATTAAAATCTAGATTAGAATTTTGAAGGTTAAAATTCCTGAAACATAAAAACATACTCAACAACAGAATAATTATCAATTAATCCTTTAATGTTTTCGGTACTCAGCTGACTACACTTTTTTAAACTGCGATGCTATGTTTTTATACCCTACACCGCTTGTGGTATATTAAGATAGACCCATCTTTTACTATACTGACTGATTCAGAATCATTTTCTAAAATGATCTGAATCTGTCTGTCCGTCTGATGTAAATTTGTGCTCAAGCTGCAGGTCGCAATTTTTATATTTTAATGAACCTACTTTGGCCCAATGACCTATTGACGCTATTGAAAATGATTCGGATCGGTCCACTTTATCGACCACTCTCCACATAATGCCATATTTTAAAAGGTTGTTATATGAAAAAATTGTAATTTTCAAAATTTCTCAAGAAAAGTAGTTAAGTAGTAGTATTTCGGCATTTTAAATTGATATGAAAACTTTGGACCGGCTGGAGTAATTATTGAACCCCTCTCATATAATGAAAACTGAAGTTCACCCGACATAAAGGTATAATTTCCAATGCTTCATGATGAAAATCAGATCATAGTAGTAATTTAAGGTGAAAAAAACTAATTGTGGCAAAATTTGTACCATCCCAGGTCCAGGGCAGAAAATTCCAAGTTTTAATACGTGGTGATGAAAATTGACGCACAATAGTAATTTCATACAAAAACGAGCTCTACAAAATTTGGACCTATTTTTGGATCCTGTCCTATGTAAAGATTAATCTTTAGATTGCGTTTTGGGCCCACTTCCCCATAAATATGCAGATGAAAACTATACCTTTGTATAGAAATAAAATATAATTTTTGTTTTCTATAATAAAAATAAGAATTGTGATGGGTGGTGAGTAGCGTCAAAAGATTTTCTATTCCATGCAAATTTTTGATGCAGGATATCTAACAACCAGGAGACAAAAGATTTAAAGTAGAGCAAATTTTAATGCGTTTGTTTTCTTTTACACAATTTTTGGCATTTTAACAAGAAAATAAATGGAGAATTTATTAGATGAAGTGGCGGAGAGTAATTAATCGTCGTCAAAAGAGATCACAAAAGTGGTCCGATTCAATACATTTTCAGTAGCATTCGTCTTTAGACTAAAGATGTCGGTGAAACGAATTTAATTAAAATATTAGCAAAATTTTGACATGTGCAAGAAAAATAAAAAAATACATAGACAGAATTAGTTGATATTATGAAAATGGATGTGTTTCAAGTCATTTTGGGTGTTGCTTACATACCTAATACGCACAACGGAGTGCGTTAGACTAAAGGCTAAAACTTGCCGAACCTACCCTTTTTTGAACAGACCTTATGTACGTTTCTTGTTGTAATGTTGTTGTACTTATTCTAAAATTTAAGGCTATCACTGGAGAAGATAGAGTATATTGGTCTTTCCTTTTCGTTTATAACATATATAAATCCACACCCGAACATCTACATCTGGATTGACGTTAGATTCCCGGTCAATTTAGTCCTGTCTATTAGTTTGTGTGTCTTTCGGTCGTCTTTAGTCGACCTAGAAAGTCGTAACTTAATACAAGGCCACAATTCAAAGTCGCAAAATGTGAGCTTGGGGTGGCCACACATTTACGCCCATAGAGATGAAAAGACTGCGATTTACAATTGAAAGCAGATATTAATGTGAACCTTGATAGAAACATTAACCAGGATGATCTGAAGAAAATCGTGTACTCTGCCTACCAATGGGCGCAGAATAAGCAAAATATTTTCAACTTATAAAATATACCACTGGTGCTACTATTAACACTTGTCATGACCGCTTAAATATAATATAATTTTCACCTAAAGTAGTGGGTATCTAAAGACTCGCTTTTAAAGGAACACAACTTTTTGTATTTCTTAATTTTATTTATAGCTTCCAGTACATGTTAATCAAATTTTCAAATACAATTTTTTTCCATAGAACAACAATATATCTGGTAGCAAATCATTTATTCCCCAGTCTCTTAGCGAAACATAATAATAATGTTGCGAAGTCATAAAAAGCATTTCTGTCAACTGTGTTAAGTCAACACGTTTTGATTCCATGCAAGATGGTAAAAAGAAGATTAAAAAGCTATTTAACTAACAATTAAATGTAAATTTGATTGATCTGTTTGTTAGTTGGTTGCATCAAAAACAAGCAAGCAAACAACGCACATATACACAAATGTGTATACAATGATTCACTGATTTAAATACAGAAATCATTATCATTCGTTGGTATTCTTTTTTCATAAGCATCGCCGGAAATTGTGCAAATTATAGGGATATACGAATTTGTCATACCGTCTGTAATACACAGAAATATATTGTCGGATATAGATATTACTCATACAGTGCACATATACCATCTTAATAAATGTGAAAGTTGAAAACTATTTGGTCATAATCATTTGTATGTCTCGCTGTCTCGCCTCTCTTCGGAACTCTTAAAATTTTAAAATTTGAAATAGAAAATAGCAAATAAACGTAGCTGCCTAAATATAAGCTGATCTATAAATAAAAGGGTATTGAGGTAAAAAGCAATTCTTTTAACTATATTTGTTAACAGAGTTTCTTCCCTCAACCCAACGATCCGGTTATGTTTACTGAGGTATGAGGCAATACTCATTAAATTTTCTCTATATTCAAGCGTTAGATGGGTGTTCAAAATTCGCATTAACTGCGAATATCCGAAAGTTACTTCTTCTTTCCTTACTTTTGTTTTTGAAACGTTTCTAAGTAAATGCTAATATTATTATATATTTCTGTATTATTATTAATTGTTAAATATGTTATTCATGAGAGTTACTTAAGTATGTCAGTCATACGTGCGGTATGGCGTAGTGTTAGCGTTGTTGACAGTAAACAGTTAAGAAATATTTGTCCTTGGACGCTCCTTCGAAATTATTTATTTTAATTTTATTAACGCGATGACAACAACAATACAATAACAACAAAAATGTATGTAATTGTATTTAATGTTATACAAACATGTAAACATATCAATTAAAATTTTCTTCCTTCTGTCTTAAACACCTATCCAAGTCAGGCGAGGGACGTGTACTAGATTAGTCATTGCGTTTGCAATGATGGGAAACACGTATTAAAGACATCGTATCGTTTATATTTTCTTGATAAACCTGACATTCTAAAGCAGTTTAGCTTTATCAATGTATTCATCTATCCGGACATGTGGTTTTTGAATTCTCATAATCTTTGAAATTCAAAAATATGCTACTGAAATATGGTGACTCATCTCTCAGTGAAGTACTGACGGACTAAACAAGAGTATAATCCTTCCACACGTATTCTCACTTTAAAATTAAATTTTTTGAAAAGCGCTGAGTTTTTAATTTAGTTGCTCTTTATTAATTAATAAGTTTTAGCCGATAATGTTTTAAAAGTAAGATCGAATGTACACAATAGTTTAGGCAATAGTCTAAAAGCCCAATAGGTTGGCTTATATATGTGTCTAAAAAGTAATTAGCTTTATGCTTAGGAATAACACTAACTTACCATACGTCGAAGTATATGAATCGTAGGAGATTGCATTAAATAGGGTTTAACGGCTAGATGCCAATTTGGCATCTATCTAACTTGAGTGTAAGCTTTCGCTGTGATTGTTGTCCGAGTTGGTCTTTCTAATAGTCTAATAGTCTACTCGTTGTTAATAACTAGTAATGCAATCAAGAAAATTGTTTTTATCTAGTCCGACCAAACTGATGGTCTTCCAATTTTTATTACTCTCTGCTACTTACTATTCGTTCTAAAAGTGGTGCGAGTTGTAATGTTTGAAAGGAAACTCGTCAAAAAGATCTCGAGCGATCAAACTCATTTAAGCCAAATCACGACACGAGCGCCAAGATTTTTTTATTAGTCAATTTTTCCTCAAAGCATGAATATTAGGTTTTTTCGCGATGGCGAAAATCGCTTATTTCAGCCAGAATTTTGATATGTGATATGTTGGAAGTTTCTAAAGCGTCTTTCGGTATTGTTTATAAACAAAACATATGGTTTTATAGTTAAAAATATCATGACTATGCTCAGGAATAAGTAGACAATACGCAGGCTCTATGTAGAGTATGCGTAAATAATAAGTAGATAATATATTTCTCTTAATTTCAACTTAATTTTTTTTTTTTTGCAATCTTCTTAATGGATTTCATTTTTATTGCGTCAAACGATTTGAATTAATTTTGTAAGCCTATTTAACCTTGTTTGTCCCTGTTTCTGTCTGCTGTTTGTGTATGCTTTGTACATTTGTAATTTTCGAAATAATTTCATATGCTTTCGTCGAAAGACCAACGGTGTGATATAAATCGTTTTGCGAAAGAAGTTTTCTTTTTTTAATATTTCTTGACAAAAATCGATGATGAACAATTTCTTGGTATACGAACTAAACCTGCTCTCATACAAGCCTTTATACGATAAGAATCTCTAATTTTTGATATTTTATGATGAAAATAGGCAAAAAATATTTAATATTTGGCCTTATCTTGGCCGGGAGAACAACATCGAAATCTTTCCACATCTAACTTAAAATATCGGCCGAAAAATACTATTCGTTTTGGCCTCTTTCATCTCAGGTATTGTGAAGTATTTTCACATTTCGGACACAAGAACTATTTTGCAAAAGAAAAAGAGCTTAATACCGATATTTGCTTGAACACGTCTGTGTTCAATGCTCGTCTTCGAAGGGTATATACATAGCTTTCTAAGTCATTTTATTTATAACATTTAAGAAAAATTATTTTTAAAATCGCAATCGATCTTTTTGTGAAATCTTCAAATCCATATGTGCGTATGTACGTACATATTATGGTGTGAATATGTATTTAGTTCTGCAAAAGTTCATTTCTATAAAAGTTTACTGTTATCTTTGTGTAAATATGCAAAACATCTTTTGCATATAAATAAAATATATTTCTTTTTTTTCGCACTTGTTTAAGCGTGCTGTATAAACATTTCCAACACATGTTCATACATATGCTACTGCAAAATATATATAACAGTTTCTTTTTTATTATTATTATTACTTGGTTTTTTATTTTGCTCAGAGTACTGTAGTTAAACGAAACTGAAATGAAAATTTATGTCTGAAATTTGTATTACTTTCTCTGCTATTGCTTGTTTTCCTCCTTCTTCTTGTTCTTTTTCCATTTCAAAAATCTGTTTTTTTTTTTTTTTTCTTTATCACTTTTGTAAACAACGATGTACTATAGAATACATTTTCCTGTTTACCCTTCGAAATTTTTTGCATACGTTTGCTCTTTCTTACCCATGCGCCGACTTTGTTGAATTTACAATTTTGTAACATTTGTTAAAATGTTTACGTTTTTTAAAAATGACTTTTTACAAAATTGCTTCAACAATATTAAACACTAATGCAGAAGACAGAAGTATTTCCTGTGTTTGTGTATTTCCTCTGAAAATTATCTTAGCATTGCCATGGAAACGAATTTATAAACATTTAATGTCTTCATCATTGTCATGAACTTGAAAATATTACACAAAACCTCCGAAATGAATAAACACTAAAGTCAAGTAGAGAAAAGCTGTTGTTAGAAAAGAAAAGAAATTTAAACAAAATAAATTAACGTTACTCTCTATACAATGCAAATAAAGTATCGTATGGAAGATCAAGCCATTATCATTTCAAGTGCATTAAGTGTATCGTCAAGCAATGTTAATTAAACAATTATAATGCCATACTTAACAGAAAAAGCACACTCTTCAAATATACAGTAAATGCAATTTACTCCACATTCCGTATGTAAGTCCACAGTTCATTATTCTTATGAAATACTTCATCGTAATACATATTATGGTGTTGGAACTTATCTTAGAAAGTAGTTTTTTCAGTTGCATGTACTAGAAGCGGCCGCCTTGACCGATTTAGTTAGTTTTCAATATCAAACTGGGTACAGGAATCCTCAATGTCTTTGTCAAATTTGAGGTCGATATTTTAATTACGCGCACAAACAAGTGGAAATGTCTTAATCGATTCAGAATTCGATACTGATTAAGAATATGTATATACTTTATTGGGGGGGGGGGGGGGGGGGGGGGTACATGCCCCCCTTTTTGTTTGTAAGATTTGAGTTAGATATCAAGGCGAGGCGAGTGCAAAATATTTCCTATATTTTCGTTTGTTTTCCTTCGGCGGAGGAGAGCGGAAGCCCTATTCGAAAAGTGTCTTCGTCTCAGGCAATCGTTTTTCATCATTCATGTATCGTCAAGAAGAGAGAAAAATTTCTATTCAGATAGACATTGAGGGCGCCTCTTAACATTTCGATTTTTCAATAATTAATTAATTGCAGTGGCAGCATAATAAATATCCATTTATGGTTGTAGTCATTGTCATAGCTAAAGCATATTTTTAGGTTTCTGGGTCACAATGTATTTTTACGTATTCGTATGCAAAATGCTTTTTTATGCACAATATGACTCACTTGTTCGATACATATTAATCGATTAGTTTTTTTTCGTTTTTTTTTTTTTTTTTTTTTTGATTTCCCTTTTCTCTTTGGCGTCCATATTACATGGCTTAGCACGAATTTTACGAGAGTTGTCTGTCGTCTCATCACATTATCATACATAGAGTTACTTATATTATACTGGTTACGGTAGCATTCCTTTTTTTGGTAAGTAAGTCATTAAATATATTTAATTAAACTACATAAATAATAAAAAAAAAAAAATGTAAATAAATTTATCATTCAAAGCATTGAATAATTAATTGAAGTAACATTTTTATTAAAATAAAAATGTTAAAATTAGCTGCGGGTGCGCCCAATGTTGGCGCTTACCTAGCCAACCAATGCATTACTTCTCTCGCCAAATATAAAAGTGTATTAACATTCAGGTTAATTTTATAACATCTAGGAGAATGCATTAGGAAATCTAATTAGATGTATAACGCCTGTGCGTGAGTCTGTAGTGAAAATAACTGATTAACATGTTGTAAGACTATATCCTATTTTTGTAGCTTACAAATTGATTGATAACCGATTTGATTTGTTGCAATTAGTCGGCTAAAGTGATTTGGGTATTAAAGAGCAGTTTTTTTTTTTTTTTTTTATTTACTGTAAACAATTATTTTGTTTAATTTTCGATCTTCAAAAAAACGGTTGTAAAGCACGTAATATTTCAAAATGTGTTTTTCGGACTCTCATTTATATGAAAAGACCTTTAAATACTTACAACCACTTTTTTCATATGCGGTCTAGTTTTCTAAACCCCGATGCCATATACGCACACCCACAATAAATTAGATGCAATAATAATAATAAAATTGTTTTTTCATATTTTCGCCTATAACTTTCTGATCCTATAAAAGATATTTCGGAAAACTTGCAACCTGTATTTTCGTTAAATCTTTTTGCCGAAAAGGTGGATAACAATTTACGTTAAAAAAAAGTAAATAATTTAACATTCCTATTTAAATATCCTTCTATATCGTAAACGTAAGATAAAATAAGCAGACGGTTATCGGTATTAAAAACAAATATGTTTCTTACCTTTCTTTGTTGTCTTCTTGCTAATAAAGACCTGTGAAAACAAACAGATTCATAATCACCTGAAAGAGAGAAGCAAGTATAAGATATCGCTTTGAATAATATGAGCATGTATATGTATATATATAAATATTACATATAATAAAATTATACAAATTTAGTTAGGAGATCGCGTATCGACCATAACCAGAACTTATGTAATTAATTCTAAAAGTATCTTATTTGCCATTGAATTAAAAAAATATATCGGGGATATGATGGACTAAATTTTATGTTATATTTTTAATTTTATTGCTTTGTGACTAACGCTTGTCATAGGGATTACAAAAGATATTGTAGGTGATTTTGGAGTCGCTTAACTATGCTCATACTAATTTTGCCAAACTGGCGTGTTTGAAAAGTGACAGCCCATATATAATTAAAATAAAATATTTGAACATTTGTTGGCTCACTCCAAAGTAACAAAGTTGCATCTGGAAAATGAGTCGAAATTTTCGAAAAATTTCTATATTTTACAGTATCATTTCAACTAAAGCGGCAACATATTCCCAAGCTAGTAAGAAAACTCGTGATGTCTCTACTGAAAATGCTTTTCGAAAATTAACAACACACAAGCGATTCGCTTGTTTCGGGCCTGGAAATTTTTGATTTCGAAAACCCATCGCACTTTCGTTTAAATATCGTTGACAAAGTGGATGAAAGTTGTCAATAAATTGAAGAAAATCATCACATTCCATCGTATGGCTTCGCTACGATACCAAACGCTGACTAAAAAGCAATTTTGAATAATTTCACAAGCGCGAATACAAAAGGAAACTTGATACTTGAGTATCATGTGAGGTTACAGTGAAAGATTTATAGACCGAATTTTGAACGTCATTTTTGAAGAGGTTGTTACAGCGACGCGTTTTACCCCAAAGCCGAAATGGTTCGGATCGAACGGTTTCCTCGATCACTTTCCACATAGGGCCTTATTCTGAAAAGTTGCTTTATGGACGAAAGTTACAATTTTTAAAATTTTTCGACAAAACCCACTGTCTAATAATGCTTACTGCAACATGCTGCTGAAAATTACTTCATAATAGTACACTGATAAAAAACTCAATCCTACAGAATTTGGACCGTCAATTGTTGGATAAAACGTTATCCTTATATGCCAAAAAAGTCTAATTGTTAACGTTTTACGATCAAATTTTGTGCATGATAGTAATTTAATATAAAAATTAAGCGGACCAAATCTGAGCCACATGGGTCTATGCCTTGGACTCCACTCCGTATAAGATTTCTCATGAGTGCGCCCTTCAGAAAAAGAATTAATTTTTAATATTTTATGATGAAAATTCGTTCGTACAAGCAATTTACCAAAAAAATTAACAATAGGGACTTTGGACCACATACGTCTATTTTTTAGGAGTTATCACGAAAAGCAAACTCTTATATAGCGAAAAAAATCTAATTTCTAGTTATTGATGGCACACATTGAAAAATAAAAACATTTTTAGAAAGAAAATTAAATTTTCTAAATTTGAATCAAGCCATGTCATGGTTTGGGCATCCACCAAATCTGGGGTCTTTCATGAAAAGTATGCCTTTGCATACAAATAATCTTCAATTTTTTTGTATTATTACCAAAACGAGTGAAAATGTAGGATATCTAATAGTAGGCCTTGCTCGACTAAAATCGTTCTTAGTTTTTTTTATTGTTATTTTAATTTGAGCTCCATAGATATGTCCTTTTAAGGGAACGTAAAAAAACTTCTAATATGCGGTAAGCGGAACGACGATGAATTTTCTTTGCATCAATTGCAATTTATTTATAAATTAATTTATAAATTAAGTTCACTTCATTAATTAATATTTCATCATTCAAAATGTGATTATCATTATCTAGTGTATATATATTATAATAATTTGTTGCTTTATTTTTTTTTTTTTTCTATCTGTCTATGCGTCAATCATAAATTCTCGATGTATTTGTGCGGTGTTCATCTATAAACATATGCAATAAGTGCTTGGCTGGTCGAAAAAGAAGTGAAGTATTTTTGATTTTGGTTTTTTAATACTCGAAATGTCTACGCTTTGTATACACTTGTTTCTACGGAAAGGGCTCGTTTTGATTCTCCTTTTTTTGCCGAATTGCCAAAATTGTAAAAATAAGGGTAAGAAGGCGAAATGTGGTACAAATACTTTTTGATCGATTTATAACCCCAGATCTAAAAATGATCTTGATCTGCCGACATACGCGCCCATAATAAATTAGAAACTGAGGGATCTTCAAAAGAACAAGTTTCTTCCATAACTTTCGATCCCGTGAAGATATTTCGTAAAGCCTGCTATACCACATCGCTTAATACAGTTATTCAAGTAAGAACTTTTCGAACTAAATTGTTATATGGGAATTGATCGAAAAAGTAGTCCATCCTGACTTATTTTCAATAGCGTTCGTTCTTGGGCCAAAACATGTTAGTGTACAAAATTTCAGCAAAATGTCTCGAAAATTTCGACCTGTATGTTGAACACAACAACACAAGATGGAGAGACAAGTTTAGATCGAATCACAAAGTGACTCTGCATCGACCGATACAATAAAAGGTGAGTCTATCTCGAATCTTTTTGGGTATCGAATTCGTCCGCACAAACTTAACGTACCCTTTTATCACATGTGGTCTAGGGCATAATTATCAGTTTGTTTCCGAGATTGTTTCACTTTCGTCTATACTGTGGACGTGCATATAGGCAGACCACAATCAATTTTTCGCCTTGAGGTCCGTGCTAAATGTCGGCTTTCTACTTTTAGTTTTACGACTGTGACAATACGATAAAAAGCGGGATCGAAATGATCCCTTTTCATAGAGATAGATATATGTAGGCATTCAAAGGCCTTTTTACAACAAAAGTTACCAAAAGAATTTTTAACAATATATATATAGATCTTAGATCAATTTTTTTTAAGATCGCAAATTAAAAAGTATCAAAATAACCTACTCGGTGGCTCGAGTGTTAAGCTTACTTATTGATACAAAAAAAAAAAAAAAAAAAATAAAAATGAAAAATATTGTTTAAGATTAACGACAACTGCTTGGCATTTGTGAAAAAAAGTTTTACAGCTCTTTGGTAATAGAAGCCGTTGCCATTAACGCGAAAGATTAAATAAAGTTTTATGCCACGCAAAGCCTTGCGGATGATGCGAAATAACAATTAGTGTGAATATAACGAGCTGGGAGTAAGATCAGAAGTTTAGTTAGAATTAAGCTTCGAAATTAATTAGCTACCAACAATTTATTTGACTTTTTATCGGAAAATGCTACTCCTTTAATAATAATACTGTCGCACTTATAATATAACCTGCAACTCGACTAGTTTTAATCACTGACATTGTAATTGCGTCAAGGAACATGTAATCGAAAGTATTTGTTTTGCCTAGTGTTAAAAATAAATCATTTCACTCTTTATAGTGCAGTAGGAGATATTAAAAATAAGTCGTTTTCCTTGCACTCATTAACTACATATTTTCCTTTGCGTCTTTGAATTCGTAAAATACTCAAGCATCCAGTTTACCTCTTTAATCCACCTTCTAAACAATTTCATGAATAATTCAGTGATGGATTTTTAATGCTCTTGCGAATTCGCGTGTGTCATGTAATGTGAGTTTGACTTGGTTAATACCTTGAATCTGTTATAATCGGCCTCGGTCATGACTTCCACAACCACTCAATCTTTCATGTCTTGTCCATAAAAGCAATATATTTATATATGTTTTAGGTGTATGTATGTAGAATGCATATACGTACACGCGTGAGTTTACATAGTTTGTTTGCAGTATCCAAACATGCATCATGCAACGATGCCTGTATACGTGTAAATATTTATATGCAATGTTGTGCAATTCCTTTTATTATGCCCTACACCGCTTGTGGTACAGGGTACGTAACACGCAGAAGCGCTTAAGATAGACCTGCCTTTTATTATACCGATCGATTCAGAATTGTAATCTGAATTGAGCTAACCCTGTCTGTCCGTCTGATGTCTGTCCATACAAATTTCTGTGCAAGCCACAGGTCGCAATTCTTAAGATATTTTGATGAAATTTGGTACAGTGACGTGTTTTGCACTTAAGGACGAGCGCGGACATTTTCAATAGCGTTCACCCTTGGGTCAAAACACGTCATTGCAACGAATTTCATCAAAATATCTTATGAATTGCGACTTGAAGCTTGAATAAAAATTTACGTGGACCCACATCAGACAGACCAACACGCTTAGATCATTTCAAATCATGATTCTGGGTCTATCTTAAGGGCTTCTACGCGTTACGTACGTCCGCACTAGCTTAATATGCTCTGTACCACAACTGGTGTAGGATATAATGACAATTGTGTTTGAAAATGTGATGTAGGATACTGAAAGGTCGGCCTTGCTCGACTATAATGTTCTTACTGGTTACATTTTTGTTTTTTTATTATAGAGCATAATATTGCTTTTGGTTTTTATAACCATCACTGAAGGATGAGGGGTATATTCATTTTGTCAAAACATTTGCAATGACCAGAAGGAAGCGTCAGAGGCCCCACGAATTATATTTATTCGCCGTCTGACCGTCTGTCCGTCTGTGCAATGTATGTTATAAACATTCTACTGGCCGCAAAAATAAAGCTATCGACGACAAATTTGGCGGAAACATTGGAAAATCTTGCATAAAGGTTTTTATTGAAAATGAGCCAAATCGGGTGAAGCACACGCCCACAGCATCACGTAAACTGAGAAAGCCTCTGTTTTTTAAGAGGAATAAAAAATGAGTTATTTGCTCATTACTCATAAACTGTAGCAAATAATTGTACAAAAATTTGAACGCATATTCTATGGGCGATGCTATAGCATCAGTGCGCAGAAATGGAAAAAATTGACCATGCCAGCCCAATATTATAGTGTATCAAAATTTAATTACTTGTTTAATATTTTAATAGCACGCACAAACAAGCTTCAAAAACCCCATGAAGTATGCAAATTCTTGGCCAGTTGCAACGCTTGAAATAAACATGTCCGCCTGTTCGTCTATCCATCTGTCTGTTTGCCTAACTTTGTAGTATTTAACCATTCTCTTTGTAGTAGATAACCATTCTCTCTCCCAAAAAGAATTTGCTATTGACCTAAACTTTTCAAAGTACACGCATGCCTCTACGACAAAAACTTGATTATTTGGGAAATAGAAGAAATCAATTGCGCCCGCTTCATATTATAAAGTATGAGAATTTTGTTCTGTTACTTCTTCTGCCTTTTTTTTGGGGTAAACGATGATGGGTATAAAAGATTCGGTCCCGACCGAATTTAATTTTCTTACTTGCTTTTTTTCCTTTTTTTGTTTTGCTCATCAGGAACATAAACTAAATAAATATATAATTTTAAATTATTATAATGAAATGCCAGCAAAAACAGCGGAAATATCCTATGGTGTGCAAGTAAGTTAATGAAACAGAATTAAATGTAACGACTAAAAGAGACATGTTCGCCTTGGGTTATAATTGGAATACCCACCGTGTTAAGCAAAATTGGGCGTGGCAAGACTTTATATGGTGTAAAAATTTAACTTTCCGCAATAAATTTGACCGTTCAAACGAGTTTTTCTTGATATACAATTCTTCAAAATAGTAAGCAGCATAACTTCAACAATTTTCGGTTTTGCAATAACTTTAATATCTCTAGTAAGGCAGGTATGAGGAGAAACTAATTAGAAAAACATTATTCGTGAATAAAATACAGCAGCTTGAACGTTTCAGTTTAAATGCGCATTTTTAATATTCCGCCGTGTTTGACTCTCCATAAGCACGTAGATTAAGTGTTTTCGGTTTAGTTTCAAATTTGCTACGCCCCCTTGCACAGGGCCCCTTAACTAAAAAGTCACTCACGAGAATGGCTCTGGTGTTGCAAGTTATTCATAGTTTTCAAACATAATTTTTCATTTTATACTCAAATATATGCTTAGTAGCTTCCTTGAATGCTGTGGCATAATTATCATCCCTTATATACCAAAAAAAAAAAAAAAAAAATTGCCAAAAATAAAGTTTTCTTAGACTGTTACAGTAGTAAACTATAAACTATTTTTCTTGAACGCCTTAATAATAGCGGTTTTTTTTTCGCACTCTCAAATTTCGATAAAGAATCCAACATAGAATTCCATATGGAATGTAGGCAGAATTGTAATTTCTGACTTGTCTTTATTTTTGGAAACAAAAATGGGTGAAAATGATGCAAAAAAAATTTCCGCTTTTTCTAATAAAAATTTAAATTCACTAAATAAGTCAGAATTTTTATATTTTCTTGCTATGACCTGTTGCTCAAGGAATATGCCTTACATATGTGCAAACATAGTGATAAGTCAGAAAGAAATGTTACGGCTTTAACCATCGGGCAATGTAAATATTTATTTTTTTTTTTTATGCTGTAAACCATATCCGGTACAAGGTTATTAGTGCGGTAAATTAATACGGATGTGTAGAACATTCAAAATAATGTTTACAACACCCAGAAAGATTTGAGAAACACCGACCTTTTATTATGCCGGTCGAGTCAGTGTAACATTGTTAAACGATTCAAGCTTGTTTGTCCGTCTTCCCGTTTAAGTTTGTCATATATATTCTTGTGCCTAACGTATAGCTCGCAATTTTTCGGCTATTTTGATGAAATTTGACCTAAGGATAACAGCTCTTGAAAGTGGTTCGAATCCGATCACTTTTTCAATCGCACCAGTCGAAAAAATAGTGTAATTTTTACAATTGCACGACAAAAATCGCTTGGTAATAGTATTTCGACATTCTAAATTGGTATGAAAACCTTGGACCGGGTAGGGCAATTTTTTGCACCTTATTTGAAACATAAGCCTTTATATATAAACTTTGTGAGGACCCAAAGTCGTCCCTCGTTTTGGGCTTACGCGCTCTTCGTCTCTGGTGAGGGGAAGGGAATGCTAGGTTAAGGTAGAATAGAGTAGATTAAGGTAGCAGTAGAATGGAATAAATTAAGATAGCAGTAGAATAAAATAAGTTAAGTATAGGGTAAGAATAAAAAATAAGAGTTAGTTGAAGTTAGGCTCTCGAATCGAGAGGTCGTGGGAGTCTCGCTCGGGACGCCAGCGAGCCTCCGTGGCGTAGGCAAAATATTTTCACTATTTTTGTATTTTAACGTTAAGGTATCGGGATCAGATTGTGAACAACTGTAAACCAACAAAAAAGGAAAAGAATAAAGAGCCCTGCAAATAAAAATGTCTTGCGCGTTTTCCTCTCCCTGGGCCGCTGAGGTGTCCCAGCCTAAGGAAAGGGACGAAACGTCCTCGCAACTTTTAATTGGCACTTAGCGAATAACTCTAAGAAATTTGAATCGCTTAGATCGGCCATATATAATGGCTTTAATGAAAGAAAGCCTTTCTTTGGCGACAAAGTTTAATTTGTGCGCTTTTATGACGGAAAGTAACTGCAAAATTATAAAATCTTTGACAAGTAAATTAAGTTTGTTAAATTTTGGGCGACGTTAGTTGACGTTTATCTCCCAATACGAGGTCTTTCATGAAAATTGTTCATGTCCATGAATATAATCTAAAATTTTCGGTGTATTATTAACAAAATGAGTGAAATGAGACTGTATTAGAGTCAAGTGATGTAGGATATATAAAGATCGGTCTTGCCCGACTACAGTATTTGCCAAGTTATTTAATGCACTCAAAATATCCATAACACGGCTCTGCGACCATTTGCTATCTAAAATATTAATTTATTTCTAGTTTGTTTTATAGGCCAAATTAAGTGTTGACGTTTTGTGGTATCTATCTATAAAGAACTGTTAGCCAACGCGTTCAGGTTCTCTATCAATTCTTGTTTTTTTTGAAATTTTATGACTCTCTCATCTGTTTATTAATATTTGCAAGAAATAATATCATAATCGTTTATTAATAATAAATTTAAAAACAAATTTTTTTAAATTTCATATTTTTATATTTTTGAAAAGTTTATGAACTGAAAATCAATAAATTATCTGACGGCAGTAACGAATCGCAAATTTGTTTGCCCCTTAAATACGTTATTTTTAAATGTTCTTCAATTGCATTTTTTTTGTGTTTTCTTTAAATAATTTGCATTTTTTCTTGTACACTTTTGTTTGATAAACTATGCCGACAAAAGAGTTCGTATATCTTGAAAATGTCATTTTTAATTTCAAAGAAAACCAGAAAACACTTCTCGCTTTATCTTTTTGTTTTATTTTTTATTATGAAGGTATTTATTTATTCGAATCTTTTTATGTTTTATGCATATCTCTTCTTCTATATGATTTGTACTTTTTAAGTGCACAAGTATTTCAATATATTCCGTTGGCTGCTCTCTCGTTGTTAAACTAATAACACATACCATAAAAAGAAGAAGAGGGGGGGACGAGGGTGGGGGGGGGGGAGTACAATAATGTTATTTGATTAAATAAAACGCAGACAAGAAACAGTGTGCAGTGGAAGTGATTCTGAAGGTTGAGTACCAGTCAGACAGAAATATATTCAGTTCATGTCATCATCCAAGTGACTTTTTCTTTTCTTTTTCATAAATCCTTATCTTGTGTCATTGTGTAAAATGCGATAAGATTAAGCCTTCCTCGATTATCATAATGCGATCAATTATGAATTCTTTTCATCGAAGCAAATCATTGATAAAGGATATTATTTGCGCGTAATGCCTCGTTTACGTCACATATGGGCAGACAGACAATACTCGATTTTTGCATCACGATGCGTCTTCGTCTGACATTGCGAGATTTTTTCATTACATCTTTAACTTGCATCGTCCTGTCTTATTGTGAAGATTTGAATACCATTCCGAGGATTGAAGCGTTGTCCTAACGATATTTTATCCAAAGGTGATTACTTTGAAGATTGCGAAAAAGGAAAATAATAAGACTTGTGGCGTGTGCGCTTTGTTGAACAAGTCTTACTATCGTTTAATCACAGTGTTTAGAAACCTGTTCTAAATTTGAGGGCTTACACTGAATGGAATTAGTCAAGAGAAGAGTTCCTTACTTTCACGTCTTACCTCGACGGCGGTTCAGTCAAGAAGAAAGAAGTCGGAAGTCATCTTCTTCTTCTTGTCTCTACTTTTGTTCGAACACGAATTGCGATTGCCAATCAGTTAGTTGAACACATTCGAAGTATACCGACTCCATTCGTTCGGTATTCCCAATCCATTTTGTTCTTACTAACACAGTTCTTACACTATTACAGTATTCTTATACTACTCGCAAGAGAATAACAAACTGCCTGCTATAAAAGAAAGTAAAACATACATAACGTACTGTAAATACATAAGAATAACTTATAACTACGTGTAGGGCCAAAACAAGCCGCTTGACTTTGCTCCTTGCAGTATACTCCCAATCAAATTCGAGATGGGTGTCAATATATTGAAATTATTGCTGTGTTTTTCTCGCCGATATGTGCAGGGCCTGTGTTACGGTATTGTGTAGAAAAGATATGGACTGGCGCGATCGACTTGCATTGAATAAAAATCTTCGCCACTTTCATAGGATGCGTTTTCATGGTACGTTGTTTCTGGCAACTGTATTCGCGTCAGATATGCGTATGCCGCGAAAATTTCGTTGAAATCGAATCATCTAAATATCTATTTCTTCCAGTTTGTCTCGAAAATGAGTGATTGGTTTGTTTGTTGGTTGGTTGGTTTGTTTCTTCATGAGAAATGAACAAAAGCCGATCGTCGCAACAAATTTTGTAAGTCATTGTGAAATTATAATAGAGACAAGACTCTGCTATTATCCCAAATAATTGCGCAGTTTACAAGGCAACTTTCGCTCTTTAGTAGCTTCTTATATAAAATTTGGTATTAACCAGAGTCATGGATAAATTTTGCTATTAAGAAATTTTAATGACTCTACAATTCCAACAGTATGAATAGGATTGAATTCGTTTTTTTTTTTATAAAATTGTAAATTTAGCATACGAAGTCTGGTATATAACTTTTATTATTATATTTTTAAAAATAATTTAGATAAAAGACAAATGCAATGCTTTTGTTTAAATGTTGCATACAATTTTATAATATTTCTATGTGAACAGTACAGCATCTTTTTCTATGGCATTCCAATTTCATCTGCTTCTTTTGAAGTTATCTCATTCTTCTCTCTGTTTCGTTTTATCAGCATATAATTTAATCATTGAACTGTTGGGTGATGTTCTTAAGGCATTCTTTTTTTTTTTTGCAATTTTCTTTTTACCATCTAAAATGATTTTTTATATATTCAAGACTAATCGTTCAAGACCAGATCAAATAAAGGTCGAATTCTTTATCTGCCTCAACAGATCTATTCCATTGGAGCGAAGTTGCTTGGAATCATCTTTTCCTCAATATTTAATTGAGGTTTTCAAGCCGACCGCATTTTTAACCCTTTCAATTAGAAACTGATTGAATTTAAATTTCAGCTATAATTTCTTAGCAACATTCTCTTGTAAAACGCATAGGATTTTTATACCCATAACCGAAGGATGAGGAGGATGTCAAAGCGTTTGCAAGGCTCAAAAGGAAACTTTGAGGAACCCCACAAAGTGTACATATTCTTGATCAGCATCAAATTCTGAATAAATTTAGGTATGTCCGTCTGTTCGTCTGGTGTAATCATTCCGCCGGCCGCAAAAATGAAAGTATCGACTTCCAATTTCGCAAAAACATGGGAAATTCTTGCAGGTAGATTATAATTGAAAATGGGCGAAATCGGTCGAAGGCCATGCCCACAGCAGCACTTCTGTTTTCAAAAGGAATGAAAAATTGGTTATTTGCTCATTACTCATAAACTGTAGCAGATAAATGTACAAGAATTAGAACGTATATTCTATGGGCAATGCTGTAGTGCTTGCAGAACAATAGAGAAAATTGACCACGCCTTCCCAATATTACAGTGAATCAAAATTGAATTATTTTTTCAATACCTTTGTGACAGGCACAGAAGCAAGCTTCAAAAACTCCAACTTTGCAATGCACCTAAGCATGGCTGTCCATTCATATGTCCATCTGTCCGTCTGCTCAACTGTGTAGCAGCTTTAGTAAACATTTTCTTGTTCGCAAAAATGAAGATATCGTGTACAAAATTGCAAAAGAATTTGAAAATTACCCAAATCGGTCAAAGCACGCACTTACAACGCCCACACTCCTATATAACAGAAACTGTAAGCACCTTTGTTTTCAGTGTTGTTTGCTCGTTACTTATAAAGTATGAAACATACCCCATAAAAATTTTTCATTTTTATTATGAAAATCCACCCAATATCCACCCAATAGAGTATGAAAATCTAGTTTCTTTCCTTTCACTTAATTTTTTTTTTTAGCATAACTTTCATAGGTCACGACCGAATATAATTATCTTATGTCTTTTAATTAGTTAGCTTTAGTGCTTTGTTTATCGATTTATTTACCTAACAATGACGCATTTGTTTCGAATCAATATTTTTAAAAAGATTTTGATGCTTTGTTTGGACATTAAATTATACCTAGAAAATGTTTTTAGTTTTTTATTTTTAAACCACGACATATGGAATTACGGCCTAGAAAGTGCTCCAAAAAAAAAGTTTATTTTTTTGTGATAGTTGCTGGGCCGCAACTTCGGTTTCCAAAAGAATTAATTTTGAGTTCGTCAAATAAAGCGCAAGCACTTGAAAATATTTGCTCCAACACTTTCATCTGTCTTTAGTAAATAAATTGCTTAATAAATAAATAAAATAATAATGCTTAATAAATAATAAAATAAATAAAATAAATAAATGATGCTTAATATCCTGCTCTCAAGGAAGTATTATCCGTATTTTGTGTCAAAGTTCCCGGAGCTTAAATTCGCTTGCTGTAATTCTACTGATAATCGCCTTTTAAAAATGCTTTAAAAATGCTTGAGCCGGCCTATGTACTTTACAAGTGCAAAGAATGGAGAAAATTTAACGTGTATAGGCGCGAGAGAGAGAGAGAGTGAGAGAGAGAGACAGAGTGAGAGAGAGAGAGAGAGAGACAGAGTGAGAGAGAGAGAGAGAGAGAGACATTTTTCCTTAGGCTTGCTC
>KK502429.1:1477768-1490268 GCA_000688735.1 Glossina austeni | reverse complement strand
CATGGAAGCAATTGCTCTCATATCCACTTGCAAGTAATTTATGCATCTTTAAACACGCCTCCAAACGTGCTTTCTAGGCGCAAACTTTAAGTTATTATAGACGTATTAGATTTTCTTAAAACCAAAGCAAAGCTCAGCATTGCAAATAAAAGAAATTTTACACCCAAACCTTAACGAAAACTTCTCATAAATCTTAATAATATTTTTTCTATATTTTTTTTTTTTTTTTTGGTTTTTCTTATACATGTCTATACGATGTTGTGTACAATGTTCGTAGATTTTCCATCTTTGGACCTGTCCGCATATTAGTTGGTGTGTGACTACACTGTTCACTGTTGAAAGGGTTTTTTGCGCGCTATTTTCATCCTCTTTTTTTTTGTTGAATGCACAAAAAACTGTGCCTCGGTTGGCACAGTAACCTTTTGGTTTTCATCTTTATTTTTCTTTCCTTTTGCTGCTGGTTGCCGGTAACTATTATTATTCATTGTGTTTACTTGCATTTCGTTGTGGCTTTTTTCTTCTTTTTTTTTTTTTTTTGTAATTTTTGGTTTTAATTTGTATTTTATTCTCTACAGAACCTCGTCAGTCTAAGAGCATTTGTTTACTAGCATTAGTTCTTTTTAAATTAATGCGAAACTAACGCTCCTGTTGCTATGATTTTTCTATTGTCGAAGACTTGTCATTCCCGATTAAATTGAGTGGAGAAATAAACATCGAATACCCTGCAAATACTTCTATGCTTCAACAACTCAAGCTACATTCGTCGGCTCTTTCCATCGTTGGCTGCCCGTTCCATTTTTATCGTAGAGCATTTGCTGTCTTAAAACTTAAAATAAAAACTTCAAACTTAAAAAATATTTATCCTTAAAACTGGGAGTGGCTTATCCACAAGTTATACGATAATAATCGTTATTTGCATTATAGGGAACATATCTGTTTATAATTTCAATAAATATTCTCTAGCATCATCCAAAAACTAATTCCAATCGATCAGCCAGTTAATGCGTCCTGCTTTTCCCGAACGTAATAAATTCGCATACAGCGTGATGAGTATGAAAGCGTGTTTATTACTTTCTAATTCATACTTTGTTGCACACTTCCTTATCCTTTAACTTTTCATTGCTCTTGTTTTATTCCAATTGTGTTCCCCGATAAAGGTCAACACAATGCTCTACGTTTATATTACATAGGCCTCAAAAATGCTAAGTAAATTTTATATAATAAAAGCTTGCATTTATTTTGATCAGTGACATCTATTCGTGAAAATGGTAAAATAATGCGAAGTGTCTATGTGTATAACGATTAAATTCGATGATTTTGACCTTTGGCTACATAAAATAACAGTTTTATACTTAGTATTATTCAGTTAATCAGTGTATACAGACGATACTCAGGGAACTCTCAAAATTGGATTTTCGACATTCTTTGCTTTTATTATTTGATTTGTCTAGAAGTCTACTGCCAAAGGCCATCGAACACTTTTAGCAGTTTATGGTGATGCTGCTCTATCATGTCCCAATTGTCGACTTTGAGTTCAACTGTTTAAACGACGTGAATTTGATATCAATAACAAAGAACGGCCTGGAGGATCAAAAAAGTTCAAAGATAATGAATTTCAAGACTTATTGGATGAAAATCCAGCTCAAACTCTCAAAAAAACTTTGAAACAGTTTAGCAGTTGACGAATCGACTGTTTCAAGACGTGTACTTACGATGGGAAAGATCCAAAAAGAGGAAAAATGGCCACCGCACTAATTGACTGAAAATCCAACTTTCAATCCTGTCGTAGTTTGATAGCTTATCAAGCAAAAAAAGAAGAGTTTTCTGTGTCGTATTGTGATTGTCGATAGAAAGCGGAGATCTACTATGACAATCGCAACCGCAAAATGTCATGGGTTAGGGCAAGAGAACCATTCGCAAAGTTTTGCAGAGCATATGATGTGATCAGCAAGGTGTAGTGTACTACTACTACTTCTACTGCTACAACCGAAAGAAACTGTGACTTCAGAAGTCTACCGAAATCAATTGAGCAAACTGAACAATGCGTTGTTGTAAAAAAGACCAGCGACAGCGGTTAACAGACGCAGAGCCCTCTTCTTTCACGACAACGCTCGGCCATACGTTGCAAGAATTGTTGCAGCTCGCGTAGAAAGTTCTGTCGCACACAGCGTACTTGCGTGCTTACCAATTGTTCGAAACATCGATGCATCGTGGCTACGCTGAAGAAATGCGAAGATGGGTCGATGATTGCACCGCTGCCAAACCAATTTAAGTTTGTTCGACACGATTTGGTCATGTTGCCAGAACGATTGCAAAAAGTTATAGAAAATGATGGAAAATATTTTGATTAATATGTTTTGCGTCAATTTTTCTCAATAAATGCCAGGTGAAAAAAGGCAGCATCTATTTATAAGTTATATGAGCCTTTAATTATGAAAGTGCACTAAGTTCATTCCTCCAAAAAATCATTCTGTTTAGTGTTAATATTCACATTTCTATGTTATCTTTTCTTTTTAAAGCAAATTGTTACTAATACTAAGACAAAACCATAGTGATTTAAAACAATTTGCTTTAACATGCAAAAACCGCGCACAAATGTACTACATTCGGATTTAGGTCACTTTCAAAATGAATGGCTTATGTTAATGTATGTAGCACTCAGAAAGACTTAACATAGGCTCTTTTCTTCTTATACCGATCAATTTGCAATCATTTTCTGAATCGGTTTAAGCTTGTCTGTCCGTCCGCTTGCCTATATGTTTTTTATTCAACATGTAGGTGGAAAATGTTGAGACATTTTTAGAAAAATTCGTTCATGTATGAAGTATTTCGGGTCCGCGATAAGTTGTATTAAAAATTTTGACAATTTTCAAAATCACTCCCCATATAACGCAAAAAAAAATTTGTAAATTTCAAAATTCTGCCACGAAAAAACTTGTTGATTAATAGTGTTTCCTAATATCAAATTTATGTAAAAAAATTACGATTGTATGGATCATCCATCCTGATTTGAATCCTTTGTCCTGTAATTATATAAGAAGTTTCATTGCAAGAAGTAGGCGACTATACGGTAAAAAGAGGTTCGCAATAGTAATTGCATATAAAAATTAATTGCATCAATGTTGGATCACATAGGTCTATTTTTTGGAATGCAATCTTTATAAGGGTTCACATGATACGCGGGAAGAGAATATGGAAGAAAACAACCGCCCATGGCAATCTTCAGGGGGAAAACATCACCCAAAAAATGAAATTCCTAGCGGCATTATGATTTACATAAATATTTAAACAATATATATATATATATATATATATATATATAATCTGATAATCTCGTCTTTAATCTTAATTTTTAAACAATTCATTAAAGGCTAATGTAATCTATTTGTTCCATTGTAATTTAATTATATGTTAATCGTAATATATATATAATATAATATTTATATATATTGTTACAAATTTCCGCTTTCTCGATATTGTCCGTATCACTAGATCGTGGATACTTTGGTCCAGAGAAATACACTTCAAAGTTCTTTTATTCACAATTTATTTTTAGCAATACTTTCGACCGCTCAACTCAACTATTCTTTTTTTACTAACTCTATCTTCCGCAGATATTCTATGCAAGTATTTTACTATGCCCAAATTCATGGTTTTATTTTTAATCCCTGTCTGCTTTTCCGCTAATCGTTTTCATCATTTCCGGCAGCTGCATAACGCCCCGCAAATGTGCATTTGATTTTTCCCTCTTTTAGGGACATTTACTTAGCTGTAATGAACTAGATTTGGGATTTCCCTAACAATATATATAAATATATATATAATACTAAAATTAAAAAAGGCTGGATGGACGGGAAGTAATGAAATTATGGATAGAAAAGATATGGACATTGTTTAAAAAGCCTGCGATGTTAGTGTGAGATCAGTTCATAGCCCATGGCAACAGAATCAACCAAGAAGCTTCTAAAAGGAATGAAAACAGAGATAGCAGTCATTCTTGGAGGCCTCACATATCAATTGCAAACTGTTAGATGTCTGAATAAATAAATAAATCATTTAAGAATTTTATGCGAGAAGAATGGAATGAATGGATAGCAAAGCCAAAGCAACAGGACGTGTGAAAGCAGCAACAATTTCAGAAGTTTGCATCTGCCTGAAAAATGGGAAATGGGCAGCTGCGAAAGAAGAGACGATTACAGAGTCATTAAAAAGATGCGGAATAAGGAACACTAGAGATGGTACTAAAGATAACGCGGTTTTTGAAAGAAGTGACAACAATCGTTCAGATGAAAGTAATGCAAACTGTGCCATTAAGGAGACGAGTGATAGTACCGAGTGTGAAGATGAACTGAATATTGCTAGTACGTGTTGTAGTATACGAGTTTTGATCCGAAAGTAACATTAAAATATATTTTTCTAAAAATCATCTTAAAAATTGAAGAGCGTCTTATAGTCCGAAAAACACAGCGAATATGCTGAGCTGATAATTAGCGAATGATTAATATTCGTTCACTAATATACTGACTTCTGTTTTAAGACGAAATTAAAAAATGGAAACCTGCGCCGATATTACAAGTTATTCCATTCATCACCACTCATCATAACATTAAAATTATACTTGGCCTTCGATCCGAACTAATTCTTCTTAGGTCTTATAAATTTAGGAACCTAATGAATTGATGCAAATCTCAAGTACTCGATGTCTACGCTACTCGTTATCGAAAAAATAATTTTCTTCATTTTATGTGATGGTTTTGCAACCTCTAAGAATCTGTGTGCACTCTGTTGGGTTTTCGAATTTTTGTAGCTTTAGATAACTGACAACGTTTGTGCAGTTGTTCATTTTATTCTACTTACGAGCATATAAAGGCAACGCATAGAAACACCTATTACTGACTTGGAAATTGAACGAAATCTGATCTATGCATTAATTAAATGAAATAAATCGCATTTTGTTAATGATTCCGAAAGGGTAAAAGGCATCATACACATGAAATGTGATTGCATAGAAGTTCTATGCATATTATTTTCTATGTATGCATCTAAAAGTTGTTGCATTTAATTTCTGTCTATCAAACAGTAAAAGCGACCTCCTCACTCACAACAAGTTTATTTACAAATCCAAATGTATACATATATACATATATACATATATATACATATATATACATATATATATATGTGTGTACTTATAAAAGGTATTCATATGGTTTTCACTAAATAATATGATTTTTAAAGTTAACCAAGTGTGTATTGTAGCGTGATGCATACACACACATATACATTTGCATAATATTGCATACAAATTTGAAACAGAAAATTAATCTACGAAACTATAAAATGAAACACATCTTCCTAAACACCCCAACAGTCGCTTCACAATTACACACATGCACATATGCACGTATGCCTACGCACACACGGACACACATCTAAAAGCAACTCAACCAAAGCGTAGAAGAATTTTTAAATGATAAAGTGGCTTATCTATAATACGTCCAAACGAAATCATTTTAAATGAATACCATGCATAGTAGGGGAGTGAGAGGGAGTGAGAGAATTGCAAACAAACATTGCAAATATATATACTCTCGAGTAATAAGCATATAGATATATGCATATGCATGTCCAACAAACTTTGTACACTATGGCAACTGATAAACATTTGCCTGCGTATGTCATATTTCACACTTGACTAAACCCTTTATTCGGTGCGTTTGGTTGGTGGCGTTGGTGGTGTATAAAAACCGCCATATGAAAATTTTACATGTCCATAGAATAAGATCAGCGTTGTTATGGAATAATTTTAACGGCTAATTCTATGTTTTAAAATATTTTCCATGAATGAATTATTATGACCACTGCCAGAAAATGAAATTATATTTAGTTTGAAATAACGTTTGTAACGTCTACAAATATGCATTCGAATCATCATAATCAGCATAAGATTGTAAGCCAATGAAACAAAAGCTAACTTGTCAACTTGAACGTCGTCTTGTCTACTTTGTCATCTTCTCCGCTACATATTCTGAAATATTCGCCTTTTGCTTTTTTTGCTTTTTCGTCAATCTATTTACCTTTTTATTCCACCGTTCTTATGTTCGCGCTTCCCTCGCATTCTTTTGTTTCCCTGTGTGTACTTCAGTTTATCTGTTCGCTGATTATCTTACCTTCTCTCTGCCTTCTACTAGTCTTTTGTCTATCCGTCCGCCCCTTCGTTTGTCAGTTGATCCATTTTTTTTCTGTCCGGCTGTCCGTTCAACCCTCCAATCATGTTTCTCTCTCACCTATCTGTCAGTCCGGCCACCTATAAGCCAATATTTCCGCTTTTCCGCGTACCTCTCTCTCCATTTGTATCGGTTTGCAATTTTATTATACTCACCTAAACATTCTGTAGAAACATGTACAAGGGCTCGTGTGCATTTAAGACAAATAACAAAACTTCCATATTTTTACTTTAAGGGATAGGCATGTAAAATTTTTCTCCAAATAATTAAAGGATTTTTTATTATGCACCTCAACTTGAAGTTATAAAGAATTTTCAAAACAGTTTATTAAACGCATAATTAAACGACTTTTTGTTCATTGGAAGCTAAGCGAACTAAATTTATACAAATCAAAAGAGTAACAACCCAATTACATATCTTTCAACGTATTTAATTTGAGTGTGCGTATATATATAAGACATTTTACTTTGTCTTTAAATCATTGAGTTGACATCTTAATTGCGAAAAAGTGAACAGAAATGGGTAGCAAAAGTCTTTTTCAAAAATTGTTAAATTCATTGAACAATTACTCGCGGCACAAATGGTTAGAGAAACAGTGACAATTCTTGTTAAATATACATAATACCGACAACGATAGGCAGGGGGGAAAAAACAAAAAACAAAAAACAAAAAAAAAAAATCGGAAAACATTCCTCTCAGTCAGTGAACCTTTTTATTTAAAGCCCGTGCCAAGATTTTGTTTTTCTTTAATCAGTCATTAAATCATTAGACGGAAAACTAACTTGTCAACCGACGTTAGGAGAACTCGATTGGTTAAATGCTTGACTAAATAAATATATGACTGTTGTACTGATTTCATGTGACAGTCTTCTTAATAAGAAGTTGCTTGCGCATTTCTTAAAAGTTACATTGATTTTAGCGATCGATTATTTTTACACAAAAAGTAATTGAATTATAAAAAACAGAAGAAAAAAGATTTTTATGAAAAAACATTTTCAAAGCCTATACTCAACCATAGTTTTCGTTACAATTTTTCATCGTTTCTCTAAAGCGGATTGAGAATAAAAAGTATTTTTATTTACGTAAAATTTTGTTTATGATTAGCATCTTAGCATCAGCTAAAGTGAATAGATTGCAAATGTGAAATTTCTAAACGTCTCGCGATAAATCGTGAATTTCCGTCATTTAAAACGTATGAACTATAAGCGGTTAAGCAATCAGCGATTGAGATTGACATGGATGGACGTATGGATAATGTTATGTAGATCAAAATATGTATAGGGTAAGGGGTTAGTGTTACAAATGGCACAATAAATCTGATTTACCTATACTGCGTTGTAGTAGGCGTTAAAATAAATATAAACCACAATACTTTTTCGCGTATAGGTCGAGGTCATCTTCTTTTATGGCTTTTGGGAAAACACCTGAAGTCCTATTAGATTAAATTTTTTTTGCAATAAATGAATTTTAATTCACGCAAATTGTGAACAATAACGAGATATAAACTCTTTATCTACAGATCAGAATTATAATTGTCAGCAACATTCGTGCAAATAGGCATTAAATTACAATTTTTCTTGAAAATTTGCTAATACTTAAATAAATTAATTAAGCCCCTAAGTGCAATTTGATGATTATTTGCCGTTGTAAAAATAGCAAATTAAAGAAAATATTTATGTTCTCCTTAATTTTAATACCACTTAGTGCTCGCAGTATTTGAAATTTTTCATAAATTTACTTCATTCTATCGGCCTTTACTAAAGAAAAAAAGTTTAACATCTCATAGCATGTTATTATTGTCAGTATCATTATCACTATCATCGTCATCATCATCATCATCATCATCATCGTGTCTATTATGGTATAATATTTTATATAATTTAATTACCTCTCTGTAATTACTATAGAGATAAATGTATTCCTTGTAGTATCATAGCAAATTAATTATTTTGTAATTTAAATACCGACTATTTACAGGCGATACTATAGCACTTACAACACTTGCCAATCAATAGCAAGAAAAACAGAAAGAAAAAGAAAAAGGAAGTGTTCTACTACTCTTCGTAATCTCTTATTTAGTGTCATATAACTCACCTAATGGAACAGTTCCTAGAACAGGCATGATGACACAACTTTATAGAGGAAAACTAATTTTTTAATTTATAATATAAAGTAAACTGTAAAAGATATCAACATGTAAATGTCCTTTTATTATCGATATTGCTTTTTGCCAATTATTTAAAAACAATTTCATAGTGAATAAACGCTCCTGGCGGTCTGGACGTCCGTACGTCAATTAAGAATTCGTTATTGATTTGAGTAAGCCAATGCTTCAAGATAATCCCAATGTACAGGGTTCAAAAGTGTTATATCGCATGATCTTTGGGACAAGCGCATGTTTTGATCGTGCCACGAAATGTATGTCGTGTACCATTATATATGGTTTCTCCAGCATTCTCCATTGCGAGTAACTGCAATGCATGTAACTGCATGTTCAAAACTGACCATTTCACCCTAAACGTCACACCCGAAAAGTTATTTTCTGTATACGTAAACGTCCTTCAGGAATATCACATGTATTTTCTTTACGGCAAAGGGGAGCCATTCAATCAAATATGAGTTTAATCACACGTACATGAAACGTAATCGTGGATTCACTGTTTTTGTAATAAATTTTAAAAAATCTTATAAGCTACGTAACTAAATAATGGCAAGATCCAAGCAATATATTGAAAGAAAACTTTGATTCAAATCTCAATCAGAAGTGCGTATTATTTACGTTTACTTTCGGAACCACCAAATGGATGGCATTATACTTGAATATTTTTATTCTTCTTCTTCTTCTTCTTCTTCTGTTATTCAGAAAATTAACAACTGAAAATAGGCTGGGATGCGTAAAAAAGGCCAATGTGAACGCAGAGTTCTTTGTTTCTTTGAACCACCAAATGGATGGCATTATACTTGAATATTTCTTCTTCTTCTTCTTCTTCTTCTTCTTCTTCTTCTTCTTCTTCTTCTTCTTCTTCTTCTTCTTCTTCTTCTTCTTCTCTTTCTTCTTCTTCTTCTTCTTTTTCTTTTTCTTCTTCTTCTTCTTCTTCTGTTATTCAGAAAATTAACAACTGAAAATAGACTGGGATGCGTAAAAAAGGCCCAATGTGAACGCAGTATTCTTTGTTTGGGCCTCAGTAAAGTTGGGGTTAGACTTGGAATACAATAATATTTATTTATTGATTATATATATATATATTATTATTCGATTACATATTTTTTTTTTCAATTTTGGGTGTTATACATCCGCTACGTTATTCTTCTTTTGTTATAGCTTTTATTAAAATACGCATATTACTCGTCCGTCACGTAGGATACAACAGAAGATCGAGGAGTAAATTCTAATATGTAAGTTGCAATGGGTGTGAGAGCAAAAAAATGTAAAAGGAAGTAGGTTCATAAATTGATAGTAAACGCTTATATGGCTTAATGACATGATTTAAAAAAAGAAAAGATTGCGAAGTAAGCAATCTAAGCAAAGTAAATTGTGAGAACGTAAAATGTCAAGAATGTTGCGATCACCTAGACTACATTTACTCAATTTGCGTAGTGTGGAATGACGAATAGAAGTGGTAACATACGGACTTGTCTGTCAGGAGATAATAAGACTTCATATGTACATAAAGAGTTGTTTACAATGTTAATTTTCAATAGATGACCATTACGTCTCATGTGATTAAACGTTAGCCTGTTAATAAGACAAATAATGTCACCTCTGGGTACGCAGTTGATAAACAAAGGGGCTTTATTTGCTTGTGGAACTAAAGAGCATAATTGACGATCATAGTGTGAATTATTCTATCGCTGTTGCCAAGAAAGAACGGAATGTCTTTTGTCGATTGTCCTTAAATCTGCTGGAATCAGAGCAATGAGATGGCCTGGAAGACACAATCTTTTCTGCACTATTGTTGCTAAGGATGCCCATGTGACTGGGCACTCGGGGAATGTGAAAACAAAAGGTATCAGATTTGAGGCTATAAAGTAAGGATCTGATTTCTAACATGTAAAGGCAAGTTTTACCTGAGGGAAATGATTTTAAAGCGGATGAGACAGATTTACTGCCTGCACTATAAGGAATTTCTTTTGAGGCTGAGTGCATCAGTTCTTAGAATGTTGAAACTATAAATTTTGTCAACAAAAATGTTAAAAAAGGAAGAAAAAAAATGGAGTGACATAAAGAGGTAAATGGAAGGTAAGGCGGGATGATTCCCAAAAGATAGAATTTTATTAGATGAAAAATTGGCGAGTAAACGAAATCGGTCTTGTAGAGACATAACATTTGCCATCTGTGCCAAGCTTAGTATGTGTGCAGATTTTGTGCCATCAAGAGCTAGACGAAGGCATTGCCTGCGAAGGAGGCCATTGCATTCTGCGTAATTTCAGGAGGTCCTTATTTGAGATGTCCAGTAAGAGCGTATTCTAATTTTGGTCTGACTAAGCCAAGATGCAGTTTAATCATACAAAAAGGGTTAGAGTCCCAAGAAATACCACAAATAGATTTCAATACATTGAAGTTTCGAGTGTAGGACAAAGCCTAAAAAGTCGAAAGTTTTAACAAACGAAATAGAAGAACCACAAATGAGCAGAGGAGCAACCCTGGTGTCTTTCCTTTTTTTGAAAAGACCAAAGATTTGGTCTTATTGACGGAAAATGTGAGTTGAAATGATTCAAGACGAGAGAAAATAATGTCGAGGGCAGATTCCAAACTGCGCCGACACAAATCTGGATCGGAGTTGAAACTCCCTAACGATAGTTAGAGATTTGGGCGAATTTGTGGAAGCATACTTCTGCAAAGTTGCGGAAGTAGGGGACCGAGTTTCAGAAGATTTCTGGGAGAGGTATTTGAGTGGATTTCAAATTCGATGAAATCAGAGGCGATAGGAGCAACTTCACGGACTTTGTAGAATTCGCATTTGTCCTGAATTGGATAAATACACTATACTCACTTCTGGTGTGGGCATAAGCTCTGGCAATGAAAATTTTAATGTTCCCCACTTTCGAGGGAGAAGGTGCTGGCTTGTGATCAAACCATATTTCACAGTTTGAGCTTTGAAGACTTAATCAAATTATGAAATGGAATGGAGTCGGAGTGTGTAGTGGTGTACTTTGAGTGAGATAAACTGCGCAGTGGAAGATAACGTTGTTCCTTCTCCAAAATTGCGATGTTCCACTTTTTCAGATACTTCAGTTATTGTTTTTTTTTTGGATATAATGCATTTTTTCTCTCAGCTACGTTATATAGACAGTCGCTTGTTTTGTTTTTGTTTTGCTTTTTAAAATGATTTCGTATTGAAGATTAAATTTGAATTATCAAAGTGTTATTAAGGTATGACTTTTGCACACTTTCACAGGGTTTTTTTTTTATCACAATTCAGCGTAGTATTCAAAATAAATCAGCAAATTCTTCCTCTGATACTTGTTCCTGATCCGAGAGAAAAATAGTTTTCTACTTCGAAAACTCGTTGTGTACTTTTATTCAACAATTTATTTATATTGTTTTCTGTTTGCTTTTGGGTTTTTTTTTTTTTTTTTTTTCATTTTTGAAACGATTTGCTGGGTATCTTAAAAAGAAAAAGCAGAAGAAATTACACTGAGCTTAGACTAAAATTTTAAAAAGTCATCATTGAGTTTTGTTAAAGTTAGCGAAGTTTTCAAGAAATTTTAAAGTTTTATTGCTTACGCGTAACTGATTGGTTGATAAGTGTGCGAACAAAGAGTACTTGATTTTCTATAACGGCCATGACACAAACGCGGTCATGACTTTTTTTTGGCGTGTAAAGCCTTCAATTTAAGATGCTTCCCCACGCCGATGGGGAGTAAAGGGAATTACGGCAGTCCTCTCTCATACGATCTTGTCATTGTTGTTCATTGTGACCGATTTTGTGATCGATTGTGTGCTTTGACGGATGCTTTGTTAAAATATGCAAACTTTTCTTTATAAAATTTGTTATAAAAAATATTTGCTTTAATTTAATAATTTATCAAAATCTCTGGGTGCTTTCTGTTTTATAAATAAATTTTACATGCACAATTAAAAAAAATAATACGTTAGTAGAGAATTTAATCACTAAATATAAAACTCATAACCTCCGCACTTAGTTAACAAGATCCGAACAAAAGTAAGTGTTAAAAAAAATGTTAAATTATGACAAGGTCTCACAATCCCCTTTTTTTTTTAAAAAAAAAAAAAAAAAAAAAAAAAAAAAAAAAAAAAAAAAAAAAAAA
>KK502429.1:1448285-1477169 GCA_000688735.1 Glossina austeni | reverse complement strand
GGGGGGGGGGAGAACAAAATACCAGCATTTCAAGGAAAGTTCATTTTACATAATTAAAAACGGGCGAAGGTGAAAGGCGGCTGAAGAAAAAGAATATCAACAACAATGAAGTAAGAAAGTAGAAGAGAAATATTTACTTTTGGTTTTATTTTCTAAACTGCCAGCGTACGTAAATTTAATTCCTTTTTGTAACTTTTGTAACCAGATATGATTCATTATTATAGTGCTACGAAATTCGCTTTTCTCGATACGGTTCGCATCACCAGATCGGGGATATTGTTTTTAAGACAAAAATACACTTGCACGGTTTCATTTCACGATTCTTGATTTACAATCCATTTCTTTCATCATTTTACTTTGTCGATACTCTCGACTTCTCAGCTCTTTCACATTCTTTTTCGACTCAAATGTTCGTGTCCGACTGACTCTGCCTTCCGCAAATAGTCTCTTTATACTATGACATATTACAAAAGTTCATGGCTTTATTTTTAATCCGTTAACCTGCTTTTCCGTTT
Organism: Glossina austeni; assembly: GCA_000688735.1. Taxonomy (NCBI): domain Eukaryota; kingdom Metazoa; phylum Arthropoda; class Insecta; order Diptera; family Glossinidae; genus Glossina; species Glossina austeni. The sequence continues at coordinate 1,476,654 of KK502429.1, read as the reverse complement.
ATCGTTTTCAATGTCCATCGTATTCAATTTCTTTGCGCATTTCGATCTCTACATATATAGATACGTTCAATAACGGACATCATTTTAAATTAGTCAGGCAAGAAAGGCACTGTTTCATGAATTGGACATCAGACGGCGTCGCTTTGCGACATTCGTCTCATTAATTTGAAGGTAAAAATTGTAGTTAAGATGGTTAGTTAACGCAAAGATTACAATTGAATGAACAGACGTTCCGAAAAAGCATGACTTCCTTTAATCACCAGCCACCATAGAAATCGCAATCGAAGTCGTGGTTTCGAGACGATCCGTTTTCGTGCATCTTCAACTTTATAGACGTGTTGATCGGTTAAATATGATTGCATCAATCTGAACGGGCGTTAATCAGAAAGAGACAGATCTAAATAATCTGATATTTCAATTAGGAGATGTACAGAGATCAAGTTGAAGGTCGCTTCCTGAGTTACTTTTGGTGGAGACGAATGGACTTAGACGAATTTCCATTAATTTTAAGGCCAACAGTTTTTGCACAAATTCTAGCGGAGCACTCTTTATAACTGTTTCCTAGCTGACTTAATCGTTTCCGTGGCTTCATCTGATTGCCTTCCAGTTTAAAAGAGGAATAAAACCTAGTCTCATAAATTACATTCAAATCGCTACACTTTGGTGTACACTGAAGAACAGCGTTTAAACAATGAAAGCTCACGTCGCACAAGCATTAATATATAAGTTATTCACACTTGAAATTTCGGAAAAATTGAACGCGTGTAATCCATTCAATTGATAGAATTTATTCGTGCTCCTAATATATTGAATTTTAAAAATGGGAACTAACCTAACCCAACCTAACCTAACTCTAATTCACTGAATTCACTTTCCCTACCATTACGGCCACCACAAAGCAGTTTGAGGTTTTAAGGAAAACGGTTGCGCTTGTAAGCAGATTTAATTTGTTAGGTGTTTGCAAAAATTTTGATCAGCGACTTTTACAAGTAAAAATGATAATGAAATGATTTTGATCTTCCTCTACATAATATGACAGTTTTCCAGTTAATAGTATTGATTTATTCGGCGTACACCGACACTAATCTTGGAGCGCTCAAAATTCTTCTTCTTCTTCTTCTTCTTCCAAATTCATTACTTTTGTTAGTTATTTCAAAAAATCTGCTAGTGTTTAAAGGTTTATGGTGATGCTGCTCCATCATATCCCAATTGTCGGACTTAGTTTCAGCGGCTTAAAAGTGCCGACACGAATTGACTGAAAGTGCCATCTTTTGGCCACTTGCCGCAAGAGTTTTCTAGGATACATTGTTGCGTCTCGAATGGGAAATTCTGTCACACCCTGCTTACTCACCAGACATGGCACCTCCTGATTACCTTACACTTGTTCAAATCGGTGCAACATGGCTTGGCTGGGACGCGGATCCGCAGAGTTGAAGAAGTACGAAAATGAATCGGTGGGTGGGTCGTTGCCATGTTGCCAAAAATATTGTAATATGTTGTAGGAAATGATGGGCACTATTTTGGTTAATACAATTTGTACCAATTTTCCACAATACGTGCCTTTTTTAAGTGAAAAAGTGATCAAAATTGTTGCAAACATCTAATATTTTTATTGCGTTTATTAAAATTGTTTGACAGATAGACAAACTAGCATTTGTGAAGGCAAAAGTGCCTATGTATGATGATATTATAAACACTGTTATGAGTAAATTCTCAGAAATGTTTCGCATTAGAAAGTTGTTCCTTTGTATATATCATAAGAGTTACAATTGAATGAACAAGAAGTTGACTGGAAAGTGAGAAAAAAAGGTCAAAATAAAGCAAAAAATTTCCTCGCTAATGAATAATTGAAATTGAAAATATTGAAAGATTTTACGGAACCGGCCGATATGGAAACGGAAACGTGACTGAATCCTTGTTGAATGAGTTACTAGACCGTTTGACTGTTTAAAAAAAAAAAAAAATCTTTTATGACTGCGGATATATACATGTCTGTATAGCTTAAATTTTTGCTGAAAATTATTGGTATTTAAGCTATTTTTAGTTTATGATGAATCTTGTATACCCACCATATGATATAGGTATACAAAAATATCTCAATATGTTTGCTAATCATTCTACGTTCGGGGCGAGTTGGAGGGACGGTTACCGGTAATTTTAAATAAATTATGCAAAATGAAACGTGTGTTTGTGCACTATTTTGCAAAGTATTTTCAAAATTAATTTTCAGATTTGTATTGTATGCAATTAAAGAAAAATCCATGAAATGAACATTTTGGTATGTTTGGGAGGTTGCAAGATTCGAAGAGTGTGAATAGATAAAAATACGTGTACGGTGCTTGGGCGAACGGACAAGCGATCGTACAAAATTGATAAGTTCTGTCTGCATGTTAAAAATCTCGTGGCGAAACAACTATAAAACTGTTTATGAAAAGTCGGTATTAAAAAAACGGATTCATTTAATTTTTAGGTTGAACTACAGGACTTCATTGATTTAAAATTAAATTTCTTTAATTAAATCAGGTTTTTTTTTATCTTTTTGTGAGTTGTTTATGCAGTTGGCGGAGTCATGTATCTACCGTTGTAGGAAAGCTGGCCAAAGGGTAACCGTGACAGGGATAAGGAGAGGGAAAGAGAAATTGTCTAATATTCACTTTAAAGTCCCTGATAGCACGCCAGCAATCAAATTTATTCTATTTGTAGTGCGTTGAAAGTAAACTACTCTGAAATATTTGTGTCACAAATTGCAATCGATATTTTTTCTGTGTACTTATGCATTCAAGTGGTTTAAAATGGATTTGCAGAAGTAGAGCGAGCGAGAGAAAGTAAGGGTAGAAATGTGTGCTCAGGAATTAAAGGTATTATCATAACACTTTTGCTTGCCTCAATGAATATTTTTCCTCCTATTTTTTTTTTTTTTTTTTTTTTGGCTTTTACGCTAAAATCATTTAAATTGTATTTGAGCTGCAAAGCTGAACAAAAGGAAACACAAAAAAAAAAAATAAAAAATTGAAGGAAATCATATTCAACTCAGAGTGAATTCACTGAGCCCCTCATTCTTCTATTCTACTCTATGCCACTTATGATAGAGGGTTATATTAAATTTGTGCGGGTGTATGCAGACGGACTTGAGAGAGACCTATCTTGTATTATACCGATCGGTTTAGAATCATTTTCCACATCGATCTAAGTTTGTCTGTCCGTCTAGGTTGCATTGTTTGAGATATTTTGATGGAATTTGTGACATCGTTTCGTTTTGTTCCATGAACGGACATTATTGAAACTAGTTCGGGTCGGACCATCTTGTCGACAACTTCGTATTTATTCGGCTTTATTTTGAAAAATCGGTATCTCAATAACTGTATTAAACAAAGTGGTGTAGAGTGTTCAATGGTGAGTTGCGGCCCGCTATAGCGTTTCTTTTTATTCTTTTTCATTTTCATATTATTTTTATTTATTCGTTCGTTTACTTATGAATTTCAACTACATTTGAATAGCAGTCACATTAAGTAATGGCAGTAGATCTTAGTAATAGACCTTAAATATAAATCTTACCCTAACAATATGAACGTAACTTTTTTTAAATTGTGCAAATTAAAAATACAAAGTAAAAAAAAAAAATAAATAAAATGAATCAAAATTACATATATACGTATAAATAAATAAGAGGAATGAAAAAAATGTGCTTAGCTAGTAGACAGCTGATGTGGATTTGAGCTAAGAGTGTACTGTTAAACCGGTGCAAAGTTGCAAAAAATCTTGCAGTTAATGGGTTTAAATGTATTCACTTTATCGGCGACTTACTTGTGCTACTACATCGACAAGCTACGCAGGCTTGGATCAAGGATTTCTCACATTACCTGAAATTTCAGGAAGAGTTAGAAAAGTTGGTGGCAGTTAGAAGAGCACCGATTCGATTCGATTCGATTCGGTTCGATTTAATCGATCATTTTTGAAAGCATAAGAGGTGTTAAAAAAGTTCCCTATGTACGAAGATTAGGTTTAGGTCACTTTCGGTGAATGCTAATAAGGAAAAATTTGGAAGGCCTAACTTTGAGTCTGGGCCCCTAATATCTTCATGCACGTTGGCCTCGTTGGAGGAATAATTCCATTTTTTGTATGCCTACTCTAAGGTGGAAGATTTACAGTTTCTATTTCGTGGCCCTTTCCCTAAGAATAAATCCCATGAGTAAAGTTCCTTGTGGCGACAATGATCTACGTTAATATAGCTCTAGTTGAGATGCAGATTTTTTTTGGAAGTGCTAACTCGATCTAAGTAAGTAGTTTGACCCGAAAGGTAACATGCACTGCTATTAGATAACGTATCCGTTGCATGTCTTTACGTAGATATTGCTTTTATGGACGCTACTGCCATTAAAGCACTGCACATTGTTCGAGATAGGGTAATTTGGAATAGAGACTGGAGCGTTTTCTATCGGGACAACTATATGTATTAGTTGAAATGCCAGATATTTTTCCGCATCAGCATAGCTGATATTGATTGGCGTTATTATTCGATCTGATTTGATTATAATTCTTAATCAGTAGTGTTAAGAAAAATAGGCAGGCATAGAAGCCAGTAAAGAGGCAGACAACAAATTAAACACGTGGAAAAGCAGTCAGCTTAGGGTCAATGTGGATAGCTAGGAAGGCCAAAGGAGATAATAAGGCAGACATAGAAAAGGTAGATTAGTGTATGAATAGAATCTCAGCCATATAGAGAGCTAGATAATCAAGTAAAGAGGCAAAAATGGATGGAGACAGTCAAACGAACATATGGGCAGCCAGATCGGGAGGGCGGAAATTAGGCAAAAATACATATAGGAAAAGCAGGCAAACGGATCTCAAAGTCGACGGACAGGCAGGCGGCCAATCAAGTAGAAAATGCGATTCGTTTACTCACGCAGTCAAGTCTATTACATACATAATTTATGTATATTTCACCGACGCACTACAAACATTTAACAAATCTTGTATATCCTTTATGTGCTCAAATACAAAGTCGTGGGAAAATGTTCATAAATTTTTGTTTAGAATTTTCTTTCTAAGTGGATCATATCGGCTTACTGGTTTTCTCCCCCACAAAAATTGAAAAGGAAGTGGAACGTTATTCTTTTCACCTGCTAGTTATGAATTGTAAGCAATATTCTACAAAAAGAAAGAAAAATTATTATTCTGTTTTATTTTTTCTCTCATTTTTCCCCAATGAAAACAAAGTTTGCTTTTTTGCTCTAACGTAGGGCGTAAAATAAAATCTGAGTGGTACTACACATCCATACGCACGTCTTATACATTAGTAAAAATGAACTCAATGAAAAGTTTGTATGGAACTTGGAACTATAAACCCAAAACGCATACATTTATACACTCACACGGCAGTTTAGTACAAAGCCCAATGTGGCTTTGGCTATGAGCGAATCTTGATTACCCTCCAGCATATTTAGGTTAGGTTAGGTTTAACAAGAATTATTTAAATAATTTTAAATATTATAGATTAAGTTTTTGGCAGATTTGCCATTTTGCCATAAAAGCGGATAGATAGACGGATTGAGATAATGGAATGGATGGTTATACATGGTTATACATGGATGTGTCTATTTAGATGATTTACTGATGCGTTTATCCTTATCGATGCGAATGAATTAATAAATTTATTATTTCTTTGTACTTTAGTGGTGCACATAGACTATGTGAAGAGGTGTGTTACATGGTACGTAGTGGAGAATGATTATTGTATTTCGAAAAATTGTCGGAAACACAATTTCACACTTTTCTAAGTTGTTATTATGCTCATCATAGAACGTCGAATGTATATATTAATTGCGTTATCTCGTTGCTAATATTTAAGAAATACGCAAAAAAGAGCGAAAACATGTATAATTGTCTTACTATCATAGCATTTCCAAAAAATCATAATTATTTCCGAAATTTTTTGTTAAAGAAAAAGAAATCGACAGAAAATATTTAAAAATTTTGCAACGGCAGAAAGTGCTAATAAACCTTTTAATTGCATTTCTAAGTGCAATTAGTTAAGCAGGCGTAACGGTAGATTCAAAGACCAAACTCTTAGTTTAATTGAGTTAAGCAAACAGTGCCCTCAAAGTTTATTTTGCATATTTGACAATGTACTGTACAGCACAATGTCATACAATGTACGCTAATGTAGATTTAATGTATATAATGATATGTAACCCGCTCCCCCCAATATGTTCAGAAACGAAGTGAACATTTGTTTCTTGAAATTTATAAAAAGAATTATTTGTACGTATCCGTTGATTCAGGCATTAAAGGGTATGACAGATTTGTTTCGAGTTACGCTTGTTTGTACGTCGTGCTACTGCTATGTGCTAAAAAAAAAAAATGCCGGGAGTTTATTCGTGAATTGTTTTTTTTTTTTTTTTTTAAATTTTTATTTTCTTCCCCAGCTTGAAGGTAAATAATTTTTTTTTTAAATAGACCTCAATTGTTGTAAACCTTGCTTAGTTTAAAAGTTTAACATGCCTCTATATATATATGGGTTCGCAAAAATATTTTATAGAATCGGTTACTTATTCGTAAAATGCTACGAATCAATTGTTAACAGGCAACGTGGTAAGTAAAATTAATAGAAAATTTATAGGTGTTGTGAATTGACTCATCATTAAAATCAATTTTTCGTCTTCTTCTTTTTTATTAATGTTTGGAAAGTTTGCAGCGAACATAGAATAAATAATTTCGATGAGGCGTATGAGCTCAGGGGGCATACTGATGCGGCCGGTTGTTTTGTAGCGCGATTTGTTCGCTGTACATTGATATAGATGAGATGGTATTCCATCTCCCTCCTTGCTAGGCTTGTTTAAAAAAAAAAAGAACTGAATTGATTGCTTTTCAAAAATGTTAAACGTCTGCCAGTGATTGGTAGTAATACGTATACAATTTTTTTAAGACGGTCTAGCTCCAATCAAGCATCGGGTTGGATGGACAGATAGTCATAATTAAGTTCGCTAAATGTAGCACAGCCAACAATTAGCTCTATGACCTATGTTTTCATGTTACTTTTTGAATAAGAAACCAAATTTTGCTGTAATGAAAATACTTTTTTTTTTAATGGGTTGTTGACGTCAACAACGCAGGATTACAATGTTGGCATCTCTTCCGTTACGGCTAACAAAAACGGATATAATATCCATTTCAAATTCTGTTAGAATTAGCAATTGTTGTTTCACTTGTTTATTGCTGCGATGGGGGAAGCAATGTAATAATCGGTTTTAGCATAAAATCACTCTGCGCTATGCGGCCCAAATAGTCTTCAAAACACGGACATTTAATTGATTGTTGATAGTTTATTAATCGTGGTCGGCCCAAAATCGTCATTTGACCTTTCCATTAAGCTTGAGTCGTGAAAGTGCTCTGCAAATTGACCACGCATTTAGAACATATTCCCCGAGTGGGTAGTGAAATGAAATAAAAATAAAAAGAAAAATTTAATAAATTCTCTACTTGGCTTTGCAGTCAGAAAATTTTTTAAAACTGAATAATAAATAAATATTCATAACTGCGTTAAGGTTCGTTATCAAAAGTTGGATTTCTCTGCGATGTATTTGTGTGGGAATCACACGCAAACACACGAAGTTGCGTACTTGTAATAATGCGTTACTATGAGCATTAATGTTGAAGGTCGTTCCCTAACAAAGTAACTCCAAGGAACGGTTCTTAGGCTACATCGCCGATAGTTTTCGTCACAAACGAAGCGGTCGCTTTTACACGGACTGACAACGCGAACTTCCATATAGAAGGCGTTTGTAATCATAAAAAATGAGTATTTGATAAGTACTTCGAAATGTTGACCGTATTGAGGCTTTATTTTCTTTTAACCTTATTAGGCTAACGTTAATGTAAACTGGGTAACACTATGGTATCATACTAGCCCCTGACGTCGACCTTGTTATAGCGAAGCTGCGCTTTCCTCTATAGCCCTTCTTCTTATGAAAATCTGGTGACCATGAGAGTGCTAGTTGAGGAAGAGAGAATGGCAATATTTTGTTTGGTCATTAGGGGATTTACCCAAAGAAAGCCAAATTTTGTTAGGCCGGCTTTGCCTTTGCTGGAAGACTTAGCATAATACGGGTGCTGTGTCGTATGGTGGGAGCCGTCTGGAATACCAAAGGATAATAAACAGTTCGTCACACGGACAAATATGCTTCCGAAGACCGAACGGAGACACAAGGTTCATCCACATGCCAACGAATGCTGTGGAATTAAGTATTAGATGGAGAGATATTCACGTTAAATCTTTAAAGATATCTTACTGCCCTCTTAGCAGACTATTTTTCAGAAAATTATCTCCGATATGTAGATTGAAGAACATGACCGAACATGGCATACAACCGAGGAGAAATATTATATTATTCATAAACATATTTCATGGGAAGGAACTTCTTAGAGAAAAACTCTAAATTCGCTGACGATGATTATGGAAAATTCTCAGCAAAAAGGTTACTTCCTAAGCACTTCTTCAGTTAAACTTTAAAAAACAGTTTACAAGCTTACGGTGAAGACTTAAATACAAGTAAACTTGTTTAAGTTTTCTATATTCTTTTCTTTTTTTTTATAAAGAGTTAGAACTAATGAAAATGATATTCGAGAAATAAATTGCACGAATCGTGTTAACAATAAATTTAATTGTTAAGAAACAAAAAAACTGCAAAAAAAGCTCTTAATAGATTTAAAGAAAAAGAAGTTCAGATATTTTTAAGTTATTGAATGCCTTGATTAAAACACTCTCAATAAGCGGTTTTGTCTATAGCGATAATTTATCAGATAATTGTTTATTAAAATAAAACACAAAAAAAAAAAAAAAAAAAAAAAAAAAAAAAACTGATTAAAAAATCGTTTATCATAAATACCCATCATCCGTACAAAGAGCATGATTTATAATTTTCTATGCTTGAGCATATCGAAGATTGCTGATGTGGAGACGGAAGTTCTGGCATGCTTTTTATATGCTTTGGTTGAACTAACGACCATAAATGGTATTGAAATGTTGTTTCATATCAAAATATTCACAGAAATTAATCGCATGTTTCGATAATCGCGCAATGAAAATTTTATTATAAATTAAAAAATAGAAAAAAAATTATTTTTTTATTTTTTTTATTTTTATAAATAAATGTTTAGCTTCACGGAAATTAAGCATAAATGACTGGAGGTTAAGATAACTTTTTCTTCTTCTCTTGTTGGTTTTGTTTTCCTTTCCATTCTATAATAAACAGGCCACCAAGCGTAAAAAAATAGCTTCATAAAAACTAATAAAATCTGATTTTGTTTAAAAGGAAGAGCGAACGCCAACACAAAGATTTTTCTTTTCGTCTTTTAAAGAAAACAAAGTTTTTTTTTTTTTTTATTTCTTTTGTGTTACTGAAAATCAACATCAACAACAATAACAGCAGTACAAGCAACAAGAAAGAAAAAAACCGTCACAAAATCATTTATAAGCGCTGGGAATTAACAGCATACACACATACATGGCGTACGGTTATGATTTGTGTTTCTGTTCATATTCATGCACAACTATGTGATACCGTATTAAATCTATTAAAGACCTCTTGTTAAACGGTTACTTGGAACAAATAACACAGAAAATTCACTGATGTGAAGTTAGCCCACTGTACATAGCCCACATTTTAGCAAAGACAAAAATGTGGGCTATCTTCACACTAGAGTAATCACCTTTTGCTAAGGTACTTGATAATTGAACGCTACGAAATTATTAGAAAAACTAAGCAAAACTANTTATTATATTTTATATGTGCACGTTTGCTAAGATTATTTCATTTCAATACTTATTTTACTTGATTGTTATTTATTTCGCAATAAATTCTAATGTAGCCAAGACATTTTTAGCGAAGACACGATCCATAAAAATGTGGGTTATCTTGGGGGGCTAACTTCACTTCAGTGAAAATTCATATATACACTTAGCAAGCGTGCGGAGAGTGGGAGACACAATGACTTGACTGTTGCAAAATTTTCCTTTGTGTAGTCGCATAGTATGCAATGCAGTAATGGCATCGCTTCAGTAGCTACGATGGTAGCAAGGTTCGAAATACTATCTGATCTGATGTTTATCATACCTTCAGTCATTGATTCATTCATTCATTTATTCATTCGCTTATTCATTCCTTCACTACTTCATTCATGCATTCGTTTATATAAACAATAAAGAAAACATGAGTGTTTAAGCAGTACTTAAAGAAAATTATGATTTTTCTTGGCATTGCAACTGAGCATTACAAAGTTTCATTTAACATTTTCATGTTACATGTAAGGCCTTACATTTAATGTTGAGAGTTTAAAAGAAAGGTAGTGAAAACAAAACCTCATTACATATAAAAATTTAAGAAATCGTATTGAATGAAACAACATTTGAGACTAAAAGAAAAGAATTGAGCACTAGCAACACAGGTTATCAGGTCTATGGATGTCAATAGTATTAGTTGTTCCGAATGCGTGATCCTTGTAATAAAGGAGAACTTTAGATAGTCACAAAGAATGCGCTTTATTGTGCTTGAATTCGTCCGCAATTGCAAACTGAAAAGGAGATCCATTGGTGTGTTGCAATTGTACGGTCTTGAATTCCGAATTCCCGGAAATGTTTTGATCTTGAGTGTCTCAATATTTGTTGGATACAATGGTGGAAGTACTTGAGCGTTTATAGAGCTGATAGTGCTGATGATAGTATTGTAGATTTGTTTTCATAATTGTATCTTGAAATTTTTTTCCAATGTGTCTTTGAAGGTGCAATTGTTCCATGATATCGGCCAAAATTAGAGGTGCAAAAGCAGCGCCCTTCACCGCTTGATCAGTTGTTTCATTTCCCAGTAAACCGATATGACTTGGTATGAAAGGCATTTTAATTTTATCACCGCCTGGTGAAGTCGACGGATTTCGAATAGCTTTTAATACATAAAGACTATCAGTGACAATGACAGTCTTGAGTTTGTCTCAGTTTGTCAGTTGAACACTTGAACAGTTGAAGCACTTTCGTGAAATATGTGATTAAGAGGAAGAAGTTGTCCGGCATAGGCACGTGGGAGGCGGTCAGATTTAGAGTCATCGTCACTTTCCAGTATTTGGTTATTCTCAGCAATTACATTCCTGAAGACGTAATTTGGCTCTTTGTCCTCTTTCTTATACATAGAGAGCGAAATGTCACAAGAGTAGTCTTTCAAAACCCATGGAAGTTCAAGATTAAAATTGCGGGCAATTTTTAGGGGTAGAATATTCAATTCCTTTGTGAATACATTAGTAGGAAACTTGGTGACGTGAATGAGGTCACATTCTGTTGTGAGCAACTAATGCGATTAAAGCGAATTGCTAAGATAAAATGTCAATAATTGATTGATTAGTATCGCTGACATGTATACATAACTGCAACTCAACTGACTCAAAAAAAAAAGGTGTAGAAAGTTATCTACTATAACTCTCTTCTTAAGTGTTAGGTATCATAATAACAAGATAGAACATCGCTTTCTTTTCAAAGTTACTCAGCGTCATATGGCAGAAACACTCTTTATTTGTAAATCTTATTAAACTTCTTTTAATCTCTTTTGCATATAGAAAATTTAAACTTTATGTCAACTTCGATTACAAGAAAAGAAAGAGAAAGAAACCTGAAAAATTCGTTTCTGGACATAAGTATTATGTAAGGTGTAGAAGTGCGTATGGCAACACCACATAACATTGTACCTGGTTATCCATCTGCTGCCATAACGGCAACAACTTCCAAAATTTTATCTGCAGAAGCATATCTGATTTCTTTCTTGTGATAGGAGGCAACTCTATGTTCACAAATAGAAAATCGCGACCGCCCTTTCTTTTTTTTTTTTTGTTTTTTATGATATCAACGCGAAAGAATCGGTAGCTGTTGACCTTCTGAGCAAGAGAAAACGAAGTGCCATTTGTTGAATGGAATTTGTATTTAAGCCAAGTAGACAGACTTTTTAAAACGTTGCCAGAAGCAATGCCAAAATCAAGAAGTAGTAAGGCCTCATTTTCCTTAATATTGTGGCCATCTATTAAAATTATGACCTACTAAAGAAAAATATTATTTTTAGTACTAGACGTCGTTTGCATGAAATTATTTGAGAGGATACATGATTTTTACATCGCAAACGTGCACTTTGGCTCCTCGAGATTATTTCAAAAGAAAGAAGCCATTGCTAGCCTCGTCTAGCCTCGTTTGACATCTGATTCGATTGTCGAAATCTAAATAAAACAAGCTCGCCTGAAGATGTGCAAGAACAATGAAAAAATGTACTTTTTTCTTAAACGAAAGTAAGCACAAATATCTGATTAACTATGATTTCCATTCGGATGTTGTTAAGCTAAGAGAAAAAGGAAAATACTCGTTTAAATTTGTCGTCTTAATCTATATGGAAAGGTCTTACTCCCTTTCGAGTATGGCATTACATCATTCTGGCCGGCAGTCCTATCATTTACATACTTTACTATTCACACGGTTAAAATTAAAAAATAAGTCGCCTGCAGTTTTCAGGTCTTGCGTCCGCATTATCAACAACATGTCGCCAAGGACTCCGATGGTTACGCGTGACGAACCAGTGTCTAGCGCACTTAACATCATTAGGCGTTGACGTAATATAGGCTTTGCCATGCTTATGCCTGTGTATTCGTACGGTAGGGGCTTTAAAGAGAGAAAATTAATATCTTCATACCAAACCAAGGACTTTAAAAGTCCTACTCGCCTTTCGTAGCACTTTCACCAATTTGTCGTGAGTTTGGTAGTAATTGTCTCATCGGACACTATCGAGACTGTCCGTCAAGATAAATTTACATTTCTGTCGTTTCTAATTTTCTCAAACGATCGAACGGGAGAATGAATATGATTCAACCAATTTTGGATCTCACATTTTATCAGAGCTTACAGATTTTGGACGTTCTTTCGATGTTTAACCATCGATTAGGTTCGTTTTGAAACGATTGGTATTCTATTTGAACGTCTGAGTACATAAGAAAATAAAGCTTTCAACGCATTTTGCCAAGAAAATGGAATGTTATGAGAAGCAGTGGGCAGGAGATAAGTCTATTTAATGCACATTTTATTAAATATTTTTCTAAAGTTATGAGAAAGCCATATGTAGATAATTGTCTCATCTGTTCACGCCATCAATTATTTGATGCAATGATGCAACGATCAGATATATCCGTTTCAGTTTCTTTTGATTTAGAAACCAGAATTTTTGAACGCGGTAAGCATTCAAAACTCGTGAAACTAATTTCTTTCGCATATCATCAGCAACATGTTGCTAGCAACATTGGCATATGCTTATCTGTGTCGCGGAAGATTTTATTTATAAATAAAAATTTGCTTTCTTTTGCATGCCTTTTTTTTCCGTGTTGTGTTTATGTACAGCAAAACAAAAAAAAAAGAAAAAGAAAGGAACGAAAAAAGAAATCGATGTGCTTTGCAAATTTCACTGTTTAATTTATTAGCTTAGGTCGTGGTCGCTTAGTTAAAGTGACGTAAAAAAAGCTGTACGTATATAAAGATATATACGTATAGCTTTGCTGGGATTTGAATCAATTTCCTCCCTTCGGAAAGATCTCTTTCGAGCACTTATCGTCAAATGCTTTAGCAGTGCGTCATGCAAAAGCTATAAAACTCAATAAATCTCATTTCGTGTCTAAAGAGATGTGCATGCTGGCTTGTGAATACATATCCATTCACACACAGACACACACACACACATACACACACATACACGCACACATGCACACGGACATTGGCACGGACAAACAAACACATTCGTAAAAGGTTTGACGTGATGACATTGTCGTCATTGTTGCTCGATCTGGTTGGTTGGGCTGAGTCGATGATAGAGATTCACAGCATTTTACCTTTGTCTCTTGTCTAGTCATCCCAGACAACAGAATGGCAAAATTTCTTTTGAAACAACAAGACGAGAGAAAAGAATTGAATAACAGATCAAACATGTAGTTTGTATGGTTTTGAACGATATAATAGAGGGTTCGCCGCAATATGTCTTGAATATCTCTGCTTTCCGTCATAAGATTTTCTAAAGGATTGTTCGGAAAGTAATTTCGTGTTGTTTGGTCAAAATGAAAAAATGATTCTCTTACAGTATATAAATATTTTATATTGTTGTTATTCAGTTGTTTGCCTTCCTAGTTAATGTCTGTGCATTTTCTTCATTAGCTTCAACTTTCCTTCCAGAACGTGATGCATCTTTAATGTCGAAATTGCCGAAATGGCATTTTGCAAACCAATCTTGGCACTGGCGTTCTGTCAATAATTCATCGTTCCACGCGTTCATATTCAGCATTTTTAACTTTGTCGATAGCAAAACAAGTCAAAGAAGCCGAAAATGCTGCTTTCAACTTTGTGTGTGTAACAGAGCACCAAACAAATGTTATTGCGGAGAATCTTGCGAAACTTTTTCGCAACTAACTCTTGTTAGATCAGTTCTCAAAATATTTAATGACAATGTAAGTTACGGATGAGATGTTGGCTGGAGAAAGATACAATTAAATTCTGTATTGAGAAAAAGCGAAAAGACTTTTTAAACAAACTAATATTGGTACACAAATATGTTGCGTTTATAGGTATGCGATGATTAGTTAGGCAGGCATGTACGCACGCATGTACATATATGTGTGTGTGTAGAAATACTTTACTGGGGCAAGCCCTTGGTAAATGATAATGTTGCTACATGCTAATGATACGATACGATACGATACGATGAGCTATATTAAATTGATCGATGACTTACTTGTATGGTATTTATTATCTTCATTAGAAAGTCTGTCCATTGAAATTGCAATTATCAGTTTTCTTCAAAACCTTAAATTGGTTTTTTTATTCTCATCAGGTTGAGTTCAGGGAAATCCGCGTAATCGAGTTTCTTTTATTAAGCGAGTATTTGAAGAGTTCATATCTAATACAAGCTTTCTCCGATTTAAAGCAGAGAGTAGCAATACAAAGTTGTTGCTTTTACTTACTCAGCAGAAAGTAGATGCGTTTTAAGAATGAGTCCAAGTTCTGAAAAACTTCGCTATGTTTTACAAGACCACTTCAATCAAAGAGATAACTCTTCGTAGGATTGTAAAGAAATTCGTGACGCTTTAACGAAATCAACAGCATGTAAATACTTTTGCTCGCTTCCGTTCTGGAAATTTCGATGTTAAAAACGGGTCGCCCTCAACTAGAAGAAATTCTTCAAAAAAATTAGAAAAGATACGGGGATTTCACGTTACAATATTGCTATATAAGTAAACATTGGTCAAAAAAGAATTTTAAACGATTTGCATGAGACTAGATACAAAAAGTATCTCCATATCTAGATACGATATGAACTAAGAGAGAAAACTTTAGATAAATCGAATTTTCATCTGCGATTCGCTGCTGATACCAAGACATTTTTAAAGAAATTGATGACGGATAATGGAAAGTGGATCACCTACGCCAATAATCTGGAAAATAGTTTGCTCCATGATAGGTGAAACTGCGCAAATGTTGGTAAAGATTATTGCTATGTGTTTGGCGAATTTGGAAAGGGAGTGCTCAGCGCGCAGCTGCCCCAGTCAGGCGAATGATTCTACCCTCTACTGTCAATGGCTAAGGCAACTAAATCACGTAATTGACGTAAACAACTCAGAGTTGATTAGAATAGAAAAGAAGTCGTCTTCCACTACGACTACGCTACATCACACACTTTTAATCTGATGATCATGATGATCTGGAAGAAATCTGAGATGGATTAATTATGAAGTTTTGATACGTCCGCTCTTGAGTTTCCGATATCCGATAATCATTTGCTTTGCCCTCCGTGGAATTCTTCTAATGATGTGAAGCCAACCCGAAAAGAAATTATTACGTTGTCTATGTTAAATGTGTATGTATGGCATAGTATGTCTTGCTTTAACTTAGCTGCCATGCAGTCATCTTAAAATAATGAAATCATTTAAAATGCCTTCGTTTACATAGCATATAATATGTGTGATAATGACTTATGCATTATTTAATGAAGAAATGAAAAAAAAAAAAAATAAGAGGTGGGTATCAAAAACTTCGATATAAATCAATTATAACATCATATATATGTCTCTTTAGAGTTCTTGTTACCGATGGTAATATATATGCGGTATCGTTTATTTTTACTTTCTCACTCAGTTGACGTTTTCTATGCGGAATGATAAAATGTAGAAAAAACAAACGTATACAAAGTTCGTTATATCATTTGTAGCATATGAGCATGTGTACATGTTTTGCCCAAGTCTCAAATATCGATCGTGTTAATATATCTAAGATTGTCTGCCTTAATTAAAATCAAAAATAATAAGTACTAGAGAGTTTTATTTAGAATTTATTTTTATACTAAAGATGACGAATATCAAAAATTCACTTTCTCAAGCAACTTAAGCTCGTTATTTTCATTTTATGAAAATTTTGCAATTACTTAAAGTGAAGTTTATTTGCGTTAAAGTAATTGTAACTTTTGATTCGACGATACCAGTCCTTTTCCGACACCATAACCAGAATATTATGTGAATATAAGTAAATAACTTTGTCTACCACTAAAGCAGCATTAAAATTGTTTTGATGTTATTACTTCTGTCTAAAATCCGTTTCATAAAATATTAAACTATAATAACAAACAAAAAATAAACTTATTTGAACTTATATTAAGAAGAGAAAAGCCAAAAGGAAAAAAAAAAAAATAAATAAATTGAAACAATATTAAAATTCTTATTTACTTAGAAATAACATACAACGGATTAAAAGTATTGACGTAACCTTTCAAAAGTGCACACAATTTCTATGACGAACTACAGCATACCGAAAAAAAAAAGCAAAAAGAAAAAGGAAAGAAAGTATGCTTTGCAAACAGAAGGAAAATATATTTTACCAACAACTTTACGACTTTGGGGTAAGTATTTTTACTAAGCGATTCAAAACATTTGCTGTCAATTGCGATTTAGCGTCGGAGAGAGCCGCAGCCACAGAGAGACAGCGGCTCGATCGAGTGGATCGCTTCAATTGAGCTCTTGGTGATTGACGGGCAAATTGATCTAGCAATTCTTATACTGAATTTTGTTAAACAGATCATTATATATGGATTTGAAAGATTTAACCTTTCGAGATATGTTTTCGAGATTCACACAAAATAATTTTCGAGTACTAATCTCAAAGTTATGATGAATGAAAAAATCGATTATTGTTTCTTGATATTTTTAAAGGCTGTTATGTTACGTTTTAAACATCCAGGGTCCGCCGTGGACTTGTATATTATATTTATAAGAATAAGATACAGAAAATAAAAATTCTGACCTACAACGTAGTAAAAAAATACCATCAAGAACAAAGAAGACGATGGCAATCCAGCAAAAGATTACCAATGCAAATCATGCTGTGAGCAAGTTTTGAATAATCGTGCGAAGTATTGCGAAGAGGGTGACAAACTTTTCCAATGATTGCCCCAATAAGTCGCATTAAATACATTCCTTGTTTTAACACAATTCTTCGCTACATGAATATATATACATAAAATATAAATATATCAGGCATACTTTTTACTTTACGTTTATTGCACACATTATAATTTATTTAATATGAAATACATTTTCTTTTGCTATGTGAAAAATTTTGCCGTTCGAGTATTTATAATTACGAGAAGCATATATTTTCTCTCATAAGCACAAAAAGAAATTGTTTTTCGAAACCAATGACTTTGCAAGTGTGTACCGAAAATGGTGCATGTAGTATGGAAATGGACTCGGCCCTCCACGACTTTATCTTGCTCCCAAAATAGAAAAGACCAAAAATAAAAAGAACGAAGTTTCACAAGTACAATTACGAAGATTAAGACTGCATCGGTGGAAGAGCTCAAGGCCGTACCAAAAAATGAATATCCGAAGCGCTTCAAGGATTGGAAAAAACGCTGATACAAGTGAATTATGTCTGGGGGCCAAAATAGATATTGATGAATAAAAAAATGGAAAGGGAAGGGAAGGATAAAATGTCATCTTTTTTTTGTTTTTTTGAGCACACCTCAGCCATTAGCCATTGAATACTAAATATTGTGGTATTCAAAAACTCTCTTCTTCTTTATACCTTTAGAGTTCAGATTTGTGAACAGATGTACAGATAAGTGAGCAATTGATGGAAATTCAATCTGTGTGAGAACCTCCCTCCCCGGTTAGAACACGTTTAGCAAGTTTTTAAAAATTGCAAAATATTTGGCTTAAGCCTAATGTTGATTTTATTGCATTATTACTATTCAAAAAGTAATATTTAAATTTTATAAACTCTTCCACATAATCTTTGATGAATGAAAGCAAAAAAAAAAAAAAAGAAACCTAAAACTTGTATATGTAAATATATAAGTATTTAGTGTTCTTTTTCTGTTTTGTTTTTGGCAAACTTTGTAAAATAAAGATAAAATGCAATGCTAATGGGTTCAAATAAACGCAAAAAAAAAAAAAAAAAAAAAAAAATTTTTTTTTTTTAAATTATATTTTATGTTGTGCTAGATTGCATTCATTTTATGTGCTCGTCTGAGAAGGAAATAATAATTTTTCTTTAATAAAAACAAGAACAAAAAAAAAAAAAAACTTTAAACAAAAAAATGATTTTATAATCATTTTCATCATCAGAGATTTTATAATCATTTTCAACAAATTAACATTTACCACTAAAGAGAAAAACGAATAGAATTCTATGGCGAAGCAGAAACATTTAAAAAATTTTCAAATATATGTATGTATGTATATATATATATATAGTATATAGAATTAAATAGAATAATAAAACTTGAAAGGAAAACTTTGCATAAACGATCCGAAATTGGCACAGCAATTAAAAGAATAGCTTTTTTAAATCATTATTTAATAGTTTTAATAAAATCACCATATGTTTTTAGTTTTCGTTTTATAGTTTACGTTCATGTAAATATACGTTTGATATAAATTTATTATCACACCAATAATCCAAGGATGAGGGGTATATTCATTTTGACAAAGCGTCTGCCATACCCAGAAGGAGGCTTCAGAGACCCAATGGACTATACATGTTCTTCATCAGCGTTAAATTTCGATTTGATCGAAACATGCCCGTCGGTCCGTCTGTCCGTCTGTCCGTCTGTCCGCCTGTTCTTCTGTGTAATGTCTGTTATAAACAGTCTTGCGGCCGTAAACATCGATTTCAAATTGGATAGAAACGCTCAAAGATTTTGCGCGGAGGTTCAAAATGAACTCAGTCACCGTACAGTTGCTTACTACTCACAAACTAAAGCAGATAAATCCGTTAACCTGTGAGCGTATATTTTGCAGGCGATGCCTTTACAAAAATGGAAAAAATCAGAAGCATGGAAACTGTTATATCCACAATACATCTAAACACTTCCGTCTGTTCGTATGTCTACGTTTTTTCGCACCCACTTGTGTAGCGTCTGTGATAAACTTTCTCTCGTTCGTAAAAGTGAATATATTATCTACAATTTCGCAAATTTAGAATTTAAAGATCGCCGGAACCGATCAAAGCACACGTGTACAATGCAACGTAAACTGGGAAGACCTTTGCGTTCCCGTTATTTGCACATTACACATAAATACATTAGCACTTTTATTCTACAAAAATAGAAAAAAACCATCCACACCTATCCCGTATTATAATAGAACAGGAAAATTTAAGTTTTTCTTTTTTCTTCAGCCTTTTTCTAAGACAACGGTGATGGCCATAAAAGATTTTTTCTTACTTCCTTTTTTCTTTTGATTTCCTTAACGATCTAGGTTGCTTAGCTCTACTTTAAAACTTTATCCATCCAGTTGATATTATTGATAAGTTTTTTTTCCAATTTTTTTTTTGGCTTAAGGCGAGCGTTTCCATGTTTTTATCTGTATTGTCTATTGTGGGCTAAAATGAATAGGAACATTGCAGCTGTAAAATTGCTTTAATAAATGTATAAAAACACATAACAAAGTTCAGTTATATTGACATTGATAATAAAGTCTAGCAAACATGCACTGCAACATTTATAGTGCTGCCAACTATTTGCAGATAAGGACAGACGGCATTTAATTAAAATCATTTAAACAGCTTTAGTCTTATTATAATGATTTCTTCAAAATAAAAGCCTTTGAAGCTTACGCGGTTCTTATCAATTTTTCAAAAAAGGATTACCTTTTTTTTCGGAGGAACACCACTGTAGATTTCTCAGAAAATCTTTTTTTTTTTTTTTGTTTTTTTTGACTGAACTTTTCATGAAAGGGGAGTGAAAGCTCATTGTCTGTAAGAGATTTTTTTCGTTGAAATTTCGCGCTCTCTCAAACCCTGCTCCCTACTAAGAAGTTACAGAATAAGTTACTTTGCTTAATGCTTCCTAACTGTTCTCAACCCGTTAACGCATATCTTTAGAAAGCGAAAGCATTCGCAAACAAAAGTAGATTAATGTCGCTTCATTGGAACGACGTTGAATAGATATGACGGCGGCAGCAATTCGACCGGTGTTACTACTTCCATCAGGTAATTAAAAGTTTTTGATGTAAATTGGGAACACACACATGCAAATTTTGTTTTTCCTCCGTTTCTTTTCTCATGTCGATTTCCAAGAATTATCATTCTTTCCATTCGAACTCTTGCCTTAAAATAACACTTAATATGAAAGTACGCGGTGCGGATATTTAGCTAACTTAACACTATTTGTTAACAAAGAAGAAATATTCTTTCGTTTCAACTTCTTCGAGCTACTGTGGCAGATATGCATATCTAGATACATGTGTAGGGTCATCAAATAACTGTTTTTCGTCTTTTTTTTTTTTTTTTTTTTAAATTTGTAATAAAAACTAAACGATAAAAGATGAATACAACATGAATAGTCTTCTATATATTTTAGATATTGGTTCAGGCCATTTTACTTTAAGAACGGTGCCATGTATAAATGACCGCCTCGGGCCCTCTGTAAAAATTCTCTTGTGGATTACTAATCGCACGAATAATTTTGGTGAGGATTCGTGGTTTATTTATGTACGCCTATGCTCCAAAATATTGCTAAAGTGAAATGTCCAATAAAGTTATAGCGCATGATCTTTGTGGCAAGGCATTTTTCAAGATTACAAGGTCGTTGAACTTTTCTCGTGATTATTTGAGTTGAAACCACATATAGTCCAAATCGAATTCGTTTAAGTCAGTTATCATGTCTTTCTAATGTTCAGCTTTAAGCTTTAATGACTGCAATAAAGTTTTTCAGCCCATAAACCATGCCCAAAAGGTAGTTTTGTGCAAGTAAAAGTCCTTTAGGAATATCAGATGTGTTTTCTTTACACTAACCGAGCAATAATTCTTATTTACGAAGTCATTTAATCAACTATGAATGTCATCCCACACGCACAAAACGCAACCGTGGCTTCGTTTTTTTTTTTTTTTGTAATAAGTTGTAACAGCTTTTACACGTTCTGTGCCACTAGATATGTTATGTATTACACGAATTAGGGCAATGTTCAAACAATGTATTGAGAAAAAAAATGTGATGCAAGCCTCAATCATTTACTTTCGGAACGACAAAATAGATGACCACATATAGTTTAAGTTCGACGGGGCTTATATTCTACTTGCAAAAGATTTTGTATCATTTATTTGTATTCTAAATGAAATGAGAAACTAAAGCTATACACCACTGGCAATGATTAGTTTCAGGTCAAATAAATTCTGTCAAAGAAATTCGAAAGACAAAAGCAAAATTTTGCCTTCTTTTTTTTTTTTTTTGATTACAAATTTTTTTTCGCCTCTGCCAGATGTAAAATTGAAAAGCTTTCTTTCTTCATTTTTTGTTGTCTTCTTCTATACAATATTAATTTTGACAAATAATTTGCAAGGTCTTCATAACTGATCATTTTTCGTTCATTAACAATCAATAAATTTTGCTTAAACATGTTTAGAATAATTAAAATTTTTCTTTGAAAAAATATTAGACGTTCTGCTTCATCCTTTCCTATCCGTAATTTGGCCTTTGCCTAACGATGAGTCAACACAACCGAATGAATATGTCTGCTCATAAAAAAAAAAAAAAAAAAAAAAAAGAAGAAATTTGCAAAAAAGATCAGTTTTGCTAGCCATGCACCAATTGACACACATTCGTTTTGTGGGTTTTATTTCACTCCTCTATATACAGAGCAGATGGCGTCATATTTTTTGTAGTTTTAAAAATAATCTTTTCAAAATGTTTTTTTCTTTTTTTTAATACATAAACGTGAAAGCAAATATTGTTTTGGCAGAGATTGTACTCCCGAAAATTACTCATATATGATCGGCGTATTTAAATGTTAACAAGAAAGAGAAAAGAGAATAATAACAATAAGAATAATTATGAAAAATTATTAATTATCATCGAAACATAAGTCAATTGTTTTTTTTTTTTTTTTGATATTTCAATGTCAAATTTCAGAAAGAGTGCTTGGTTGTCTGTCACTAGCTTTTTAACAAATTGTGAAAAAATTTGTAATCTGCTTAGTTAATGGTTGCTTACTTTTTACGTTGTTTCGTATCCAGCTCTAGGTGAGGTTTTCCCTCCATCGGTTAGGCATTAACTCCACCGCTTTTTTACTTAATTTTCAATTCGCATCTTGCTTCATGATGAAGCTTTTTTTTTGCTCCTTTTTTGGCTTTTTTTTTTTCTTATATTCAGAGATAACGAAAGTTACATATATTCTTGATCAATATCAAATTCTGAATCGGTTCAACTATATCCCTTCGTGTATTGTTTGTTCTCATGTTCTCTTGTATTCTATCCTCTAATCCGGAAAAGTGAAGATATTATCTTCAAAAATATCTCAGAGACATTGGAAGCTCTTGTACACAGCATTAAAAAAAAAGCATCTCGGTAGCCATCACCGAAACATGGGGAGTATATTAATTCTGTCAAAATGCTTGCAACACCCAGAATGAAACTTCAAAAATCTTATAAAATCTGCATATTATTGCTTAATATCAAATCTAAAGCCTGCTAGACATGTTTTTCAGCCCACCTGGTCATCCGTGGAGGGATATCTGGGGATATCTGCTTCAGACATACAAATAAAAGTTTTTCTTTTATTTTCAAAAAAACGCAAAATATTAGTCGCGCCAATTCACTATTATAGAGCACGAAGATATTGTGTTTCCTTTTTGTTGCGGTCGTTTTTAGAATAACGTCTATGCATATAACAGATTTTGTCGTATCCAATTAATGTCATTGGTAAGTTCTATTCCAACTTTTTTTTGAGAACGATACTCCAACTTCGGCCGAAGATAAAAACCTAGACATTACGTCACTAATACATGTTGAGTTTAATAAAATCGTGCCACGCAACGTACTGCTACCTAAACAATCCGCCTGAGTGGCCGAGTAGGCAAGAGTCTCGACTAGCAATTCAATTCAATCTCAAGTGCAGTAGAGTTTTTAATAACAATAATAATAATAATAATAATATTAATAAAAAAAAAAAAATAAAAGCCGAAAGCCTTAGATGCTAGTGCTTTAAAATTTTGGTCGTAGAATTTATTCTCTGGCTAAATTTATATAATAATAATAATAATAATGCTAGTGCTAGTGCTTTAAAATTTTGGTCTTAGAATTTATTCTCTGGCTAAATTTATATAATAATAATAATAATAATAATAATAATAATACCTAAACAAATCACTTACAATAAAAAAAAACTGCAAGGGGTAGCGGCCCGTCACAAAATATCCTATACCGTCCCACTATACTATATTATACTGTATTACTATGTAACGGCTATTCAAAATAAGGCGTTATTTTGTCGGCGTGGCCGACAAAGTGATCGGATTCAAAACATTTTCAATAGGCTTCGCCCTTGGGCCAAAACACGTCAGTGTACGAACCATCATTAAAATATTTCAAAAATTACGGCCGATATGTTGAATAAAGGAAAATAAGACAGTCAGACAGACAGACAGACAACTTTAACAAGCTTCGGTATAATAAAGGGCAAGTCTACCTTAAGTTATTCTGAGTGTTGCCTACATTCACATAAACTTAATACATCATTATACGGTAAGTAGTGCAGCAATTTAAAAAGCAAATTATTTCACGAAACATTTTAGTGAATTGCCTCCGAGGTCATGCGACCCCTAGCGCCCGTGTGTTTTTTTTTTTCTAAGGACACTTAAAGTCCTCGATTTAAGCTGATGAACAAACAGCAAATTTGCATTTTTGTAACTTTTTACATTAAGTAGATTTTCACATTTAATTTTTTCTAATCGTTTTATATAATTTAATAAGAAATTTCATATGTGTTTGTAATGCTCAAATGCCTAAAAAGCGCAATAAAAACCTGTGCTTTTTTTATAGTTTCTTTCGTTTCGTTTATACAGATTTTAACAGATTTCTCTTACGCTTATTTGTTTGCTTTTTGGACACATAAACGCTCGTATTGTTAGACGTCTTATTATTTAAAAAAATTGAAATGACTGCGATTCTGTGAATTGAAGTGAAATGAAGAATTCTTTTTTGTTTACTTCTTCACAGGAAAGAAATTTAGAAAAGAAAGTTTTTTTTTTTTTTTTTTTTTTTTTTTTTTTTTTTTTTTAATTTCTAATATAATTAAAAAAAAAAAAACATTTAAAAATGTCGATTTGAGAAATTTCACATTCTTCACTAGCGCATACTGATATCTGTGTAATAATCAAGTTAACCTATTTTTTATGCACATTTCTTATAAATTAAAATTTTTGTTTTTTATGTCGGAGACGTTTTTTTAAATGATTTAGTTTTCGTTTTCGTTTTCTTTTTCCCGTTTTTCCGTTTTTCCGTTTTCTCTGTTGTATATATTTTACCATATTCCTTTATATCTCACTCATCCATCGTTATCCATAATCACTTTAATTTCTTGCAACGATTATCGTTATAATGGCATACAAAATTTCTTATAACTTCGGTAACAAATTGAAAAAAAAGCCAATAACGAAATTTCTTAAAAAACAATAAATCAAAGAAATTTTTCTCAAGAATGTAGTCCGAATGGATTTCTTTAGCATGAGTTTAAAAAATTTTATTAAAAATGTTAAAATATATTTTATGAAAAGTGTATGCAATAAATAAAATAAAATAAATAAAAGAATTTCTAATAAAATTTTGCAGTTACTGCTCTCATATACGTCATGAATAGTTTCTCGTTGTTGATTGGACGACGATGCAAGACGAGGCACAAGTGAATTGAATAGAAATGTGAACTTCTTTGGAAGGGTGAGTATGTAAAATTCGTTCTAAGGTAAACTTAGTTTTCAACTCATAATACTGTTCAAGGTTTTCTTTTGTAAATTTTTCCTACGGTTTTTGTTTCAACGTTCAGCTAAAATGGCATAAATGATTTTAATTAGGTTTTTCCTTTTTTTATTTTTCACTCCCCCCACACACACACCTTTCTCCATAACCTCCCTCTCGCTCGCTCTCTCTCTCTCTCTTTCTCTCTCTCTCTCTCTCTCTCTCTCTCTCTATATGGTTTTAGATAATTTGCCGCTTTTATTATTATTTTTCTTTTTTGAAAATTGCATACCGCTTTTTCAGGTTATGTTGCTTAAGGAACTAAATTAGTTTTGGTTGTAAAGGCAAAGCAAAAAGAGAAAAATCTTATTTAGTTTACTCAAAGTTAATTTTTAAAGCATTTTCAAAACTTTCTAATATTAAGAGAATTGTTCAAAAAAATTTACAAAGGAAAGAACAAAAAAATAAATATTTTACCTTAATTTCCTTTAAGTTAAATGGTTTTCAGTTGGTTGGCAAAATACCTAGAAAAAAAATAAAAATATTTTTTCTTTATAAAGTATTCTTGAAGTGAAGTTTTGATCATCAAAATCAACATTAGATCTGTAAATATTTCTTATATCTATTACCAATTAACAGAGTTCTACATGCTATATATGTCGCTTTGTATATTGTTAGAGACTCTATTTCGAAAATTTCGAAATCAAGACTACACTAAAATAGATTGATATCACACATTTTGTAAGTTGCTATCACCGCCAACTCAAGGCAAGTTTCCAGTTTTATTCATAGTTGGATGAAACATGCGACCCATAGAACGTAAACTTTTATGATATGTAAATTTATCATAACATATCAATAAACATCAATATATTAGGTTAGGGCTTTTCATCTTACAGCTTGGACCAAAACAATGCATGTTTCAGTTTAAAAGTACAAAGTGAATTTTATATTAATTAGCTTCGGTTAAATTATAGTTAGGCGTAGGAAAAGAACGGAAAAGTCAGGGTTCCCAACCAAAATTCAAGACACAAATAAGTAGTAAATGTATAGCAGGCCTTGAACCGCTATTAAATATCCTACACCATCTTACAATTATTCACGCAACCGATCATTTTCAATAGCATTCGTCTTTGAGTCAAAAGAGATCAAACTTCATCAAAATATGTTAAAGATTGCGGACATATGCCAGACAGACAGACAGACAGACAGATAGGCAGACAGACAGACAGACAGACAGACAGACAGACAGACAGACAGACAGACAGACAATCGATTGTTATAATAAAGATGGCTTTATCTCGTTAAATCGTTTTGGATGTTTCAAACGTCTGCACAAACCTCATATACCGTGTGTCACAAATGGTGTAAACCCTAAAGGGTCGTGCTTCTCAACCATTTGACTTAGTTGTAGCCATGATGTCACTTTCAGATGTTTTTCCCCTCGAATATGTAAGCGAGGTCATAGAGACCTCATAAGTCACAAGGCAATTATAAGCACTTATCATATTTTGAGTTTCGTGACTTAAAAATATTGTTTGATAACAAACTTGATACAATACCGTGTTATCTTGACTATTGTCCTGAGTATTAAACTTTCTCTTATGACTACTGAACTGTCACGACGCCAGAATACGGCTTTAAATAAGAATTGAAATTTTTCTTGTTACCTTTAAGACCTAATCTGTAAAAACTTTAAAGAAAAAGAAAACCTGTTATCTTTCACTGGGTGTAAATGTGTCTCCATGGCTATAAGAAAGGAGACGTTGAAAATTTATTGAAGTTACAAATTTATATATATTAGGTCGTCAAGGATGAAATTTTTTCAAAGAAGGCAAAGTTTTTTGTTTGATAAATTATGCGCCCATATCGTCTACACACTTTTGCCGTTTAAGAGGCAGGTTGTTCAGATCGGTGCTATAACATCTTGGCGGACGAGAGTCAATGAATTGCTGGAATGCCAGTTTCATTGCATTATCGGAATTGAAATTTTTTGCTGTCAAAAAGTTGCCCAAATTCCGAAAGAAGTGGTAGTAGTAGTAGTAGTAGTAGTGGTAGTGGTAGTAGCGGGAGCTAAATCTGGTGAGTATGGAGGGTGATGAAGAAGTTCCAACCCTAATTCCTGTAGTTTTGTCAGGGCCATTTGCCCAGTGTCTGGTTTGGCGTTATCTTGCAATAAGATAGGAGTCGATCTGTTTACCAATCTGGCTGGTTTTTCTTTAATTCTTAGCATCATTTTGCCGATTTGATTACAGGATAGTGCTGCTGTGATCGATGAGCCCGGTTTGATGAAATCGCAATGAATCGTGCATGCGCTAGACCACCAAGCACTCATTATCAGCTTCTCCTGATGAATACTACGCTTTCGACTATGTTTTGGGGAGGCATTCTTGTCTAACCACTACGATGAGCGTTAGCTAGTATGATATTAAATGAATTTCTCATCACAAATGATTATTCGATTCAAAAATGGATCGGATTTGTGACGAGAAAGCAACATCAAAAAAGCTTCGAATCTCTTTCGTTTTCGTTTTTCGTTCAATTCATGGGGATACCCACTTACCTAACTTTCCCACTTTCCCGATTTGAGCTAAATGAGTTAATATTGTTTTTTTGCTTACATAAACTTTAATGATAATTCATAGATACTTTGGCATGGCTCGATGACGGTCGGTAGTACGTCATTATTGACCTTTGATCCTGGGCGACCGCGTGGATCATTTGTGAGGTCAAAGTTATCAATGCCCCTGCATAGTTGCATTACAACCAATTACAATATTTATGTGACGCGTGGTTTGCGGTTCCATAGTTCCACGTAAGAACTCATACTTCATAATAGTACGAATTTCCGACAATTCCCTTATCAAAACCAGAAAATTGTGTTTAAAAAAAGTTAATAATAGTTTTTATAGCTTAGAATAATTTACTTCTATGGGTAGCATGTGTAGCTTCTTAGCAAAAAAAAAAAGAGTAGGGTAAAATATTAGGTCACTGTCAAATAACATTCTGTCAAAGTTGATAAAATTGTAAACTACAAGTTTCATCCTTGACGACCTGATATATCTATATATATATATATATATATATATATA
>KK502429.1:1416715-1447533 GCA_000688735.1 Glossina austeni | reverse complement strand
GCTATTAATCTACTCTATTGAATAGCTTATCAATTTTTGTTTTTAGCATTTAATGAGATTTTAATGCTTTCTTCTTCTTCATATTCCTTCAAAGGTATTCAATGATTTTTATCGCTAATCTTCTTTTTCTTTAGCACTTTCCGTATTCTTATCAACTGAAATTTTTGGTGCGATCTTTTGAGTTTATTTATAAAATAGATTTTGCATAAGAAGCAGTAAATTTAAAGTGGTAGGCCTAAGTTTATTCTAAGATATTGTTAGCCTAACAAACCATACTTCTACTAGTGTAGAATAAATAATATCCTCAACGTTTCTTTATGAAAAAAGATATTTTATTGGCGGAGGTTGGTAAAAAAATATGTTCGGCAAAGTACTGTGTTTCGCTAGTTATCTTCCCATTTCCGTGACAGGATATGAAAATACTTGAGGTTATCGATTCGAAGCACTGCTCACTTAGACCAAATAGGCTGATGGGATAAAAGAGAATGTCTGGTGAATACAGCGGAGATGGAAGTCAATTACAGTTGATTGCTGCTAAGGTTTTCTGGACAAATTTTAGAATATGAGGCTAAGTGTCTTCATGTTGAAAACTCAATCTGCAATAATTCTTCACATTTGAACAAATCTATATGGACAAGGTGAGGAAATTTCTTTGAAAAACCGATAATGATTTCCTTATATATCTAGTAAATTACGTAATTATATCTGCTGTCGTCTTTTCAATCCTCTTACTAGAATCAAATCATAAATAATTGCGGTTTATTTCAAGTAATTAAATGCATGCCGTGTCTCAATTGGGTGAACGCTTAATTTTGAAATATGCCAAAATGATTATGGTAATCGTATCTCAGAACAAAAAATAATGGAAATTTTTGAATTTAATGAAGTTTGCACTTTGCATCTTTCACTATCTCGAATAGTTTTAACTTTTGAGGAAACAACACTTTAAGTTGATTGTTTTAGCACAATTATGAATGAATTGTTCTCGCTTTAGTTCGCCTGCATAGCTTCATAATAATTAGCGAAAGCACGTTATCTATTTATAACGTAACGAAATCACAATCGCATGCAGGAACATAGAAACAAAATGCATATTAATGTATAGAAAAGAACGGGACTTTAGCCGTTATTGCTAAACAAATTTATGAATAGTTGGAGTTGTCAAGCAATATATGAAAAATTTAATTTTTATTCTCATACAGAGTTTATATATGAAACGTCGATTGCAGGGCAATGAGCGGGGCAACGAATGACTAGATATTTCTATAACTTTTATGCTGGCAAACCTGTGGAAAATAGTGAGCATTTTAGACTTCACGATATCCGACAGTCTTGATGGCTTCTCCATGGACAGCTTCTGTCGCCGGGAATATAATTATCCAAATACTATCGCGTTAGTTGCGATATCTCTTGAACACTTGAATAAAATAAGGGCTCGGAAAGATAGGTGCCTACGCCAAAGGACGGAGAATGGTTAACTTCTGGTAAGCAAATAATAACAATTTGCCTGAATTGATATCGATTGCTTCACAATCCTTTAAAACTAAAATCTTGTTAAAGGTTCCCGATTGAGTTTTCCGTTCTTTCAATGTTAGGTACTTATGATACTTTTTTAAGTTTATGTGTAACACCTCTTTTTGGCACTGAAATGCTTATCCTATTTCTCCCTTAAATTCCCATGTGATTGATTGGATCAGGGCCATGATTAAATTCATAAACCTAAAGCAAAATAAGAACGTAATGAGAATGTTGTACACCAAACTGACTCCTTATTGAGAATCATAAAAAAAATATCCATGCGAATATCGTTAAGAGTTAATTTCATCTTTTTTTATTGGGGTGAAATTTTCCATTCAACATAATTGAAATAAACAGCATGCATTTCTTTGAATCAATGTCAAATGTGTTCTCTTTCTGCCATGCAAGCATCAGATCATCTCTATCAACTGCTAAGATTATCGTAACGCATCGCTCATTAAATATATCTCGTAACAGTTTTATTGTAATACTTTATTAAAGCCGTCTAAGTTCTTTAACCCCTTTTTGGACTCGGTGTTGAGTATGTTTCACAACAAAAGCTACAAAATGATACCAACAACGCGGATGAATGCTCTCTGATATGGTCAATTAATTTGCAAAACATCCCGGAACACAATCACTAGTACTGTAAAAATGAAAAGTGGGTCAGAGTTTGGTTGCGATGAAAATAAAGTAGATTTAAAACGAGAAAGAAGTTATTATTCAGGTTGCGCCGAACCTCTTAATACCCATCCCTGTCATGTGCACGATATTTTTGCACGACACAGGGAAAATCTTATTCACTTCGCATATTGATCTCAAATCGTGCTTTACTTTATGTATTAAATTTACATGATTTGGCAGCACTTTGAAACTAACTAACTATACAGATTAAAGAGCATATCTACCGCGGTTCAATTAAGCTCGTTTTAGATCTTGACACGAAAATATTACTGGGGACATATATAGAATCCAATTTAAATTTCTAAGCTGAAATCGTTAGTTTTTTAAATAATTTTGGAAAAACGTAATTTTCAAACGTGATTTTCAAAAGTAACCCGACAACATTTACCAAATCTAATCTATATCTTAAATAAGTATAAAAGTAACAAAAAAAAAAAAAAAAAAACATCTGTACAAATACACTTGTACCTAGATGGGATATTAAATGGTAATTACTCTCTTAATGAAGTATCACATATATGAGTGTGTGTACGTTTGAAATTTTCGTTTCATTAACATTACACATAAATATATGCAATAAAATATGGAACGAAACGAAACGCATTCACATACACAATCAAGTTTGTAGTGTGAATTTGCTTAATATGCTCCCAAGTATGATGATAGGTAGGTACTGTACTTCTAACTATGTTAAGTATACGCAAGTATGTTTGCTTTATTTGTTGTCGGTTTCTATATATAAATGCTAAATATTCAATATATTCTGTAGAAGATTAAATTTCGTTTTCATGCTGTCATAGTAAGCAACCAAAAATTATATTTAAATACATTTAATAACCAATGCATTTGCGTTTCAATAACATCCACTGATTATAAATGTGAATTATTATTATATACGTAGGTATATGTACGTGTTAGCGTAAAGAAACACCAATAGCATATATGCAGTGCAGGAGTTACCAAATCATGAGCATTTTTGAGAACAGTTTTTTTTCTACTCTTGAAAAGATAATGAAATGAAAAATATCCAAATTTGATTGCGCTCAACCAAGAAGAGAAACCAAAATTTGCTCCTATTCAAATATAACTGTTGAAGAAAAAAAAAAAACATTCGCTATATATATATGAAAAAAAAAAAAAAATATAATTTTTATTTTGAGAATTCGCTTGCCTTGAATATCGATATAAAAATGTTTTTGATTTGTTAAGTCGGTATACTCATCATGAACATCATACAGAAGTTACATGTATTTCGGTATTCCGCTGGATATTCTGTAGTTGTCTTCGAAGCTAACCAATAAAATTGATTTTAATGTATTGACTCAAAACTTGAAAGCATTCACTTCAAACATGCGGAAAAGCATATAGTCACTCGAAGCCATATAAGGAGCGCTTCTCAAACGACATCCGACTATGATATTTTCATCGAAAAATAGACGAATAAGTGCGGAAGTACATAAAGATGCATTCTCGTGACTTATATTCCGGGTATTCACATGGACAACTAACTCACTGCAGACTTAGATAATATTCTTTATTATTTGTTTGCACCTCTTGAGGAAATTTTCCCGTTAACAACACCACATTAATCGAACATAATGCTTACATATATGTTAAGTTTTCAATTTGCTTGCTTTCTGTTGGTTTTTCTATCGCATCCCTTTTATCCCTTTTTAAGGGTCTTTCCTAAGAATTTCAATGCATCTGCATAACTGATTTTCAATCGTATTTTTTCTTTACTCTAAAAATTATTAATTTTAGAAATTCGTTGACAACGGTTCCCAGTAAATGCAAAAGTTCGCTTTAATGCAGAGTTTCATTATATTGATGTTAATCTACCAAAAGAAACAGCGAACTTAGATTGATATTCGTCCGCGTATTCGAGGGTATTTTTTTCAATATGAAATTTCTCTTTCCTTTTTGGACGCAGTAGAATACGAAAAATCTTTTGTGGAGTCGTGAAAAAAATTCTTGCTTTACCAGGGAGACGTAGCAGCACACGGATTGGAAATCTCTGGTGTATTGTATATAAATACATAAGTGGTTATATATGTTTGTGATATATTATATATTTTATTGGAATGTTTTGTTTGCCTAATGAACACATGATTGTACATTTGCATACACGTATAAATAAGTATACGTACATATATATATATATATATACTATCATCCAAGCAACAAGTAAAACTCATTAATAAATTCACAGATAATTAACAATTTTAATTACTTATGCACTATTGATATAAAAGCCAATATGCTTACGCGTCTACTCATTTACTCATGTACATACATATAATTAGGTATATGCTACAAGAAGAGGTCATTACTTTATAATTTATTTGCTAGGGCTTATAACATACTAACCCAGTAACACTAGCATATGAATGCAATTATGCTTCCTTGAAATGCTTTACAGTTTCTGTAATATAAAAAAAAAAAAAAAAAAAAAAAAATAACAACAAGAAAAACTTAAATTAGGTTAAAAATGTGATTTATATTAGTTGGTCAGATTAGGAATTTAAATAAAGAGTCGTGAACTCTAAGCAAAATGGTAATAAATATTAAGCCATATCAATAAATATTAATTATAATAAATAAAATGTAAAAATTCCTTTTTTTTTTTTTTTATTTATTTATTTTCATAATTGCCGTTCAATTTCAATCAGATATAAAAGCTTAACTATGTTTACTTAATAGCATGGAAACTTTGCAGTGCGAAAATGCATTCACTTTGTTATGATTTTCGTAATAAATACAAATTGAAATTTACTTAATATTACACTAGATTTCAAGTGCTCTTCTCTTTTGCGAATTTTGAAACTTAATTGTGAGACGAAATATTTTATGGCTTGAAGAACTAAAAATTCAAAGATTTTCTCTTAAACATCGGTCTGTAGGATTAGGTTTCCTCAACTCTTGGAATGCATATTTTTTGTCACATATCTTAGCTTTTCTGTATCGAATCTATTACTGTATTCATATACGTAAGATTTTCAAATTGCATGAGCTTACGAAGCCAGTTACAATACGTCTACGAGCTCATGGGATTATAGTAATTGAAAACTATGCAACAATTTTAGAGAATTTATTCTTACTTAACATCGAGATGCGTAAAATGTATTAAGTCTGCAAGTCTTTTGCAAGTGCATCTATGCACACGTCAATCTTTTTCATAATGTGCAAAAGATATTGATATATGTATACATATGTATATACATATATACATTATTCTCTAGTGGCGTTAAACGTAATCGCACGAAAAGTAGTACCACGTGCTAGGAGGTGGCAAAAATTGTTGGCTAGCAATTTCTACAGGTAAAAATGATAAACAAATGGGGAGTACGTGGGTGCGTAATCGTTGAATTCGAGGATTTTGAACTTCGCCTACAGAAAATTAGAGAGTTTTCCGTTTAATATTATTGATTTATTCAGCACACGCCGGCACTAATCACGTGACCCTCAAAATTGCAATTTCGACTTTGACTTTTGTTATTGTGTAATTTAAAGAAATCTGCTGCCGTTGACACGCTTATGGTGATGCTGTTCTATCATATCGCAATCGTTGGTTTTCGGTTTTCGGTCTAACGATTTAAAAGTGACGACACGAATTGACGGAAAATGCCATTTTGGCCGCTTGTTGCAAAAGTTATCCAGGATACACTCTTGCATGTTGAATGGGAAGTTCTGCCACACTCAGCATACTCATCAGACATGGCGCCTCCTGATTACCACTTGTTCAGATCGGTACAGCATGGCTTGGCTGGCACACGGATCCGCGAAAATGGGTCAGTAAGTGGATCGCTGCTAACACAATATAAGTTCTTTCGAAATGATTTCGTGATGCTACCAAACATATTGTAAAATGGTGTAGAAAATTATGGATACTATTTTGCTTAATACCAAATACCATTTTGTACCAATTTTCCACAACAAATGTCTTTTTCAAATGAAAAAGTGATCAATATTTCGTCATTTACTTATATTTATGTCTCATACTGCTTCTTGCAAGAAAGTCATATGAAAATTAAAATGAAATTGTTTGAAAGCATATCTACAACACTTAAGAAGTATTTCAAGAATAAATATAAGCATTTGCTTATGTCATCTGAATGAGGGTAAAAAACATTCACATTATTTACAAGTTGAATATTTTGCATATCTATGGTAATACTGGACATCTGTACGAAGTATTTGGGAAAATTACTTGTCATATTTGAAAAAAATTGATCTCTTCGTAATAGTAAAAATTGTCAAAAGGACATATTGGATGTAGATGAACATGCGGAACATGCGGGCAGAACGGTAGATGAACATGCAAAAGATAGCTTTGGTAAGTGAAGTCCGAGAGATACGCATTTCTAAAGCCATTGATTTAGTGGAAAATTTAAGGATGTGAGGATAAATTCGAATTCAATTAGTAAAGACATTTACCAACCATTTCCTTAAGAGAGCTGTTTAGAGCTGAACTTACGATTACAATACGGATGGATTTGGAAGCCTACTCCTCGTAAATCTATATGAAAATGTCTTTCGAACGAATTAAAGAGATTCAAATTTTTCAAAATCCGTCTATGAGAGAATGGTGAAAAAGGCGCCACATATTATTTTGCTAAGAATGTAATTTTTACAAATTTATCAAAAATAGTTTCAAAAAGTAAAATTTCAATTTGTTCAGCTTAAGTAAAAGGTGCTTTCATGAAGATTCGCGTGGTATAAATCGATCGAATTTTCCATTTTGGACCGCACTAGACTTTCAAATCTGACGATCTTACCATGGCACGTTTTATGCTTACGTAACAAATTTCGAAAATAGTTCTGAAAAGAAAATTTTGAATTTCCTTAACTCGTTCGAAAGACACTTTCATATGGATTCATAACGTGTCCATAAAAACATCTTACGTTTCATAGTTTGGACAGAGCAGACTCTCAAATCCAATCATATCTTTATCCCAACTACTTAACCGAACTCTATTATTGCATTTATTTGCAGAGCTCTATTAAGCAACTTGGCAAATGTCTTTGCTACTTAAATACGAATTTATGTTCGTATTGTTGGTGAATTTTTTTTTTGAAATTTTACTTTTAATTTATTTCATCCGAGTAGAAGGTAAAAATAAAAAAAAAAAAAAAGCGAAAGAAAATTATGATATGAGCTTTAAAACTTCTATGTTCCAAATGCCAAAAATCGCCAGCTAAAGGAAGACGGCAACTTTCCGGTATAACTTTCCTTCCAATAAAAAAAAAAAAAAAAATTATTTTGTCACTAATCCTAATACGTTCTCCTCTCATCCCGACTTTAAATGCATTTGCATGCAGTTGAAACGATATTTCTCTACCAAATATTATTGATATTTCCGGTTTGACATAAATACGTATATATAAGTACTTACATATATATTTTATGAAATTGCATACTTTCGCAACAAATACCAACAAACGTAGGCTTTTTGTACTATTTTCCATAGCACATTTATTTAGTCTACTCAAATTACTGCAGATAGAAATCCATCCGTAAATGGTTTCACGTTTATGCATGCTACACATGCAGACATATATATGTGAAATAACTTGCATCTGTTTAAATTTATCTTTAATGAAATTTTTATAAAAACGATTTTGAAAACGCTACTCAATTGCATATCGAAAAAAAAATAGGAGAAAAAAGAAAATATTAATAATAACAAGTAAAAAAGAAAACTATATTCGGTCGTGACCGAATCATTTGTACCCGTCACCATTATCCTAAGAAAGACAAAGAAAAGCGAAAGAACTGCATTTCCATACTTTGTAATATGGAGTGGGCGAGGTTGATTTTTGCTCTTTTCAAAACAAAAGTTGTTATCGCATGGGCGTGTGGGCATTGTAGGCGTGTCCTTTGAAATTTTTTTGTCATTTCCAGATTCTTTTGCAAATTTCTAGACAATATCTTCAGTTTCGTTAACGGGAGCACAGATACTACCCAGTGGGGCAGACGGACATGCTTACGTTCATTCCGAATTTGGAACTGGCCAAGAACTAATTCGTTTTATGCGCTTTTTTAAACTTGTTTCCGGTGTAGCAGTCGTAGTCAATTTTTTCCATTTAAGTCCAGTTACCACAGTGTCCCCCATAGAATATGCGTACAGTCCTTGTATATTTATCTGCTACAGCTTATGAGTAATGATCAAAAAACCAATTTTTTATTGCTTTTGATAAACGGACATGTTCTCCGTTTACGTGATACAGTGAACATGTCCTGCAACCGATTTGAATCATTTTCAATATCAACCTGCGTGCAAGACCTTTCAACGTTTCTCCCAAATTTGGAATTGATAACTTTGCGGCCATGAGAATGTTTACAACAGATATCACACAGACGTACAGACGTACAGATGGACAGACGAACATGCTTAGATCGACTTAGAATTTGATGCTAATGAAGAATATATGCACTCAGCGGGATCTTTGTAGATTGCTGCTGGACGTTTCAAACGTTTTGATAAAATGAATATACCCCTCACCCTTCGGCAATAATAACAATAATCTAGAATAACGGATACGCAAATTTAAACAATACTATATATAAATATTTATTAATAATAAAAAAACTCAAAGCAATTATTTGAAAAAATGCATAACAATGAAGTCGCTGCATAAATTATATCGCAATGAAACAGATATTGCTAACGATAATAAATGGACGCTAATTCCAAAAATTTTACCAGCATTAAAATGTCCTAGATTACTATTATTGTATGAGTACCTCGGCATTTAAATATCGAAGCCAATGCTTAGTCAAAAAGTCAGTGGGTCCGAAGGTATAAGTTTAGAATATGTCTGCGACGTCATATCAAGCAATGGGTGCAGAGAAGATCAGAACAGTGCTGTACAATAGCAAACGAACAGATTTCGAGAAATCGGAACTATGAACGATCGGTTACCGCATTTTTCAACACGACACACGACTTCTCCAAATGTTATCTGAAAAATACAAACATCTGAGATATCTATTTGCGTACATTCTGCGAGGGTACGTCTGAAACGTATCAAAACGTGTTGTGAAAAAAGCGGAACGGAAAGTTTTTTTTTCCAAAAAGATTTCTTAAAATTTCTCACAGCCAATGTGTCCAGTTGTCGTTGCGTTGAAAATAAACTAAAAAAAAAAACAAAAAGTTTTATTCGATTGGGTCCGTCGCCTGACTATCTACAACCATTCACTTTATCATATTGTAGTCGACTATTTTCATTTTTATGATAAAAATGATATATAACGAAAGATCTTCCCACTGTAACGGTACAAAAAAACATGAATAATCAAAAACGACTACATTTCGCTTGTTCATAATAATGAGGGGCGTGTTCGATTTTTTCTAATTTTCTAGATAATGCATCTTCTGTGTAGAACGTACAGAATAATTCTCAACATTCTGTTTAATTTATCTTATGGGTAATAATTAGAAAACATTAAAAAAGTGGAAAATTCAAAAGTTGATTGTTTATAACTTTGCGTGGGCGTGGCTAATTTTTTCATTTACAAACATAATAGTCTAGTGCTCAGTAAAAAATAAATTGAGAAAATTTCAACTCCTTCTTATGTTTCATAATTTACAAGCAATCAAATTTTTGTTTCGAGAGACGAGAGGTGCTTCCAGTTTACGCTTTACTGTGGTCGTGTGCTTTAATCAATTTAGTAAAGCGAAGTCAGAATGTGACGCTGATCAAGAATATGTGTATATATATACTTTTTAGAGGGCTCTAAAGTTTCCTTTTGATTGTTGCCAACCTTGCGGCAAAGTGAGTATACCCGCTCATCCTTTGGTTGGTAATGGTTATAAAAAAGATAATGTTTTTTATAAAGACTTGGTACACGAGATCGTACTGTTAAGCCCAAAATACTATGCATATAAGAGCAGTTATAGTTAAGAGTGGTTTGTAGGACTTCGTGGCTGAAAGCAAAGGGAGTGAATGACATACCAAATGGACCGAAAATGTTTAGAAACCGTATGCAGATTTGCTGTCTAGCCTAGTAAAGCCCCATCAGCTAGAGCTTATCACTAATTGTGTAACATCTAAACACATTTGGTGGGACAAATTAAAGAATTTTTTGTAATTAAAAAGGACAACTAAGACAATATTGAGAATATTTTTGGACCCCTGAGTTTGCTGAAAGAAATAAACGTTTGTGTTGTTGATGACCTGAAAGCCGTAGTACTCTTAATTTTATGAATTTATTCGATTCATTTGAATCATTTCCTCCCATCCTTATTAATATTAGAAGTTTTTGGAATTAAAATACTAAAGGAAAGGCAATCGGAAATAACAAAAGGAGATCGAAGAAAGAAGGCAAAAGAAGCAAAAATGTGTAGAATGTTTTATTTGTAAAAATGAATGAAAAACCTGGAAGAACCTTCCAAAGCAAGAAGTAAACCTTAGTGGAAAGAATAGCAAAAACAACGATGTTTAAAACGCGACAAGTTCGGCTTGAGGATGTAGAAAGAGGAAGCATCTTTATTTAATCACATCAAGGCAAAGAAAACATTTTCTTATCTTACGCTAGATATCTTATCGTGACTGAAAGAAATTTTTCTTGTAACTAAAAGACTTTTTATCCGTTACGATAACTAACTGACTATAAGGAAATAAACGACGTTGAGGGCGAAAGGTAAGAGAATAACCGAACTTACAAACTGCAAACAAAAATACTCCCGAGTTCTTCAAACTGAAAGCCAACGTTCTAGCGTTTCAATTGCGTTAATCACGTCTTTTAAGTAGAAGCCGCGGTAAACTGGTCAGATAAGTGAAATATCTCGAAACTGATGATCTGCAGGATGAACACAAAAACACGCGGACAGATAGAAAGAGTTCAGTCGCTTCAGAAAATGATTTTGAATAAAATACGTCCGCACAAGCTGCATATACCCGGCGGCTATTGTTAGAACCACTCGTAACTAGTGCCATTTTAAAGGTTAATCGCAGCTATTTATTTAATTTTCGCTTGATTTTTTTGTTTTAATATTTATATAAATATTTATAATATTTGAAATCGGAAGTTGAAAGAATTGAATACAAAAATATTTTTGTTTTTATTTAGTGTTAATATAATCTAAACAAAGTATTGGCACAAAGAGCATTAGTTTTGCATAAACATTTGTAACCACTAACAACAGTTGAAACGAAGCCAACTCGTAATCACTTTTATATAAATGATTTAAACATGTTTGGCTGACTGATTAGTTGCTTAAGGTTATCTAAATGAGTATTCCCAATAGCAAGGGTTTGTGCTCTTTCTAAATTTTATAAATATTTTAATACGAGTCTGATTATTGCCTCAGTTCGATATTATTATATTTATATCTTCTGTTTTCTTTTTTTTTAAATTTTATAACAAAATCATGAATACTTTATCTATCAGTTCAAGCAATATATATCAATTTATATATCAACTATGTAATCGGTATGAGTCGAAAGAAGAAAAGAAGTTGCAAATATTCTTAAATTAATATAAATGAAGAAGACAGATGTCTTATGTTTACATACATCTATAACGTGGTAAAAATATGAAATTTAATTCAAATATTTCGGAAAAGTATTCTAAAAGCGTTGAAAAAAAAAAACGACAAAATGGTAGATACCGCGATTATTCTTCTTAAAATGCAAGTAACTTTCTTTTCTTTAATCATTACTATCGACTATGAACGGTCGAAACCCAATCAATCCTCTTATTCACTATCCATAAACTTTGTTGTTATGTATCATATGAACGATATATGAATGCATGATGATGTGTGTACGAGAAAAAAATTATCTTTAAGAATTCAAAAATGATCGATCAGCATGAATAGAAATCACAACTTGAGAAATGAGAGAATGAAGAAACCTTTCATTTGTGTCTTCGTTGCCTTTGCACATATAATAAAGTAATGAATGAATATTAAATATAAATATTAAGAGTAGTGTAATTATAGTAATGTTGAGTACTCAATGATCGTTTGTAGTATTTAATTGTTATTTTAATATACTATAATTAAAATTTTATACATTTAATTAATATCGTTCGCTTAGCTTTTAATTGAATAAATCGTTAGTATAATTAAAAAAGGAAATAACAGATATTTTTG
Organism: Glossina austeni; assembly: GCA_000688735.1. Lineage (NCBI taxonomy): Eukaryota > Metazoa > Arthropoda > Insecta > Diptera > Glossinidae > Glossina > Glossina austeni. The sequence goes on along the minus strand of KK502429.1, from coordinate 1,435,231 downwards.
TAATTAGTATGAAATGCAAATTATATAAAATTGTATTAAAATAAAATAAATAAAAAACAAAAGAAACAAAAAAACCAATAAAACTTTTACAATAACAACAAATTGAGGTTGTTTGTTGAGCACTTTTACAAGAAAAGCAAAAAAAAGAAGAAAAAACACACAAAACACATTACAATCATAACAATGCAAAACCAGAAATTCGCAGGCCGGCCAAGCACTCAATGAATTTTAATTATTTTCTTACTTTCAACAAAAAGAGCAGAAAAAAAATACAAACACAAAAAAAAAAAATAAAATCGAAAATAAAAAATAAAAACCAAGGTGCGAAAAACGAAAGAAATGCAAAACTTTTTGCACCTCGCCTAGATACATACGTTTACGATAGGAAGAGCAACACGTGACGTGAGCGTCTCTACACTTTGTAAATAAGGTGATTGATCTTTTTTAAATGCTTGTAGGTTTCTTTTCACACATGTAGCCACCTTTTATAACACGCATATATGTAGACATACATTGGTGTGTGTGTGTGTGTGTGTGTGTGTTTATTTGTATTTATTTTACAATTCTTGTTCTTTATTTTTAACTTCTTTTCAGTCATGGGTTTGGTGAGTTGACAACTCAGGTAATGCAAAAAATTGATTTTTCTCAAGTATGCTCTCATCTCTAAAGTAGACAAGAATTTCTTGCAAAAAAAAAAATCATGAATTAAGCAAAAACTAAATGTATAAAAGAAAATCTATCGAAATGTAATAAAATATGATAAAAAAAAAAAAAAAAAAAAGCACAGACAAAAAGAAAGATTAAAGCAGAAATGATACATAAATAGAACGAGTAAAAAAAATTACATTCGACGGCGACCATAACTTGAAAATAACTTAAAAAAATAAATAAAAAAAACAAGTAAGAACAGACCATTAGATACTCCACACCACTTGGTCTAATCGGTTTATTTGTTCATTTTCGTGATAATAGATGAAAAATTATATCTTGTTTTTATGTAAAGACATACCGTACCGTAGGAAAGCCCTCAATCCGACGGATGCTCAAAACGTCAAGTCAAACGTGGTTCAAATTTAGTGCATCTGTCAAAGCATTTACTTGTCAGAGATTTTATTCTTTTTCAGTTGTCTCTGTCATAAAAAATAATGGAAATTAGACTTTGTTGTCGTACAAGGGCTTGCTTTTCATGACAGTTCCTACACATGGCTTAGTCTAATCCAAATGTTCAAATTCAAATTTTTTGCGTTACATTGCTTTTACTTTTATCAAAGGCCCTACAGTTTATTAGAATCCTTTTATGAAATGGCATTTAAACACAAGATTCATACGATTTAAATATCGTCCAGTTAATATTTATTCCAAAATATTCTTAGAGATATTATAAAATGTTATAAATTGGAGAATTTTATCATATAATGGCTTAGCTTTCCTTATAATCCCCTTATGGCATGGTGTTCAAATAATCGAGCTGCCGCGTCCAATTTTGGTGAAGTCAATTTTAATCTTAAATTATTATTATGGGTCAATTTTCATCCAAAAATGTTAAATTGTTTAGTTTTCGTTCGTTCGATGGTTGGTATGGCAGAGGGTTCAAAAAACTACCCGAGTGCAAAGCGAAATACGAAAATTGTTTACAAAATTTTCGTGCGCGAAATTTTAAAAATTCCAATATTTTTTTATATAACTGTTTTCCAAACCTACGCGTTATATGGAGACCGGGCGAAGAAGTGCTTCAATCTGAGCCATTTCTAATAGGGTTCGTTTCTGGACCAAAATACGCCAGTGTACCAAATTTTATCACAATATCTAAAAAATTCCGACCTGTACGTTGCATAGAAGAAAAAAAAAGGCGGAGAGACGGACAATCGAACGGACAGACCGACTTAGATCGATTCAGAAGGAGGTACAGAAGGTGATTCTATATGGATCGTTATGGTAAAAGATGAGTCTATCTTAAGTTCGCCTGAGTTTTGCATATTTGCACAAACCTAGCATGCCTTTGTAACCCAAGTGGTGGAGGATATAAAAACAATTCCGAAAATTATATTCAAATGTGGCCGAATTTTTTACATTTATCCTCTTTATTTTAGAAAAAACAGGACGAGCAGAAGCATTAAAAGGTTTCAAATCCCTCTCAGCTGCGTATATGTTCACCGGACACTTGATGAAGTTACGCAAGCATATTTTTGTTTGGAAATGTTTTTAAACGAATAGTTTGTAATAAATGGTTTGTAAACGCATCTGGTAGCGCATTAAAGGCGTTAAGGCATTAAGCAGCAGTTAAGATATTAAGAAACTTCCTTTGCCATATGATAGATAAATCTCTCGCTGGTTGCACAATGATTTTTGCATAGAAATTGTTTGTACGAAGGAATATAATTGTACTTCGTTTCCAATATTTCATCTCTCTCTCTCCTTGGCTCTACATAAAAATTTGTTTTTGTAAAGAGAGGCTTTATCGAATCTCCTTTCAATTAACTTGATTCTTTCACCGTTCTATCATAGCGATATCGAATGCGATATAGAATGTTAAAACGGGACTCTGATCGTTCCCGATAACTAACTGCTTCCGCTGATTTTTTTTTGCAGCCCGGTTTAAAATCTTTCAAGCCACCTTTTTCCCCTTTCACCTTTCAAGCTTTTTATTTCCATTTATTACGAAAACTTGAAATCTGAATGGACGGCCGGATATACCATAAATAAATTGACTCAATATCTGATTTCATTAAAAAAATGTATAACCTATGGTCTTTTCTGGAATAAATTGGATTTGGGCCATGTTAAATTTCTTCCTGATATAATGGTGCGTTTGGAACACGAAAAAATAATTTGAATGAAGGTCGCAAATTTTTGGGCGCCTCAGTAGTTTGATGAGTGAATGGTAGAAATGTTGCATTCATAGACAAAATGTTTTTTTGAAACGACATTTTTAGTTTTTAATCGTTTGCGTCCGTCGTTTGCGTTGACTTGTTGCCATCGTTCCTGCAAAAGTTCAACACCCCCCTCTTGAAAAAGTGGGTTGGGCGTGACTTAAAATAGAACTCAGGGTGCCTTTGACAATCGGATAAGAAATTAAAATTTTTATTTCGTAACGAATGCTCCAGTGACCTGAACAGATGGTAGTCCGACGGTGCTAAGTCTGGAGAGTATGGAGGGTGCGGTAGAAGTTCCTAGCCTAACTGCTTAATTTTCTCTTGAGTAATCTTCGCTGCATGAGGACGGATATTATCTTGTTTGAGTCTCACACCTTTTCTGTTCACTAAACCTGGTCTTTTTTCTATGAGTGCGGACTGTAACCGTTGTAATTGTTGACAATAAAGGTGAGCAGTGACTGTCTCCCCAGTTTCAAATATACAATAACACCTTCGTCAGGGATAGGGTTGGTTTGGGGGTTGGAAGAGATCTCTCGTTTGCAGGCAACCTTTGTTTCGATCGCTTTATGTTATCATAAAGGATCCATTTTTCATCTCCAGTTACGATCCTAGACAAAAATGGATCTCTGCTTAGTCTGGTGAGCATGAAGTTACAAATTGTTCGCCGAAGATCTTTATTGGACTCAAACAACAGGTGTGGAATCCATTTACCTTGTGTATGTACTTTGCCAATTTGTTTTAAATGCCTTTGTACGGTGGACCAGGTAGACCCAAGGCTTCTTGATAGTTCCTGTATAGTTAACCTTGGATCGGACTCCACTAGAGATTTTAAGGCGTCGTTATCGAATTGACCTGGGCGTCCAGTTCGATGCTTATCTGACAGGTCATAATCACTTGCAGCAAATCTTCTGAACCAACGTTGACACTTGTTGACCTTGAACACATCTCCATATATGTCGCAAATTTTGCTTGTTGTTTCCGTGGCACTTAAACCGGCGTTAAAATGGAAAAGTACACAATTACGAATATGGCTCTCAGAAGGTACAAACTCCGCCATTTTATTACAGGGCTACAAAAAAAATGTTACATTGTTGGGAATAAATTACTAACAAATTGGCTGAAGAATAACCAAAAGAAAGTATATATATATATATATAAGTTGGTTATCATTAAATCCTAAATCGATTGAAGCTTGCCCGTCTGACCTCCAACAATGAAGCTATCGGCTTCAAATTCGGCAGAAATATTCGAAGTTCTTGTACGCAGTGCGTTGGTATTGAAAATCGGGTCAAATCGGTCGATAAACTGAGAATACCTATATATTTTACATAAGGAATAACAAAAAATTATTTTATCTCATTATTCATAAACTACAGCAGATAAATCTACCCGTATAAAAGTGGGAAAATTTGAAAGCATTTTTGTGTTCCGTATTTTTTGCTTGTTATGAGTACAAAGTATAACACACACAACCTATAAATTTGCACTTTTATTGTGAAAATAGAAAAAAATCATTTAGGTCCACCCAATCTAATCAATCAAAAATTATGAAAATGTAGTTCTTTTTCTTTTGGTTTTACCTTCTTTTAGGATAGCGGTGATGGGTATAAAAGATTCGGTTACGATGGAATATAATTTTCTTACATGCGTTTCTTTCTTTCCAATTTTCTGTGTTACCTCCTTTTTATACCATATCCAAAAAAAGGGGGTATGCATACACTTTTTTATTCGATATGCAACACATGAGGTATATTTGTTCGTCCACGTCTCCGATATTGTAATTCTTAAGCCGGCTAAAAAGAAGTCAAAACAATTAAAGTTTGGTTGTGTGCATACTGTCTTAATATATTTCTTGAAACTCAATTTTTATAGTGATTTTTATGCCCTAAACCAGTCCAGTGATCGAAGGCGGCATATTAAGTTGGTCCACATGTATGCAACACCCAGAAGGACTCCACTTTTTAATACATAGATCGATCTAGACCGTACTTCTGAGCTTTTCTGCCGGCCCGTTCATCTTAATATCTTTTGTTCACCCTAAGAACCGCAAATTTTCAGATATTTTGATAAAATTTGGTCCACTGAAGCATTTACGCCCGAGGATAGTATATTCCATAGTATTCCAAACGATTCGGATCGCATCACTTTCCCATATGCTCTCGATGTAAAGCCTTATTTTCGAAAGTCTTTATATGAATAACCGTGAGATGGCGTACGGTACCTAATGATGGGCCGCAAGCCGTTACTTGGTTTTTTTTTTTTTCTAAAGTTTCGTTTGGCTAACAAAAAGTGCACATCAGGTGTACACTATGGTAAACATGTGGAATTAAATGAGAATTTTTATGAATTTTTAAATGAATCTTCTCAACAATTGCTTTTATTAATGATACGCGCTGAGAAGCAAACCAAAAGTGAATATTTTTCTTCTTCTTTATGTTTATATCTTTTTTTCGTGTTTTGTTCATTTTGTGCATCAGGGGAATGGTATTAAGTTTATCTCGCTCAGAAATTCATGCTGCGGCAGTCACAAATAGATTGACAAAAATAACATGCTGCCACAAACTTTATTGCTGAACTCACTGGAACTCACATCATCTAAGTATAGGAGATAAGCCTAAAATCTTCTTTTTTTTTTTGTTTTTTCATTTTGAGATTCTTCTTTGCTTCTTCACTTGCTACAGATTAATTTTTTTAATGTTAGATATTCATTGGGTTTAATGAAAATTTGTCTTGAGTTTATGATTTATATAAACCAGTTTTGCTTTGCCGTGCTTTGTCTTTCCGAAGAAAACATTAACTGCTAACTTACAAAAAAAAAAGAAGAAAACGAAAAAAAATACAAAAATATGTTAATATGTTTTTTGCAGAGCTACCGATAAAATTTTTGTACTCTTTTCATTGTAGCCACTGTACGGCCACATACAACGGAAATATACTAATTTATCATATCGCCAGTAATAGTCATAAAATTTTTTTGGCATACTGAAAGCACTTTTAGATTTTCGGGCCGATTAGTTATATGTCTTTCGCACGACTATCGTCTATTGGTGCGCACTATACTAAAGGCCTAAAGCTGTAGACTGGCAAAGCTTTTTATTTTTCTTTAATTCCCACAAATGTGTTTTTTAATAATTCTGAAAATGTCTCCGAATACCGCCACTCCAACGTTCTCAATCGGCTTTCATGCATTTATCGTAGCTGCTGAGTATCTAAAGTTCGGATTAAGTTCCAATTATCTTCTTCTTTGATTGTTGGTTGTTGCATCATTCGTTTATTTATTTACAAAAAAGAAAAAAAAAAAAATCCCTTTTGTTTGCTTTCCTTCCCAACGTTCAGTTTGGGTATTCTGTTCCAAATGTTGAGATTGTATTGGTTGAGGTTTTTATAATTTCAACTTTTTTTGTCGTTTCGGGTTTTTGTCGAATTGAGTTTTGCTTTGAGTTGCTTTTGTTTCGTCTTCCAAATTCGAGTTACGATCCTTTGTGCAGCTCTCAAGGGTAAGAAAGTATTAAATGAAAAAAGGAGAGAATTTCAGTTTTGAAAAAGTGACGCTGAATATTTTAGATCTTTTGTTGTACATCTGCATATTTTCGCAGGTCAATTATGTTGAGCGTGTACAGTAATTTTTGCATAATTGGGAGCGCTTGCGCTTGTTTCTCAGAAGACTTGTACAAGAAGTGTTAGTTATTAAAATGATTTACTACAGATAGCGTTTTTTCATTAAGCCGAAAAATTTTTGGGTAAATCTAACTCGTTCGCTACGACAGGATAAAAGTGTGGCCCACAAATTATTCCCAACGAAAAAATTATTTTTAAGGGATACTCTAAAAGTTGGATATCTTTGGTTATGATTTTCCCAAAAAACGCAGCGCCAAAAACCACTCCCGAGGCGAAAAAATCGAGTTACAGACAGAGAAGAAAGTTTCTGTAGCTACTTGAACTTTTACGCAAGAATTTCAAGTGAACATTTTTCTAACGGGTTATATTTTTTTTTTTTTTTTTTTTTTTTGGTATAGAGGAAAAATTAGATTTCTGCGAATCTGTGTATAATTCACAAGAGCTTCAGATCGACTTGCGTTTTACTTCACCGACCAATTCAAAATGATTTTTATATCGATTTCAGCTGGGCTGTCTGTCTACCCGAGATCTGTCCGTGAAGTATTCTGTCCGTCCTAAAAATTTATAAATTTTTCAAATATTTTGACAAAATTTGGCACATTGCTATGCTCTAACCCACCCTAACCGAACCCTATTAAACTTGGATAATTTTTTTAATCATTCTCCATGCAACGCCACAATTGAGAACAATTTTATATAAATTGACAATATTTCACGGCAAAAGTATTATGACGTAAAGGAATAATTTGGAAAATTTACTTCAGATGTGAGCATTTTTTGACAGCCCTCTCGTATGACTGCTCGTGCAAACGATGAGCGTTTACATGACAATAAATGGAATCTTTCGAAATGTAAATGCTGTGGTATGATTGGATCGCACAGTTCCCGTTTTAGAATACTTGCCAATGTATGTACTTCTTGGAAAAAAGACCTCCTTATAGTAACACAATATAACATAATATAGAGTAACACATATAATAATTGTTGGTATTGTATTATGAAAAATATGCGAAACCTTTGTGAAAAAATTGACCAAATTTGCACTAGGCCCGTTAATTGAATTTTAGATGACTAAGGTTCGTCATTGTCTTGTTTCTTGTTGACTTGTTTTCCCCCTTTTTAATTATGAAAAGCGTTACTTTTTTACGCAGTGATATCAATACTCGCAACTTTGTAAAATATCATATGACAAATGAATGCAATAAAAGGTATAAAGCAGAGATCTTGGCCTATGACTACCGTGGGGTAACGCTTGCTTTAGATCGGTAATATTTAAAATGACTTTAATGCCCAAATAAAAATAGTTTCCACACGTCCCTGTAAGTGTTTCAAATATGAAACTACTGGGGGCACTTGAAGGGCTCCATAAGACTTATATGCCCTTCATACGTATTCCATAAGCGAGAGACTATGGCATATAGTTTAGGTGTCTAAGGAATAAGTGACGCTATCTTTAACTGATTAAGGCTTCACGCCAGATGCAGACGTAAAACACACAGACACATCTATCTTTAACAAATCGGACTGCATTTTTTTATTTTCTTCATAATATATGTGACGCCATAAAAACGTTTAATTCGATAAATTTGCGGCGTATATTAAGTGAGAGCTCACTGTCAATTTTTGAGAATTATTTTTTTATTGGCCTAACCGATGCTTTGAATCTTCTAGAATATTAGAAAAAAAAATTGATTGATTGAAAGAGATTGCTTCCTCGTAATTTGGCAGGTTTTCCCAACCGCTTTGAAAAGACGATCTGTTTGTAAGGAAGTAGCAATCTTTCTTTCTTCTATTCTAGTCTATCCTTTTAGCAATATACAGATTTTTAATGATATAGTGCAGCCAATATATACAACTAACCTTCCTTTCTTAATACGCCCATCTTTTTTATTTCTGGGCGTCGCACATCTATTTCTACGGAAATCTGTCAATTCGTCTGGTAACTTCGTGAAGTGTCACAAAGTCGCAAAAATGAAAATACGAAGTTGTAAGCATTTCTTAATCAGTTAAGAATATGAGGGTAAGAGATGGATGATCCGCTTGCAACCACGTCCTCAATGCAGGAGAAACCAAAACGTTGGCAACCGTTTGCAAATTTTCTTCAATAATTGTCGATCCCATGAATATATTTCTGAAAAATTGCTCTCACTCAGTTAACTCTCAGGCAAGTATTAAGTAGATGGGTTAGCATTTTTATCTCATTTTACGCTGCTTGAATTCTCTTTATACTCGACACCACTTGCGATGCTGGGGTATATATTCTGAATCTATATAAACCTGTCCGTCCGCGTGTCCACCTGTCTGTCTTGTTTTCTTGCGTTCAACCAACGTTTGATACACAGACAACTTTTGATCCAACAAAGAACGGTATTGGAAATGGTTCGAATCACATCACTTTTTCGACAGTTTCCCATACAAATTCTTATACTGAAAAGTTGTTATATGAATAACCGTCTTAAGCGAAATTGTGTAGGGTATTTTATGGTAAGCTGTGCCCCACTTTACTTATTAAGCCTCATATTCTTAACCGAGCAAGGAATTTTTGCACTGAATTTCAGCTTCCTATCTTCATTTTTGCGGCTGCAAGCATTCACAAAATCTATCCGTCAAAGTGACGGGCTTTTGTAAAAATCACTTGCCAAATGATTGGAAGTCTACTGTTAAATAAGTTCTTGATATGACATTTAAGGCTAATTCATGATTTGCTTGTCGATTTCTAACTACTTTAATACGCTAAGTACTTACGTCTGGCCAAACTAAAATACGTTTGCGTAGCTTTATTGAGACGAGTGTTGATTAGATATGAGGCTGAGAGCGAGACTTTCAATGCTTCTGGCAATAAATTAAAAGCTTGGCAGGAAGTGTTTGGCATTGATTAAGAATTCGGTTATTGACTTATATTTTTTTTGCTATTTTCTTTGAAACTCATTTGCTTATATAATCTTCAAGGAACGAGCATTAGGAATAATATTTGAACATAGAAGGACATTTTTAGTGTCCCGGGATTGCAAACTAATGAAAAATAAAAATTAACTGAACACAATATGTGGGGGATTCTTCATAATTTATTTCACTATCTTTTTATTAATAAAAGTTTGCCTTTTGTGGTCAAAAATTCAACAGGCATTTAGACTGCGTAAGTATTTTTTTAAGATTTAAACTTTCGCCAAAAACGTGTAGGTCGCAGGACTCCTTTTTATTGTCATCACCGAGGAATGGGGAGTGTATTTATTTTGTCAAAACGTTTGCAACACTTAGAAGGAAACTTCAAAAATCATATAAAATATTTTGATTAGTATCAAGTCTGAATCATACTCGACAGGTGTGTCAGCCCTTCTGTCCATCTGCCTACTATTTGCTGTGATAAACACACTGATAGTCATAAAAACAGAGATATCGGCTTCAAATTTGGGAAAAAAGTTGACAGTTGTTGCAGGCAGATTAATATTGACAATAAGATAGATCCTATAGAGAGAGGACTTACCGAAAACACGGTAAAAATTAAGTGCATATCGGCTGTCTGGGTTTTTGGCCTATTACGTGTAAAGCACAACACAGTAAAAATTAAGTGCATATCGGCTTTCTGGATTTTTGGCCTATTACGTATAAAGCGTAACAGATACACGATTTAAATTTCTCCGTATATTCTACAAAAATGGGAAAAATCAGCCGAGCCCACCCAACATTGCAGAGTATGAATACTTTTTTTCTTTTTTCGTTTGCTCTTAGCCGTTTTTAAATTCACGATAATGGGTATAAAATATTCTGTCGCAGCCGAATACAATTATTATACCCTTCTCCGAAGAGGAAGGGATATATTCATTTTGTCAAAACGTTTGCAATGCCCAGAAGGAGGCATCAGAGACCCCACAAAATATATATATTAAATTAAATTTTTCCTGGCCGCATAAATTAAGCTATCGACTTGAAATTTAGCAAAAATATTGGAAATTCTTGCAGGCAAGTTGGTGCTCAAAATGGGCCAAATCGGGTGAAGGACATGCTCATAGTGCCACGTAAACTGAGAGCACCCCTGTTTCTCAAACGAAATAAAAAATTGATGTTTCGACCATCACTTATAAAATATCGTAGATAAATCTACAAAGATTTGAACGTATATTCTATGAAGAATGTTGCAGTACCTTTACAAAAATGGGAAACATTGACCCCGCCTGTTCAGTTTAAAAGTCTGTCATAATTTCATTTTTTTTTTTGTTTTTTTTCAAAACCTTTATAACCTAAGGGAAACAAGCTTCGAAAACCCCATAAATTATATGAATTCAAAGTTTCAAATTTGGAATACAACTAAACATACCTGTCGGTTCGTCTCTTCATCTCTCTGTGTCAGTATACGCAACTGTGTGGTAGTTGCCGTAAACATTCTCCCGTTAGGGAAAATGAATATATCGCTTAAGAATTTCCAAAAGAATATGCAAATGACTTTAAGTTTTCCAAGGCCACGCCTACAAGGAGTAGTTTGTAAATAAAAAAAATCAATCGCATCCACACCATATTATAGAACATGAAAATTTAGTTCTCTTGCAATTTTTTTGCGTTCTTTTCGATAACGGTGGTGGGTATAAAAGATTCGGTCACGACCGAATATAATTTTCTTTTTTACTTGTTTTCATTCTTTCATGGCTGTCTTTCCATCCCGAAAAAAATTGCGAAAAAAAGAGATTTTTTAAGCTGTTACAATGGCTGTCCCTCTTAAGGCAATAAAAATTTCTGTATTAATTAATATTAAATTTTTTCGTTATAAAAGAAAATTTTTATTATAATGAAAAATTAAATTTCATAAAAGACACAGCAAAAAATTATTCTATATTTACAATAATTTGAAAAACATTGTAAATATCATCCCCCGCAATGTGCATTGCGTTATGTTATTGACCTAATTATTATTAAAAATTCATTCATTTATTCAAGATATTAAATTGCTTTAAACTTAACCGAGAGCAGAGAAATGGGTGACGGTTGAATGCGCTAATTGACGCTATCTGCTAAGCTATTTCAATCTGCCTATATATGATATCTATTTTGTTAAAGCAGGAAAGACTCACTTTTAGAATCAGCTTAAACATGTCTATTAATCTGTCCATCTGTTCGTTAGTTTATCGTATTCTGTTTACATATTATTCTTGCGTTCAAGACATTTCGAACTTTGATATATTTTGGTTCAAGGTCGAACGATATTGAAAATGAATTTGATTGGATCAATTTTACAACCGCTCATCCTATGACCGGTTCGTTGTATAAAAATGAAATTTCGAATTTTTATTAATTCTCGGCAAAAGTGTAGCAAAGCCATCTTCCGGTAAGCGTGGAAAAATTGCATCGGATCGGATCGTTCTTAGAATTCCCTACGACCCAAATGTCTTGCCGCATTCGATTATTTTCAAACCCCGATCCGTGTAAGGATTTTAATGAAAATTAAGATTTTATGTGGCAATAAATTGTCATTTTTGTAGTACTTTTTCAAGCAAATTCGTATATACATATATATATATATTTTTTTTTTGCAAAATTTGACCAAATTGGATGTGCCCCCGCAAGGCGACGCGTTACACTTGGCGATATTTCAGGGCGAAAATAAGTGGGGGAGTGTATCAAGCGAAGTGGCATAGGGCATTTAATAGTCGGCCTTGCTTGATTAGAACCTTTTAACTTGTTAAGCTTCAAAGGACGGTAAGACCCAAAGAGAGATACGGCAGATAGCTCAAGAAAACCCGTATAGTGACTGCTTCAGCTTACAAAAGCGTAAGCTAATATATATTTTCGACTTGCACCCAACTGAGCTACAACGTTTGAGTGAATCCCCTATGTTATCTTCCACATTCCACCACAAGTTTAATTTACTTTTCATTCTGATTCTTGATCACAATTTAAAGTTTAGCTTATCGCGGTACTTTGAGATTTGGAGTTTTGTATGGCGTTGAAGCTGGTTAAGAGTGGAAAAATATTATTTTTGACAAACGCCGCTAAAGGTGCGGAGTTATTTGCGCGGTTGATAAATGGAAATTTTTTATTATACGTAAAAAAGCTACGACCCTCAAATCCCCAGTTTTCCACTTGCAAAGTGCACCGCGACCCTTTCAGTGGAGATGTCTCGAATTATTATATAACCAATGACTATATCATATATGCAACTAGTTGATCTTTCTTGGATATTAAAGGCGGCATTACATTTTTTACATTAGATTTTCCTTTTTATTGTATTTAAATTTGCATTCAATCGTTTTCTCATCAACTCTGCAGATGCAGAATGAGTGCAATTAATAAAATTAAAGGTACTTCCGGGAAGGGTTTTATTAATGAACAGTAAGAGTTGAGATGGCGGAAAGATTTTTCCGTAGACTGTATCCAATAACGAAAATCAAAGACGTTCGTGCATGGACGAGGTTTTCGGCTCATACATGGTGCACTCACTATGGCCGTTAATATGCCATCGCAAACGAGCGGTGCACCGCCTGTAAAATAGTCGCATTGATCGTTATCGCCCATCGGATTTGGAATATCAATGCAGATGGCGGAATAGTTCAGTTCCGATATCTCGTCTTTACAATACGATTCATTTAGAACAATAGCTTTGATAGCAACAATCCTGTCCGTCATTTCGTAACCCAATCCAACTACAACGCATTCAGTTCCACTTGCCACATTTGTGTTGGGTAACGGTAAGATTTCGGCTTTTTCTGATTCAAGGTTAATTGTTGAATTTAGTTTAATTAATGCAATTTGTGGCTTATACTGACTGGGACGATGCGGTCCATTTAGGCTTTTAGCTTCGATCCATTCTATTTGGTTCGAACGCGGTATAGTTTTCAGGTTGTAGAGATGTTGGACACCATAAATAATAAAACCGGTAGTATTTTCACTTAAACCATGTATTCCGGGTTGGGTTAGATCTTCTGCATAGTGAGTTAATACAATGTTCTCTGCAATTATGACGCCTAGGCCTTTAGGATACTTTTGACCACCATCGATTAATCCAAACACAACGATATGCTTCGCCAACGGCGTATATTCTTCCAAAATCGGGGTGTTTGCATTGATCTCCGCTATCTTTTCCCGCATCCATACGCGATGATAAAAGGTCCCAGTAAATGGACGCGGGCTATATGAACTGCATGTATTAAGCATGCCGCCTATGCCAATAATAAAACCCCTGCACACAAGCGGTGAGCCATCAACAATCTGCTCGCAATGAGATTGTCTAGCATTGTAATGGAGGCGAACGCAAACAATACTTTCATGCAGTTTCAGTGTATCATTTTCGCATTGATCTAATCCTACAATGTCTGCATTCAATACGGACGCAAGGGCGTTATCTTTTGATAATCCAATTACTACACATTTGGCGCCTATTTTGAACGCTCGTTTGGGCAATTGCGCAATCGTAGCGTAATGAGAGTTTAAGGGTATTTTATGGCATAATTTTATTAACGCGAGTTTCGGTTCAAATTCGTCGGGCGGATATGCTTCAGCTAAGTTTATTGCTTTCCTCCAATCGATATGTCTATCGCCAAAGCGTAATTTGCTAACGCTCTCTCTTTTACCATAAACGATAAAAGAAGTTTTTCTCATCACCGTACCATTAATAACTACTGCGTTATTTACAAGGTCTTGTGCGCTATTTGTTAAAATAATGTTCGGTTGCACTATGACACCCATACCGGTTAATTTCGGTTTATCCAGTGAGCTTTCGTGTGGACGCCAAACAATGTATTTATCGAATTCGGCAATTTTCAAGATTTCATGTCTTCTAGACTGGACCAAGTCGCGTAAAACGCATTCATTTAAAAATATTAAAAAATAGATTTTTCTCAAATATTTCAACATTTTTCTACAGAATAAAAAAAACCTTGAAGAAACTGTCAAAAAAGGAATATTTTTAGAAAGTGTTTACTAAGCAGCGGACAAATAGAGAGATCACACTTTTGGGTCATAACGATAGGAATTGAAGTTTAAGTAGAAAATTTGCTTACCCTGCAAACAAATAAAAAATGGATTTATATGCGAATTGCAATCGCTTGTTGTTGTTAACAGAAACAGAAGCGGATCTCTTCAAAGATATAATGCAATGAATGCCTAAACAATTTTATTCAAGGTCTCTTTCACCCAATTTTAATCGTCCGTGCGAATAACGGGGCGTGGATTTTCTCACGCTTGTTGCTGTGATGAAATCGCAAATAAAACGTCAAAACAACGTTTAAAAGAGTAAGCGAATCGTAAATGGAATTTTGTCAATAATTTTATTTGCAAAAGAGTGCATTACAGTCCAAGAGAGCTTTCTTAAGGCATGTCGAAAAAATGAATGTAAGAATAATATATGGAAAGATTGAATCGGTTTGTATGCAGCAGATAAACTTTTGCTTGCGCAAAAATCGATTCTATCTGGCATACAAGGTTGACTTGAAATTCCGGTTAGCTCGCCGGAAGCTCCTGCGGCAAAATAATCACATTGATCGTAATCATCCTTGGGATTGTTAACATCCATACAAATGCTTTTCTCATAAAGTTTCGGGACTTCCTCTTTACATATCTCATCGTCTACAAGGCTTACTGTTATGGCAAACAATTCGGCTCCGGTTCCGACTATAACACATTCTTCGCCTAATCGTGGCTCCTGATCCGATATTTTTAATGCAGCAGCTGGTGTTCCTTTATGTACTTTTATTACCGCTATTTGAGCATCAAATATTTTTCGATATTCTAGGCCCCGATAATTGATTGCCATTGCCCAGGTGGTCTCGTTAAGACCATCATAAAATGGTACGTGTAACAAATCGGTGGTACTGTAAACGATAAAACCTTTCGGTTTTTATATCTTGAGCGTAATTTGTTCATATTACGTCAGATTGAATTGTCACACAGAAACCTCTTTCAATTCGCTTTTTCTCGGGCTGCCCACAGTTCCATACACAACCGCGCGCTTTGTAAATGGCCACCTAGCAAACCCAGTTAAATTGCCATCGCATCATAAGCGGAGCACACTACTAACTGATAGTCGGAACGCCACCATTTGAAATGTAACAATGATCTCGTCCATAACTAACTGGCACATCAACGCAAATTGCATTCAGTACAGTTCAGTACAGTTCAGCTATTTTCATTTTGTATTTTCTTCCATTCCGCAATATTCCCATCAATCTTATAAAGTGTCTGATCTCTGGTGCGTACGCCACCTGGCACTATGCATTTAGCACGTTCATCAATCCGGATTTTAGGCATTGGCATAGACGCCACGATTTTAGAGCTCAACGAAAGCTTTTTAAGTAATTTTATTAAAGTGTTTTGAGGTTCAAAGTCTTTACGTTCAGTATTTTTCACTTTGAAGCTCATTGCTTTCCTCCAATAAGAGAAATATCTTTTATCGTCACACCACAAAACCGCGCTTTTTTTCTCCCTCGCCGTTGACCTCGATAAATATGTTCGTTAAATCCGGCGCTGTATTTGTTAAAAAAAATGTTTTCTGTTAATACAACACCATAACCATTAAATTTATCATCCCATCCACGTGCAGCTATAAATTTATCGTACGCTCCCGTACGATGAAGAGCGCTGACCATAGAATCATTTTTCTTAATATCAGTGTGTTGTTGCTGCTTAAGACATAAAACGTATTGATTTACCAAAACCATAAATAAACTGAATTTTGTTAAAACTCCTGACATTTTTTCTTCTTTCTTCAAAAAAAAAAAAAAATATATATATATATATATATATATATATTTATAATACAATTTTTATATAAGTCAAGTCAAGTTCACCTTAAAACTTTTTTTGCTAAAGACGATTTTTTAAATCCATCAACTCTTACATTTGTTTACTTTATTTTTATCGCCATATTGTAATTGCAAGAATAAAATATAAAAAAAAAAAAAAAAGAAAAAATAACACAAACAAACAAACAAAGATTAGGAGAAAAAGTGAAAAGGGAAATTTTTGGTTTCAAAAAAAGCCACTGAAAAGAATTCAAGTACGCTATTAAAAATATTTGTCTAAAAGTACGAATTTTTGTTTAACATTTTTCCTAAGAAGATTCTGCCTAAATGTCTGTCCCACTTTTTTCTTAAATTATCTACAAAAGAACTCGAAAGTAATTTATTTAGATGCTTAAGTTGCTTCTGAGAACGGATCGAAAACTCACCCATAATCTGGTGTAAAGCATTCAAAGAGAGAGAGAGAGAGAGAGAAAAGGCTGTTGAACTGAGTGTTTCGATCAAACTTTTGCGAGACTAAACAACAAAATTATCAAACAAATAATCAAAAAGCTAATGGCAAGAAATTTTCATTATTAAGAATTAAGAAAATGAACTCAAGAAATGCGGGCATTTTGTAAAATCATTTATAACAGAGTGCCTCATATTTTGTGAATGAAACAAGTCACCTTACGGTAGGCATTTACTACGCCTAGTCCCTTACACTGAGTCTTTTCGTATTTCTAAAGGCACAATTATCGTCGCCGTTAAATTAGTCGTATGGACATTTGATGCTAAAGATTATTATAAAATAAAATTTTTTAGAAATAAATTTAAAATCTTTTTTTTATATAAAAATTCCGCATACTTCTTACACAGCCTGGAGAAGTATAGATTCTGCTATTGAAAGCCAGTTTGGACGACAATTAAAAGAATCTACGCACGAGTATGTAAGAAAAGCATCTTAGTCTTCGATGCGTCTTCGAGAGTTCTCAAAACTTTTATTACAAGCAACAATTGTTGGAATAACTCTGGCTTAAGAAGCGCTTATTCTCATTTTTCTTGTCTCGCAGACGCGAATAAACATCGCTTACTGTTCAAAACACTTTAATTCCTTTAAGTTATAAAAATAATGACATTAAATATATTTATATGTGTGTAATAATAAACAAAAAAAGAAGAAATTTAATGCCTTCCTTCTGTCTCTCTCTCTCTCTCTCTCTCTTTCTATCCCTTCATCTCTCATGTTATTACGAAATGTACGGATCATTATGAATAAAACAAACAATGTTTGTTATGTAATATGCTTATTCTTAGTATTAAATTACCAAAAAAGAAATTTTATATAAGAACACCCGTCCCCTCTCAACCGCCCCTTTTTATAAACGCATACATAAACATCATTTTCACATCTAAAAAGCAAAAAAACGAAAATTAAAGAAATTTATTATTCATAATTTCAACTATGTTTGGCTGACGTCCTATTATGAATGTACACGCACACGCACACGCACACGCACACGCACACGCACACATTATATATATAAGCTATTTACAAGTATGTGCTACATACATACACTCAATTGGGTGTTAATTGTAATTAATAAATTGTGTAAGTGGTACAAGAGTGTTTTTTTTTTTATTTTTCTTGAAGTCTCCTTACATTTGCTATAGCGTTGTGTAAGATATGCTTTAGTTATCTTATCGGAACAACGTCTTTTTAGGGCGATCTAAATACAATCAATTTCTCTTAGCAAACAATTTCATTAACTATGAGAAGCTCGATAAAAGCTAAAGCAAGTTTTCATTTTTGTTACTTTTTCCGTAAAAAACTAATATGGCGAAGGCTGCTTCCTTACTGCAAAGCGGTCAGTTAGCAGTTCAGTGAAAGAATTCGCACCATTACTTTTTATATCCAATTATCGAATAATGAAAGTTTTCTAGTTTCATTGTTTGGTTTCCAGTCTAGTGCCACACGCCTTACATAACATATACGCATTATATACATATATATATATATATATATATATATATTATACAGATATATATATTACATATTATATATATTTTTATTACATAGACATATATATTACAGATATATATATATATATATATATATAATTGATTTTTGGAGTCAATTAAACCGTGACCGTCCCCTAAATCACATAGTGTTAGGTCCAAAATGTAACGTTGTTCGCTCAAAAGTAATTAGTTGAAGGAATTTGTCGTTCAGCTAATACTTCAGTTCTTGATTTTAAAAAAAAAAAAAAAAAAAAAAAAAAAAAAAAAAAAAAAAAAAAAAAAAAAAAAAAAAAAAAAAA
>KK502429.1:1384965-1399040 GCA_000688735.1 Glossina austeni | reverse complement strand
GTCTCTCTCTCTCTCTCTCTCTCTCTCTCTCTCTATTATGACCAAATAAATGAAAGGGCTAAGTAAATTTCTTTCTGATCTCTCTCTCTCTCTCTTGATATGCTCTTTACCGATCTTCACTTTCAATAACTCGAAAATTTCGCTGACCAAATGACAAATTATCTGCTCGAAAATATCTAATTCTTTTATTTTGCCCGAATATTGAAATGAAATAAGCCGTTCTTAGAGACGATTTGTTAAGGAAATGAAACCGATATTTTTATGTTGACTCTTAAGCACTTAAAACTTAGAAAAAAAAAAAAAGTTAACCTATGGCCTCCTCAAAACTTCGAATAGAGCCTACGAAGATGGCTCATCACTCTCGTATCTATGTACATAAAATTATTAGAACTGGACATTACATGCATGCCCCCCACTCAGTAGGCACTCTCACTCATCGCATCATGTGATAAATATGGGAGAAGATGATTTCCTCTGTTATAGAAATTTAACAATAAAACCCTTTCGTTCTTTCAGACAAGATCTTTGATTAAAATCGAAAAGATAATTGCATTTGTTTATGCCTTAGCCAGCGACGAAATCTTATGCATTATGATGATTATTGAAATGACAGAGACATTGCAAAAGCCAATGAAGATAAATGTAAATGTAAAAAAACAACTAAAATTATATACATGTATCTATATATATATATATATATATATATATATATATAAAATATATATAAGTGAAAAATTAATTAAAATCAATTGATTCCGAAGAAGAAGTAAAATGAAACAATATTGTTAAAATGAAACGAAAAATTGAATGGCGTTTTATTTTATTTTTTTTTTTTCTTTAGTTTTTTATTTATTTATAGTCATGATCTTATAAGAATCATTTTGCCTCAGCCTCTTTTCAATTTGATAAAGACCTTGATTTGTTAATGATAGAAATCATTAGAATTTGTTTGGTTCGTATGTAATTAGGAAAACGTATCTGCACTTATTATTGTTTTTATAGGATAAAAACAATCCCCAAAGGCCTTTCAATAAGAAAACGTGCACGTGTTTATTTAAATTTTACATAAAATACGCAAAGTAATATTTGTTAGACATGAAATCGATTAAAGTTAAAATCAAGAATCAAAAATCACTGCTTCTTATGAAACGAACATAAGCGTAAACAATATCACTTAAGAGGCAAAAGACACCTAAAAGAAGGGGTATTTTTCAGAATTTATTTTGGAATGGAAGGAAGGGCAATAAAATTATAATAGTCCGTTAAGCTCATATTTAATATAAGTATTAATTCGGAAGGAAAAATTATTTTTGGATAAAAAATTTAAAAAATAACAGAACCATCGCTAGAGCCAATCAAATATTGAGCTTGAGGTGATTGCCAAGTGTTGGGAATGAAAAAGTCCAATTTACGCTCCGAGAAAGACTCTTTAAGACAATTTTTGAATTAATTTATCAAAGTTAACACATCCCACGAAAATTTTACTAGATTTAAAAATGTGAAAAAATGAAAATTGTTTGAGTTACGCTGCATGTCGACGGGAAAAAACGGGATTGTCAAATGTGTTGTAGACATGTCCTTTAAATACATACAAATAAATTTTTTTATATTTTTTTCTATTCATTTGAAAACCGAAGGCACTAAAAGTACCCTCCCATATTCACATATTCTTCTTTATTCTCCTTCGTCAACAATGCTACGCTCAAAAGTATCTGCTTTGTTGCATCTGTCAAAGAAAGCGTTTCGTGTTTTACATTCTTCAAAATGCTTCAAAATGACACAGCGAATACCAGAAAGATATATGTGTGCGTGAAAATATGACCAAATTCATATTTAACATCCAATGGCTTTATCAGAAGCACCGACTCCTTTCAAACTGCTTTCAGCTTCATTTCTAATCAATGGTCGTCTTCACAAAGCTTCACTAACACATAATTGTTGGCCAATGTTTCTAAATAAAAATATAAACACTTTCTGAAAGTAGTTGTAAGTACAGCTGTATGGAGAGGAGTTAGGAATCAACGGGAGAAGAACATTAGGTTGCAATGTCGCAGCAAGGATTCAAATACCGCGGGCACTCTTTTCGACGGGCGCAAGAGAAAGACCGAAATTTCAAACTGAAAATTTGTTGCAGCTAATAAATTTTTTTTCTCCACATGTTAAGCCAAAAGAAAAGTTGGTTGTCTTGAAAAATTTACAGCGACATGACTTTTTCATTCTATGAGTTCACTTTTGCGAAAGCCAAACTTATAATTGTCTCAGCGCTTCTTTTAATTGCTATCAATTTCTGTTTTTGATTCCTTTACATCTTCATCGCGTGATATAAAACGGTTGTAAGTGGTTGCATAAATTCGTGCCTATTTCGCCAACATTCAAATTTATTTTTCTATTTTTTATGTAAGACTTAAGTTTATATATTCCCCCCGTCCGTCTAATTATCGGACTACTGGTTTTATTATTTGCGGACTACTCTTAAGTGCTACTTGAAGAGGATCGGAGGTTGTAGGGTAGGACGCGCACGTCATTGCTGTGCTAGCTAGTTTTGGGGACATATGGACAGATTTTAAATTTTCGTCCCTCGGGCACATCACAGACCGTTACATCTGAAAGAAATACACGTGCTTTACCCTTACAAAAACAAAAAGACGAACGAAACCTACTTATTGAAAGGTCAGATCATAAGTACTGAGCCATTCTGTACTCTGTCCTAACTATGGTCTCCTTCAGTTCAGTGATTTACAACCGGAGATCTCCCATTCTTCCTTTAATAAAATTATGCTATCGTCGTTGAATTTTTAAAATCTCTGGGCGAAAGTCTGGCTCACGGAACTTTTCTAAAGTCCGCTTTACATTATTAAGAGAGTTTTTTAGAGAAGGAAAATAAATGGTAGTCGGGCTGGTCAAAATTATTAAAAATGTATGAAGCCAGGAATTGTCGAATTAACGAAAGACGAGCACTTTATTAATTATTCATTGATTCTGGACGTTTTACTACGACTGCGTGATTAGTTTTTCCCAATAAAAGGTTGAGTTAATCGTTTGGAGATTGGAGGAGCTATGATGCATTGTTCCCTTTCAGTCGTATCGAACACTTAAGTGGTACAAATTCGGGCTTTCCCAACGTTTGTGCATCTTCATCCATGTGACCCATTTTTAATCGCCCTAACAGTCCCTTAAAAACGATGCGATTTCATTTCCTTTCAACGTCAATTCATGGGATATCCAAGTGTCGATATTCCGATCAACATTTTGTTCCTTAACGAGATTACAAAATCAAATGTGCCTGTGTTCCTAAATTTTTTCCAAGAATTTCATCAACTTTTTCAACGATTAGTCGAGAAAAGCGCGATGCGTTTTTATCATCGAAATTTTCAGAGTGGAAACGGGCGTCTTCGCCACAAGCATCATGCCTGTAAGACATTATAACATTTGCCGCAATTATCTATATTGTACAACACTTTACAACAACAACACTTTAGCTAACGTACACCGCAATTTGTTTCGAAAACGATGATAAACTTACTATGCTAGAGACAAAAGAAAGCCAGACGAGACGAGATGACACAATTATGACATGATATTGGGATGGAACAACCGACACTACCACACTTTTTTTCCAGGCGAGATACGAAGGCCTGAGGTGCGCTACGGAATGCAACATTCATCCCATATGCAATCGGGCAACACCGAGTTAAGTTTTTGTAGGGAGTTCTCTACTCTTCTTAAATCTAACCTACATTTATCCCCTACAAAAGAGCCTCATCCTCACGGAATAAAAAATTTCCTATACCAAACAATGAGATTACGACATGAAAATATTCCCATAAAGAAAAGATTATAAAAAATAAATTTCTAATTTCTGCGCGGGAGAAAAAATTCAATAATAAAAATAATTACAACTTAAGGCTTAAGACCTTTAGGAAAACGTCAAAACGAACATTTCCGAAAATAAATAAAGAAGGATTCGGACGGCTTCAATTATTTTAACGTGCTTTTCATGTTCACCTTCATTGTCAATAAATAAAAGCATTGTAGTAGGACGCGGTTCACCATTACGTCTTGTACAACGTTTCGTTTAATACGACTTTTCAAAATAAGGCGTTCGTTATGTGGCGTTAGCAAGTGGTCGAAAAAGTAATGCGATTAGAACCATTTTCAATAGCATTCACCCTGGATCCAAAATATTGTTATGAAAATGTCGTTTTTGATGATTTGAGTTTTCATGGAGTTGAGTTTCCTCGATTTTCCACGAAACCGAATTCTAAAGAAAGGGAAAACTATACACACATATAAAGCGTGTTATCCGCATCATGCAGCTGTCGACTGTGAGGAAATGGATTGACAGAGTCGAGCCTTGAGACTTGAATTGCAATATTCGAACGGACGTGACCATGAGACCGTGAGATTTAAAGCGCTGTAAATACAAGTTTCTGTAAATAATTTGTAAATATATCTTAATTTTAAAGCGACTCGACTAAAAACTTAAAATCACGCGAGACAGGTTTACGTTACAAAATGTTGGGTTTATCAAGTTTCATCAAAATGTCTCACAAATTGCGACCTGTAGCTCGAAGACAGGAAAACTGCCGAATGGACAGACATGCTAAAATCGACAGGGAAGGGGATTCTGAATCGATTAATATAATAAAACTTAGGCTTATCTTAAGTCCTTCTGTTGTACGTGTTCGCACTAGTTTAAGATGCGCTTGTTTTACAAGCGGTGCAGGGTATAAAAAGCATTATAAAAATTATCAATAAAGTAAACATTACTGTATATGCTTGACCTATATATGTTAACTATTAACATATATATGTTAATTATTAGGAGAGCAATTAAAAAAAAAAGATTCTTACCCATTACTTATTATAACGAATCATTAAAATATTTAGTGCGTTTATGCTTAATGTTCGTTTTCCGCGGCGTCGATGGATGCTTTGAATGTAATTTGTAAGAGAAAAATGTTTTTTTAATTTTTAAGGAAATGTTGATGTCATTGTTTAATTGAAAGAAACTCTCTTATAAACGCAATTTGATATTTACGCCAACACTTACTGAGCATATTAAAGTCTTTGCATATCAAATTTATATCCGCTGTTCATTTCATCAAGAAAATAATCAAAGAAAGAAATTTTTATGTATCATAAGCATTTTTATTTTTATTTACTTATGCAACATTGTATCGTGGAGCTCAGGGACAGAAAGAATATTTCATATTTAGTAAGTCATCCAATTACCGTTTGCTCAGTCGGCAAGTCTTGAGAAATCTTCATTTTCACTTATTCGTTAAGTGTGACGTCTATATAAAACAGAACGGCTTGCATTTCATGATAACCCATAGATCTGTTGGGGTCCAAAAATAGACCTATGTAGTCCGTGTCCCCTACCGTTAACTTGGTATTTTGGTTAATTTTCTACGACGGACCAATTTTCATCATAAAATACACCTGAATTCCTGAGAAATCCCAGATGGAGTGGAGTTCAAGAAATAGACCCGTTTGGTTCAAATTTGGTTCACACAATGTTTGGGTCAAATTGTGTCATATTATGAATATTGAAAATTAAATCTTTTTTATATATATGAGAGGAAGCTCAAAAAACAGCCGCAACCGAATTCTTCATACCAATTAAGAAAGTCCAAATACTATAATGCAGCGAGTTTTGTCTTGAAAAACTTTGAAAACCTCAACTTTTCCATGTGACGACTTTTCCAAATAAAGTGTTATTTCGTGTACGAAGTGTACGAAAAAGTCGACCTATCCGAAACATTTTATATGGACAGACATCAGACGGAGAGACAGGCTTAGATCGAAATAAAAAAGATTCTGAATCGTCCGCATTCATCAAATATTCAAAAAAAGGAAAATGCGATTTGATGTGAGAATAAAAAAAAAAAAAATCAATTGCACATAGTATCGAGCGATCTGCAAATTTTCCAGAGTTACTAATAGAGACCGTATATGATCGTATTAAAATCTCTTCTAGTTGTTGTATTTGGGTTTCGTTACTAACCTAAATGCCTTTTGCTTTAGTTATCTATGCATAATATGAAGATCGCGTGACTCTAACGCCTCTAACTTTCGGGAATAGGTTAATGGGTTTTTTATTCTTACCGAACATTATAGGTTCCGCACGCAACTTTTTCTAGTGTTATATTAAAAATGTCAGTTTTTAGCTTTTTTTTTTTTGTGAAGCTCGTTTTATAATAATTCTGTTTTTTAATTAAAAAATATATTTAAAAAAGAAAATTCGCACATAGGCGTACAAAAAAAAAAAAGGGAACGGTTACCGCATCTACTTAACAAAGTCTGAAATATAAACGCAAAGCGCAATACAATATTTTGCAATTTTGAAGTAGACATGAAATATACAAACATATATATATATATATATATATGTAAGTAATTAAGTGAAGAGAAGTAAGGTTAATAGCGTCGAGTTAATGAACTGATAGCTGCAGATTAAGCATTTCTTCGCCGCCCTTAGTCAATAGGTTGATTTCTATAGGGGACAACAAAAGCGTATGACCGCTTCTCCAAACATCGATGCCTCTCTGAGATTTACGCACTGAATACATTTCACCTGAATACACCATATGGCAGTTTGGCGCCTGCCCCGTGTGCGCCCAGACGGTAAGACTAACTGATATTGGAAATTGTTCGGGTACTATACCGGTAATCCAAATGATAATAAACTCTTTAGATTTGCCATCAGCGAACAAGTCGTGATGATCACGCTCATTAAGTGAACACATTTGGGCGAGATTTATGCGCGAACTCATCACTAAAATTGGTAGGAAATCTTTGTATCGACTACTACCCAAGTCAGTGATTTTATCGCGCATGAGGTATAACAGATGGCATTTTGTGATGTCACAATGGGCCAAGCGAGGATCAAGAAAAAAACTTTTCGATTGTAACGGAGTTATACGTTCAATTGGTAAGTGATTATGATCGACAGCAAAATGTTTTATAAAATCCGAGACAAAAATCATACGCCGACAATTCGTTTCGGGACATTGAACGGGTGTGCGCGATAGATTTATTGCACTTGCAGACATAGGCTTCACGCTTATAGCGTGACCTTTCGCCATTAATAAATTTTCAAGCATGTCTGACGAACAACTTACGATTTTAAATTGATCCGGTGGTGGCTCTTGAGCTATCGGTTTCGCATTCGCCAGCATATGCAAAGGACAGACTGGTGCAGGCAAATTAAGCGGCGGATTGTAAAACGCCCTGTGAACATTTAAAAGATGCTTTATTACTAAAGACCGTCTTCCGGTTAAATCCGTTTGACTGGCGAATTCAGTTACTTTGCAGATTTGTTTTTCGTCAGATTCGATTCTTGTCGCTGGCATCTTGATAATCGATTTAATTGTCCGCTGCTTTGTTGAGTCAATAGTTAAGCCGGATGTACCCATTTTGATGAAGTCTCCTTTTGCATCCTCGCTATTAATATCGCTATTCTCTTTAAATTTGATGCGTGGACTCTCTTGAAAAGTTTCCAAAATTTTTTGCATGCGTAAATCTAAAAAAGGACATTCGATTTTATCCTTTTCTCCCATTACATCAGAATTCGGCTTTGGAATGCCGACGGTATGCATTACTAGTAAATCTTCTTTTTTAAATGCAGTCGGTAATGCTACTTCAATTTGAAGCGCAGCTGGCGCACTGTAAAGTTCTAAAGCGGGTTCCGAATCGATGGAAACACATACTGATTCTTTCTGTGCAGAGCAAATGGATTGTGTCGTCTTATTTGGTATTTGCAAATTCACATTAAGATCGCATTTCGCATGTGGACAGTAGTTAGAAGGGCAAGTGAACGGTAATTGGTCATAACTTTGCCAATGATGTTCAACTGTTTTGTTTTGGTTGATTGCGTTACGGGGCGCGAACCCAAACATTTGCACTGACAATCCATCTAATTGTTGAAGGCTTGAGTTTGAGATAGATTTACTTACGAATTCTCCGAATGAACTTTTATCACCCGGATAGAAATTGTTTAAGCTACCCATCGAATCCATGCAATGAACTTTCGAACCAGCCATAGTGCTGGCATCGCCCAAATCCTTGAATTGAATATCAATTATTAGCTAAAGTTTCATAATATTTCAAATCTATGCTCCGTTTACTTACTTCGTCGAATAGAAAGACATTTTCGTTTGATTGTGTGCCTTCACAAGCCGAGTCATTACGACAATATACCGCACTGTCGATACGATGCGGTATTTGTTTCTGATGTTCATCTGTTCCCTTATCAATTTTGCTTTCTTTTAACTTTATAGAGCTTTGTACCGGTTGCGGTAACTCTTTATGATCGTCGTCCGTTTCCTTAGCTGTTTTGCATTCTTCTGATTTATTATGCTTTGGCCTAAGCGTAACAAGAGACCTGGGCCTAATTAATTTTGGTATTCTAGATTTTTCAGTATTACACTGGAATTTGGTGGTTTTATTGAAACTTCTCTGAAATACATCCACCGATTGTTCTTGTTTCACATCGGATTCGTTCACTAAGTACTGATCAATTTTTTCTGGTTCACCGTCCTTCGGATTAAAGCTAACTTTTGCCTTCTCATCTTTGTTTTCCCCGTGTAAAGCACCTTTCACATCCTCCTCATCATTGGCTGTAAACAGGTCTGCGGAAGCCGATAAAGTCTGTTGCTCTTGCGATGTCCCAGTTTCCGACATAACGTAATCGCGTGAAGTTTTCGAAAAATAATGCTCACTTGTCGCAAACGCGTTGCCAGAGAGTTGTCCTATTGCATCTCCAATCTTTGACTTCATCGTCCCCGAATGATGATGAGAAGGTGGATTCATTCTCATCTCCACAAAGTTGGTATAATTGTTACAGATACTGCACTGCCCTTGACTCCTCATATTGCACTCGGAACATTGCAAGTGCTCATTTGAGCACATATAACCCCCAAATGGGACAGTTCTGGGGCCAATTTTATTTAAATTACATTTACCACAACGCATACTAATATCTTTTGCTTTTTTAGCACACGTGCTTATTAACGTCTCCCCTCGATCGCTTTAGGTGTGAGCAAGCACTTTTTGCTGGTTAATCACTATAATATTCTTGAAGACAAGACAATTTTTATATGTGTTTCATGCGTGATAGCGCCAATGATGACAATCCTACAAATAATTTATTACAAAAACAATTCAAAGAGAAATTACCACGAAAGACAAAATCATTCTACGAATTTTTCAAAAATTGAAAAAAAAAAGAGTCATACATTTTGACAACTGAAGCCCAGGAAATATTGAAATGAAAAAATTTGAAAAACACACACAGTTTATTTTTTCTTTTTATACCCATGACCGAACGATGAGGAATATATTCACTTTTTTAAGACGTTTGCAACGCCCACAAGTACCAAATTCTGAATCGATTTAAGCATGTGCATGTGCATGTGCATGTGCATGTGCATTTGTCCGCTTGTCCGTCTGTTGCTGTTGCTTTTTGTAAACATTATCGCGGCCGCAGAAGTGCAGCTATTGACTTAAAATTTGAAAATGACCCCAAACCGATTAAAGAACACGTCTATGTAATAAAAAATTGTGAACAACTTTGCTTTTCGTGTTTTTTGCTTGTTACTCGTAAAATAGGACACGTACACCGTATAAATTTCCTAAATAAGTGAATATTCCGAAAATAGAAAAAATCAACCGCGCCCATTCAATATTATGTGGTGGGAAAATTTCGCTGTTTTCCTTTTTTCTAATTGGCGATGGGCATAAAAGATTCGGTCACGGACCGAATATGATTCTCTTACTTGTTTTCATTTTAAATATAATCCATTGCAGAGAATCTCTTACAACTCGCAAATATTCTCGATCAAGCTAATCAAACTGACCAGTAAGATAAATCTAATTAAGTCCGACTATGCATCGCATTAATTAAAAGACAAAACTTAAGCTTCTTTTTCGATTTCAATCTTGAACTGCATGTCGAGAAATTTTTTTGAAATTTATAAATTTATAAATGAATATTTATGAATACTAGCGCGATTTATTAGGTGCCTGCATTTATTTTGATCACTTTTTCAGTGAATATTAAACAAAATATTTTCCATCATTTTCTACAACTTTTTCCCATCTTTCTGGCAAGATGGCGATGTCGTGTCGTAAAAACGATGTTCGCAGTTCCTTAACATATCGAAACCGTGGTGCTACATTGATCTGAACAAATGGTAACCGGAAGACACTATGTGTGATAGGTACGATGGGCGGTGCAGAGCCTCCCAATCGAGGCGCAACAGTGGATTCTCCACAACTCATGCAACTCGCATGCTCGCGCGTTATCATGCAAGGGGAGGATATCTGCCGCAACAGTGTCATTCGGTTTTACACCTACCTGACCCCACCATATGCACAGCACAACTTTATGGCCCCGAATATTCAGCATAGGTGTCGTTGCAAGTGGTGTGCGAGAATTAACCCATGACTTCTCTATGCTTGAAATTGTGGAGAGCTATGAAACCGACGATATTGAAACGATTCTCAAATGGCATATTCACCCAATTCGTATGGTAGCCAATGGGCCTCCTTTTGGATCCATTTGGGGCCATCGCGGACAAACCCCTAGAAACGGTTGATTCATCAGTTGCTTAGCTTTTCGAAAGTTTCTTGAAAGTTGGAGTTGGGTTTTCTTCCAATAAGCCCTGGAATTCATTGTCTTCAAACTTTTTTGGTCTTCTAAGCCTAAAACTCTTTGAAACCGTTCAAATTGAAAACGACAACTGGGATATGATGGATTGCCGCAAGTTCCTAATAGTATTTGATGGGCTCGGGCAGCAAATTTCTTCAAGGCAAACAACACATGTGATGAATGTCGAAAATGCAATTTTGAGCGGTCGATCATTACCGCCGGTACACACTGAATAACTCACTAATACTAAATGGAAAACCGTTATTTTGTGTAGAGAAAGGCCGAAGTCATTGAATTAAGCCGTTGCGTATGTTGATGCTGCGCATTATTTTATCTTTTTCACTCATAGACGTCGCTCGTCAAAATACGTGCAAGCATCTGTTGAAATCAAAAGGCAGATTAGCTTCCAAGAATTTCATTTCACTGCAGTTGATTAAATTTATGCAGACGACTTTCTTACTAATTATGTATCGCGTGAATCCGCTTTCGATGCACAGAGTTTCGTGCACCCTTGTGCACAATTTTCTTACTGCGAACGAGCCTGTCATTTACGTGGGGGTTTGTCTTCTTGCGCGCTCCCCCTTTCTGTTACAACGTTCATCATCTGATAAGATTAACAATTCTAAAGCAGTAAAAGAACGAACGCATGAAGATAGTCAAGAGTTATAGCACAGCACTGAACTATCGTTGTAATGCATATTTTTAAGCATATCAAAAGAACGTAATCGCTTGGTTAATATATTCCAAAATGCCAGCAAACTATTTGCTTAACATTAGAATGTTTTTGAGAAAAGAAAACAAAATTCGAAATTCTCTTCCCGCTAATTTTCGTCATGTAACATATGAGTATCCACCTGTTCACCATAGTAGACGATATATATCTACGCGAATAAATTTGACCTGCAGTTAAGCTAAATGGCATTGAGTCTTCATATAATCGATGTGAACATTCACAAAAAATTTGAAATTGAAATTTTTGGCATTATTGAGAATATTTTGTTCTTAAAAATTGTTGGGTAATAAATAATTTCTTTTTTTTTTTTACAAATGCACGAACAATCCATGTTCGAAAGTTCCAGACATAGTTTTTGAGTTTTAATGGAGAATTCTAAAATATTTTTACATTCGTGCTTGTGAATGCACTTACATAGGCCAGATGGGTTCTTTTATTATTATTTAATATTCAAAAGCTTTTAAATTATTTGCGATATTTATTATGAAGTAACTGAACAAATATTTCATGTTCGCCTTTGAGTAGTGCATGTATGTTAAAATCACAAATTTTTGAGTATCGATATCTGAGATGAAAGTCAAATGATAACTGACCGTTACGTCTGATAGAAGTGGAAAAATAAAAAAAAGAAAATAAAAAAAAGAAAAGTATTTTCTTTAGATCAAATATGGCTCATGGATATGTTGACGGGCCAACTTACATCAGTTAAATCGAAGCGAACGAAACTAAGAAACTTGGAGGGCTTAAGACAGACCAACGACGAAAAAATTCGCTACAACAGTGTCATAGTTCCTGCGCCATACTTGTATCAAATTATAGGTACCGAGCACGTAAGAGCCATTAACTACGAATGCTTGCCACTCACTTCTTACATCATCACATTACATGTGTGAAACATTCTCCGAAAATATTCCTTCCAGAATAGTAATAAGACCACTCCAAGTTCCTGCAGAAAACTATAGTTCACGGTTTATGCTACCCAGGCATCTTTACATCATTTACTTGTAATCAAGGCGAGCACTCACATTTCCAAACACTTGCATGCATTCAGATATCAATCAAAAAAAAAAAGAAAAAAGATAAGCACGCGACTTGTCAAATTCACAAATATCTCGTCAAAAGCGAACAAAGGAATAATGAAACAAGCAGAAGCAGAGCTTAAATACTTAGTGGACACTGTAGGAAACAAATTGTGAAAAACCATTCAGGACAATATTTTATTGAATATAAAATAACAGAACCGAAAATAAGATTTCGTAAACTGGTCGCAACTGAAATTTTTATATTTGCATGAAGAGCAGGCATCAGCATCAGCATCAGCATCAGCATCACCAGCAACATTCCACCAAACATCTTGCATTTTTATAGTTGTTGCGGACTTGGCACCGCTTCTCTTTCCCACACCGCGTTGCATCTTTATTTCACTAAGAAAAGAGAAGGAAGTGAACTCTTTTCAACTCATCGGCAACGAGAGTCGTAGCCATTCGCTTTTATCCATCTACAGGCAAAGGCTGCCACCATAACGTCAGTAATGTTTTCCTTTTCACTGATTTCACTTCAGTTCATTGTTCGGTCAAAACCTTTTGCGCAGGAACTTTCAATCATGCTGGATTACAGGATTATAAGGAGCGTTGTTGTGGTTCTTGCCATTCCTTCTTACTTTCGAAACTAGTTACTAAGAAATACTTTTAATAGTCCGTTTTTGCAACGGAAGGCTGTCGCTTCTATGAGATTTACCCTTCAAATGTTATATGAAGAAATTTTTTCAATTTTCATTTTGTCTTCTGTTTCAAGTATTGCAAGATTTAGTTTTACATCCAGTTAGTAGAGTAGTGCAGGAGTAAAGTTTTTTGTACCCATCCAAATGCAAGCTTCAAAGGGACTCTAAAGCAGCTACATTCCGCATCAGCGTCGAATTATGAAATGATCTAATCATGTCTCTCCGTCAGTCTTTCTTGTGGATGGGCGTTGATGACGCACTCCTGGTCGCAGAAATTAAGATAACGATTTAAAAATTGGCAGAAGCTTTAGAAATTCTTGCACGCAGGCTGTTATTGAAAATGGGCAAAATTGTTCAAAGGACACACCCACAATAAAGCGTAAATTATACATATCCGAGGTTTTCAAGCAAAAATTTATGGGCTTATGCTCATTACTCGTAAATTGTGGGAGGTAGAAAGTTTAAATTTTCTAAATTTATTTTATGGAAGATCCCATGTTCGTATTCAAAAATAGAAAAAATTCGTCACACTCATGCAAAGTTATCTGTAAGTTAGAAGAAGTTTTCAGTTTTTATTCATTGTATTCTAAATAAAAAGTTTTTAGTTTAGTTCACCTAAGACTTCTAAAACTCCTTGATACTAAGCTAATAATAATAATTTGCAAAATCAATCTTATTTCACTGAAACATGATAAGGTAGGATATGATAGCATGCAATTGGTATTGGTATTGGTATTATAAAATAATTGTGCCTGTGTGGGTGATACAAGAATCAGCCTCAATTCTTTTACTTCTTTTTATGATGTTTATCAAATGTTTATTATCTGTTCGAAATCATCTATCATTAGAGTAGATGTAGATCACATTTGGTTCTTTATCAGTTTCTCCCTTTTCAATGAAAGCGATATTCGGGCGCCTTAAACAAACCAATGAAGCCGGATGCATAAATTCACAGTTAAGAGACA
>KK502429.1:1321102-1370754 GCA_000688735.1 Glossina austeni | reverse complement strand
TTCAGGGTAGCGAGGCCCCCTTCAATGGGGATTGTCTCTCTCCCTGAGGGGTCGTCAATTAACTTACTTTCGATTGCCAATGGTTGTAGGCAACCCGTCTGATTAAAGTTTCACACCAGGTGCAGACGTTAAACCCTCAGAGAAATCTGTCACGTCGGTCCATTTAGCAATTTTATATTCCTTATATTTGTGTGAAACTTGTATGTGATACCTGTTAGTTTCTTAGTTGTGAATAATTCGAACAAATCATTTCCAAGAAACAATTGCATTACAGCCAATACACTTTCTTCATTTTTTTGGTATAATGTTTACACCTGAAGTTCGTTGATATTCTTCTAAACATATATCCTTATCATTTTCTCCATTTTCTATCATTTTCTCATTTTCACCACTCGTCCTCATCCCTTTCCGAATCGTTTGGAATTATTCTACGACATCTATTTCCTGGTCTGATAATGTCCTCATCACTATTACTGTTATTCTCTTTTAAATTCTCTTTTTTTTTTATTTAAAAAGTATAGGGATCAACGAAGAGAAGCGGACATCAATGTGTTAAGACTTTTAGTCTTAGAATTTATTCTCTGACTAAATTTATAATAATAATAATAATAATAATAATAATAATAAGATATAAATAAAGATGAACCACCACAACTACAAAGGATATCTCTCTTGCGATTTAGCGATCAAGTATCGTATATAAGCCAGACGCAACTTCTTTCGTATTTAAATTAAATTAAATTATTTAACAGATAATAATTTCACAAAATTGCTATAAACGATGCAAGTGAAGTTAACTGTTTACTATAATCAATTGTAGGGCACCTTTTGCAATGATTACATTTAATTAACGTAATTATGATATCATTCAAAGAAATCTTCAAAACGCATTGTACGACCACCTGTCGTATAACTGTAATTATATAAAAACTATTTCATTACTATTTACCAATAGATATGAGACACAACAACACAAACTGCATACCTATATTACCTATTATACGTTCTTGCTGTACGTTCAAGTAACCTAAGTATATATCGTGTTTAATAGCTTTAAATAAGTAACCAGCCTTTACATTATTATGTATTATATATTATTGACACGACATGACAGTAAGCTTATTATTGAAGCGTAAACATACGACTTAGTTCTTGATTGCTTTGAGAACTCAATAAATTTAACACCGGAAGTTTCATAACCTAATGATTTTGTGCAGTTATTTTATAACTGAGACAAATGCCTCTATATCTCAGTTTTGTCTTCTTTAGTTGAAAAACATTACAAACAGTTTACTTAAAATTTAATATGCATCATCTAGTTCTAGTTCTCTCTTTGATATGAAAAACTTTTTTCATTTTCCATTTTCCATTCATATTTTATGCCTTAGGAGAAGTCAAAAACTTTCTTTCATTTATGTTGATGGAGATGGAAAAGCACTGGCCTCGTTTATCAGATAAGTTTCAAATTTTCCCTTTGAGTTGTATTTAATTTATGATGAACTATGTACCCGTCAAAAGTGTCGAACACATTATGTTCTCATAACTTTTGCGCAGAAAATTAATAAAAATTTTTACATCTAAATGTTCAAACGAGCTACTTCTGATTAATTCAGTATCTTTTCTTTCCGCAGATGGGAATATATATAATCGACATATATATATATATATATATACATATATATATATACATATAATTATCAGTAAAAGGATTCTTTCGTTTAACAGTTGCTTTTGAATGTTATGAGCGGGCCTCCGTTGAAGAGAGCGAATAAGATTAAATTGAGTTGTATACGACGACGACAGAGAATTAATTCTTATAGTCATTGCTGAAGAATGGAAATACACTGGATTTATCCTTCCGTTGATAACACCAACAGATGCGAACTCATGAAACACACATATATGCACATATATATTTAACCACACTATGATTATGATGTAATTCTTTCTGCGCGCCCCCTGGACCATTCGTCCAACGTTTTGTCTATCTTCTTTCATTGGAATGCTCAAGGTTGATGAAAAAACTAAACTGATGGCTACCGATCAGGCAGAGTTATTGTTACATAAAAAGTGGCCGTGTTGCTCCGAATCGGGTGACTTATTATCATCCTATTGCCAGGGAATGGATGATCTCAATGTCTCAGATGAAGCAACAAGGTAGCCACCAATGGAAAGGGCCAAAAATTTTGAAATATGGCCCTATTTTTTAGTGGACCCAAGTTGATTTTGCGTTTCAATGCTGAACGTGCCGCTTAGCCATTTGGAATTATTTTTATGTTGCACGATGTGTCGTTCAAGCAGTTATGTTAAACATGTTTCTTTTTGAATTTCTGTAGCAGTCTCGTTGTCGTGGCCATGTTGACACTATCTGGCTACGGCTGAACTCAATCGAGAAAATGTAATAACATAAATGTAAACATCGCCTCTCTCTTGATTGTGAGGTGGAGAATTTCAATACTTGGAAATATTGGAAGCGTAGTAAGCAATTTAATCGAACCGCATTCTGCGGTAGGGAACAGGAAAGCAGTTGACTGAAAAATATGTTTAGTTCAGCAATTGAAGAGGTTTCGATCTCATTTTTCACATTTATAAGCCTACGCACAAAACGAAATAACAAATCCAATAGCATAGAGTGTAACATTATGTCTGGCATTCAAGGTGTTTTTCCTAACTTTTAATAATTTGCTATCCATTAACGAACGCTTGCAGTAGGCCGAAAACATCATCGATAATTTAATATAGTTACGCTTATGTGCACGAACACACTGCTTTCAATTTAAAATCATTGGCGTTGGATAAATGATTGACGATGATAGTGTTTCATTGTCGTCGCCGCACCTTTGACTGAGAATACGCTGCACTTTGTAAGTTACCTGTTGTGTAATTATCTTTAAAGCCAAATTAAAACAAAATAAAACTCGCTTTGGTCCAACTTTAATATTTGCCGCCGTTTGTTTAAAAAAAAAAAAAGATAAGTAAATAAAAACAAGTAAGAAAATTATATTCGATCGTGACCGTCATACACATAACCGTTATCCTAAAAGAGACAAAAAAAAGTGAAAGAATATGGAGTGAGCGAGGCTGATTTCTTTTATTTTCAATATAAAAGTTTTTGCCATATAGCCTCGTGGGCGTTGTAGGAGTGTCCTGTGAAAAATTTAGGTCACTTCCAAATTCGTTAGCAAAGTTGTCGATGATATTTCCATTTCCGGTAATGGGGGAATATTTACCACAGATATTACACAGTTGAGCAGATGGACAGATGGACATAATTAGGTGCAATCCAAATTTGTATACTTTAAGGAGTTTTTGAAACTTGTTCCTGAGCGTTATAAAGGTATTAAAAGAAATGCAATTTTGATATACTATAATATTGAGTAGGCGCGGTCAATATTTCCAATTTTCTCCATCGCCCATAGAATATGGTTTCAGCTTTTTGTACATTTATCTGGCATAGTTTATGAGTAATGGTCAAAAAACCAATTTCTTATTCCTTTTGAAAAAGTGGGGTGTACTTAGTTTACGTGGTCCTATGAGTGTGATGTTCGACCGATTTGGACCATTTTGAACACCAACCAGCGTGCAAGAATTTCGAATGTTTCTGCCAAATTTGAACTCGAAACTGAATTTTTGCGGCCAGGAGGTTGCTGGCAACAGACATTATACAGACGGACAGA
Organism: Glossina austeni; assembly: GCA_000688735.1. NCBI lineage: Eukaryota > Metazoa > Arthropoda > Insecta > Diptera > Glossinidae > Glossina > Glossina austeni. Next base: position 1,367,077 of record KK502429.1, on the reverse strand, counting down.
CGGACAGACGGACAGACGGACAACCAGAAAGACTGACAAACACACATGCTTAAATCGATTCAGAATTTGACGCTGGTATATATACTATATGGGGTCTTTGAAGCTTCTTTTTGGGCGTTGCAAGCATTTTGACAAAATGAATATACCTACGTTTTTCGGTGATGGGTATAGGAACGATGAAAAACAAATATCGAAAAATTGAAAACAAATTAAGCAGTTATCATAGCTTACATACTTTTAAACTTCTAGTGCTAACCGACATTGTCAAATGTTGTATCACTTAAAGGTGAGAAAGCAAGCGTTTTTTTATCACTTTGCTGGAAGGTGTTATAACATGTAATGCATTTATTACACTTGAGGCGTAACAAATTAAATTCGATTCAATTACTAACACTAATGCATGTACATTAGTTAATTGAAACAATATGTTAATTATGCATTAGCTAACAACGTTCTATATAGGGCCACAACCACAATGCATTATATATTGTATTTATATGTTATTACATATTATTAGAAAACATTCAGATAAGTTTGACTTGATTTTCTTACACCTAATAGCGAAGAATACCAATACATTCTTCCATTCAAAATGTATATCAGAAATTTCGTCAATTCTTAATCAATATAAGATATTTAGTCAATTTAGTATAGTACTGCACGCCCGCATATCAATTCTTGCCTAGGCAAGAATTCATAGGCTTTTATTCATCAAAAATTTGGATAGAAAATTGATGAATGCTTTCTTAATTAAATGTCACACATCCGTTTCAAAGTAGAGACGATCCGATAAATGCTATATTAACATAATTGCATCAATCCAAGATCGCAATTTGGGCTGGAACCCCACACACTTCTTGCCACCTTATGACCATAAACTCAAACTACAATTGATTTACTCACACTAGAGAAGGCCAGATATTATCTTTATGTGTGCTGAGCGGAAGAATAAACACTCCGCACTTTTTCAATGAAATTGGCATTAATGTACCCCACCGCATAACTCGCCAAATTCATTCAATTAAACTGAATCAGTGTCGGCTCAATTGTGAGCTATTTAACCCCTTTGCGGTTCTTTGTGACAACTTTAATGACGTTTATCATTTAACTCGTATATCGAAAGCTAAGAATACAGCTAAAGAATGTTTGGTCCGACATTTTTTAGGCTTCAAATCAAGGATTGCCAATCTTTGTTGGTTACAGGAGAATACTTTGGCGATGGAAGCGATGTAAAGACATTCTCCTCCGTAAGTTTCCTATACTTGTGAATAACAACCACAGCTCTCTTGATTTCTTTTGTAGCAAGGTACCGTACCGTCTGTCTGCATCATAAGCAAAAAAAAAATTAATTTGTGTTCTCTCTTGTACTCTAAAATTAGTTGATTACCTAAGTGTAAGCAATAATTGTAAGGAAATAAATGAAAAAACAAATAAAAGTAAATAAAATGATTGCTTAAGTTCTGCATCCCCTCAAATATATAGAGACAATAAGCATAATATTGTAACTTACAATCTGTCACTGGCATTAACGTGACAAGTGGACCAATTGGTTATAGGAGCGGTGCTTACAGCAAGCAATCTCATATAACAAGAAAAATATTTCTTTCCGAATTGTCCCTAAATAGGTTGAGTAAACAATTCAATAATTCACTAAGTCGGTCGTACATAATAAAAATCATACGTATTTCAATCTGTGATTTGACAGCACTTTAAGGATAATTGTGCGAAATAAAAATCATATCTATGTTGTTATGCCTTGTAAATGTATGATTTTCCGATAATTATAAACGAATCCTGCAATCAATTTTTTTTTTTGTTTTCCACACTTAGAGCTCGACCAGAATAATAATATATGTTGAAGATCGAATTTATTATTCTAGACACTGCTCCGAGACAACAAGTATGCGATCCACAGAAAGATAACTGCCCGAAATTCTTAGGTTTAATTACGCTCTTACACCAAAATCTCAAGATCTTTTTTTACCCACAACTTTCACAATTTTGAGATTTATAAGATGATGGATCCATCCATATAGGATATTGGCATAATCGCTTGTTATTCCCCGGATTGATTTTTTGTCTTTGGTTGAAAAATATTTTTCTCAACAGAAAGATACCAATAATGTCAAGAACTTCAATACGAGTTCTTCTCGTATAAATCTCCAATGCCGATATCACTGAGGATAACTCGCTGGATTAGGTGATCGGAGTTATTAAAGTGCCTCATGACGAGTCGTGCGCTCCTCGGAAGGCATTCGTCAACGGTACCTTGCACTTGTTAAAAAGAAAAAAAATTGAATTTTTTTTGAACGGAGTTCGTGCTTTTTGCGTTTTGCAGCAATTTCTTTATCGCCAACTAATCGTTACAGTTAATGGCGAGATTTGTGCATGAAAAACCCGGCTCAGTTAAGAGAAATGAATGAATTATTGCGTAACTTGCGTATATTGCGTATCAACGGCTCGAAAAGAGAAGAGGAAAAGTAAAAAAAAAAAAAAAAATCTTTTCAATTATTTGCGATTTATGTTGTATGGAGAGTTCTGTTTTTCTCAGATAAGTAAATAAATAGAATACATGACTGAGGCCTTCTAAGCATGTTCGTTTATATTATAATAAATTTTATTACATGCATTAGTGTTTCAGTAAAATCGTAAATTAATCTACAATAACGTTTTATTTATTAAAAATTATTCAAATAGATGTTTACAGCAATAATCAAAAAGAATTTGTGTTAATATAAATTTCAGCGGTACCCTTGATTATATATTTATTTTTTTTTTTTCTGTTACTATTTACTTAATATTTGTATGCGCACACACAGCTAAAATTTTTAATAAGTTCGGTTTGTGCTAAAATGAAACCAGATATAGATTACGAATGATTTGTGTCGAATCTTGTATAACTCATTACGTGCAAGAAATGTTTTTATTGCATTCCAAATACAGCGGCGTCACATTGACTTCACTCTACCGACAATTACTTAACCATATCGCTATTTGATAAATAGCGATTTGCAGCTTCGACGCCGTCGTGAGGGATTAGAGGTTTACCATGAACTGCAATGTTGCTCGGGAAGACTATCGGAAGTAGATTATTAATAGAGACCTTCGCCAAACCGCTCTACCGATTGAGAAGACTCTGACAAGAAGTGTGGATCAATCGGACATGGAATATTTTTTGCAGGGCGTAGTGAAAATTTGTTTCTTTGCAAGTATTTAGAACATTTTTTTTCTTCAACTATTATTTTTTGCACTTGCAGGCATCACTCAACAACACAAACAAGATACCTGCGTTCAACTGTTCGAAATATTATTGAGTTTCATTTTAAAGCATTTTCTCTACTACATTGTGCTATGTTATCTGTATATCGGTGTTTTTTTTTTTTTGTTTTCACAAAAGAGAACATAGGAAGTTTAAGCTCGCTTTAGAAGTAGGCTGGACCTTTCGTAGGAAGTTAAAATCGTTTACATAAAAATTGTGAAATATTTTCTCAAATATAGACGAGACATTTGTTTAAATCATGTTTATTTTCGCATTGAACACTTGAAAGACATGGTGCTAAGAGATCTCGGTTCAAATTGTTTTTGTCATTTCATTCGAGCCAGTGCTACTATTTATATTACATACAATTAATAGATATCGAAGTGTGTTATATTCGTATAAATTCATTTAGATAATTTCATAGAGTTTACGATTGCGATTCCAAGGAGAAGGAGGAGAACAGTTTAACATCGTCAACAAACATTAAGATCTGTCTGGATTTAATCGGCGAGGAGAAATCAATAAAAGGAGTCTTAAATGGCTGCCTTGAGGGACCCCAGACGTCACGGGAAACTCATTCGAGGTGATGAAGTTAAACAGAACCCTGAATGATCTGCATGATTATGCATATCGGAGCTTATCCATTTCCCAAAGTAGAAAGGGAAGCCAGAGGCCTGAAATTTGAAGATCCATAATTTATGGTTAACTAAGTCAAACACTTTTCTAAAATCAGTATATACATCCGTGCGAGAACCACGAGAGAAAGCCTTGAAAACATGGAAAGTAAACTCAAAAAGATTCGTGGCAGTAGATCTACCTTTTCGAAAGCCATGCTCGAATGGAGAAATATAAGATTTAATATCAAGCAAGCTGGATGCTGAGTAACAATTTGCTCAAACAGTTTACGTAAGATACTGTACTTGACCTTGACAGACCTCCATATAGTTCCACATTTGTGAATGGGAATACTCTTTCAACACAAAGGAACAACACCGCATAACTCGACCGAGCATGTTTAGAGCTTATACATTTCATTATATAGCGAAGCGAAGCCAAAAGCGTAGAGTTTGAAGACCATTAACTGGTTATGGTTATGGTTAACTAAACGCTTTTCTAAAATCAATATATACGACATCCCTGCGAAAGCCACCAGAGAAAGTATTAAAAACATGGCAACTAAGCTCTAAGGGATTCGTAACCATTGATCTTCCTTTCAGAAAGCTATGCTGAAATAAAGAAATATTAAATTTTATAGCAAAAGCTAGATGTTGAGTAATAATTAGTTCAAACAATTTAGGTAAGACATCCAGCCTGGCAATGCCTCTATAGTTCTCCACGTGATGTCTGTCTCCTCATTTGTGCAGGAGTGGAAGTGGAGTAAGGAAGGTCCTCTTCCAACGCATTTGAAATAATATTTTCCTTTAACAACGTAGTTCGGCAAAAGGGATTGAAAATGCATTCCATTTACTAAATACGTTTCAATGCATTCCATTTTCAATCCCTTATCTTAATCTTGAGATAATTTAAGAAAACTTGTGATTTTACTACTCTTTTGGCAAAGTAGTTATCAGTTAAGTCCATTCACATATAAATATGTATATGATTCCTAAGTACATATACATGCAGTGCATGCACGAACGATGTGACAAACACTGATGCCTGTGAATCCACAAATAATTATATATTTTAGTTAAGATATGTGTATTTCGCGTGGTGCGTAAGGTTTGATTTCGAGTATAAGAAAAGAATACAATACTCATGCCAAAGACATATTGTGACATATTGTGTAATGCGTTTTGGTTAAACTAATCGTTTAAGAAAGTGGCCCCACATCACATTACACTCGATTACAAAATAAGTTGAAATTATTACTCATTTATGTGCACAAACTTTAATTGTTAAATTTCGTTTTAATCAATTCGTAGCTAAAATCTCTTTCCAATAAAACGTAATAAGTGAGCCTTAAACAGTTAGTATTGTCAGCCAAAATTTGAACATTTTTAATAGAAGATGATAAAAAGCATACTATCAAGCGAGCACTTGTCTATAGCTGCCACTTGATAGTTTTAATTGATAGACAGAAGAAAAAATCGGTGAATAATTGAATATTTTAACAATTTCTCTGGACGCATGCGCATGTAAATGTAATTATTTATCGCTATGCGCGCTGAATTTTGAATAATGAAAAATACTTTTGCCAAAAATACTAAATGATTTCAATTGTAATTCATTGTAATCATCGTGTTCAGTAAACATTAATGTTTGGTTAAAAAATATTCTTTAAAAAGCCCAATATGATCTCATACATATGTCTGCTTAATTGTAACAAATAAAAAAAGAAAATAATAATAATAATAATAATAATAATAATGACAAGTAAATAAATAAAAAAGTAATTGAAAGAAATTGCAAAGCGAACAATTCTTTTAAGCGAATCGTTAGCAACATAGTATAGAGGAATAGTTGAAAGTTAAAGCACGCTACTCAACCTCGCAACCACTTTTCCAATATATGACATTATGTAACAAGAGTGATCGTAAAAACGATTCGATCCGAACCAGTTTCAGTAAAGTTCGTTCTTAAGCCAAACTTCACCCGAAACATTTCAAAGATTTCGTTGTGCTGATTAAATATAAAACAATATGGACAGACATCGTACAGCCCGACTGTTTCCAAAATGGACAGTTTCGAATAAATTCGTGTTAATATTCAGTTCGGATTAAAATTTTTGATGATCTAGGGGAAACATAACCCAAGCTGAAGAGTTCATACGACGGTGGGGCATCGCAGAACTCTTTCCACATGGATAAAGGAAGGGTTTAAATTCGGTCGAACCGGAATCGAAAGGAAACTATCATCTAATAGACGATCCTAGAACATTAATTTCCCTATTTTCGACTCGACGGCTCGACAACGTGTCATACATGCATACGTGTCAGGTATCATTAGTGCACGTCTAAAGTACAAGTGAGTTCATGGCAAAGTTCATATCCTAACTGAGGTCTAATAAGCACAGTTGTGAACGTGTATGACGGAGAATGGGATGATTCACTTACTTGGTAGCCCCGATTTGCAATTAGCCTATTCCGCTCCAAATTTTCAACTCATTTAGCTACGTCCAGTCCAATGAGAATTTTATTCATCCAAAAATTGAGAATTGATAGCATAAAGGCTGGCCCAATGGAAAAAAGATAAACAGCAATCAGAACTAGAATTCTTTAAAGGCTGTATAAGAAATATATCTGAAATCATGTATCCATCTCTGGCTCAAATCGCAGCCGTCTTAAACTGCTCTCTCGAAAGAAATTGTTTGAGGTGATGTGACGTTGAAGGTTCAAACGAATACGAAGATAAATTTCTTATATGCTCGCTTCTTTATGCGAAATACATTTGTATTTGAAAAAATTTCTCTAATTCATTGATTACATTTTAATTGTTTTCCTCTTGCGCATGTTTTGGTCGCAGAGAAAATGATACTGAATACGTTTCAATTTATTTTTAAAGTTAATTTATATGTAAAACTAAACTGCTGAACTAATAGCATCTGCACCAGCCTTGCGCCATTTCGTTTCAATTTCCGCCACCATATCAGAATTATTTTGTTTCATTATTATTTGATGCTTTCGATCAGCGAAGCGATAAAAATTTCATATTAATTCATTGTTCATACAATTCATAGAATTGAGTACGCCACGTAAAAGAATTGCAATAAAAATTGATTCTGTTACTTATCAAAATCTTCACTACGTTGTTCACATCGTGAATCGAAAGATTTCTTCCATTATTTGCAATATATAAATAAATGAAATCAATAAGGGCAAGCAAGTCTTTACGTTAAGAGCAGAGTATACTTTTGGCAGACAGATGGACAATTTTACTTCTTTTAACTACATTCAATCGCGAAACTGTGTCTTTGCCGAAATGTTCCACACAACTCCACACAAAACCTTAAGTATAAACTCTGTACAGTAATTTGCTTTTATCTTCCCATACATACTTTTCTCGATTTAGTGTTAAGCACGCTATACCAGTAAAGTTCGATGTTGCGCTTGCAATGCACAGGATTTTTCAGACAAGTGTCTAACGCCTTGACACACTCCTCACACATAAGCCAACTAAAATCGTTCTAATAGTCGATTATTTGCCATACGTTGCCAGAGGGCTGATGCCGTGATAGCAGCATACGTTGTACCGGTCTGGCCGGCTCGCCTGTCGGGATGATTGTTAACTCAGGCCTAGAAAAATAATATGAATTCAAAAAACAATTTTTTTTTTTATGAAAAGTAGTAAATGTTTTCTATAAAAAAAAATTAAAAAAATGGTTGATATTATTGCTGTAAATTCGATTAGCTGCTATTACTACACCCATCAACCGGCTAGTCTAGTAACCAAATCTAACTGAACTCTTTGAGGCAACCATGCAATTATAATCTTTACATGAAGTCAAGTTCACATCAAGTTTTTATGAACAATCATCTTAATATACTTTTCTTTTTTTGTTTTGTTTTGTTTATAACTTTAATATTTTCACCTTTACAAAGTAAATTTGCAAAACTGATTTCCATTGACGTATAAAACATTTAAGCGCATAATGCATTTATACGCCATGTCACGAGCATGGTGCATGTGACTTATGTCATAAAAATTTACGGTTATGTTCATCGATTTAATGTAATTTTTTCGTTTTTACCTATAGATAAAAAGAAGATTAGCTTTGTTATTAGCGAAGTGATACAAAAACGGAATGGAGTAAAACGTACGTAAATAGTTTCTGATATTGACACAAAATCCATATTACTTTTACAAAGTGTTTTATCTCAAGCGATGGTCTCACAACATTTCGAAGCAAATCTCGCAAATTTTGGACATTTGTTTACGAATTATCGAAATTTTTGTGGATGTTGCTTATGTCATTTTCAAAAGAATGGAAAAATTCGAATTTCGTCTATCGATCGAAAGACTGCCTTTTGATGTGGAAAACATAGCGAACAAACTCTGTATTGACTTGAAAACTCTTAAAGGAATTCACCGATACTTTGCCGAATTTAATGCTAAATGCAGTGACCAGTCAAGAAAGGTGATTACACTAGAAAATATTATAAAAAAAAATTATGGAGATTATACTCAATACATATAATCGAAAAAGTGAAATTGCAAAAGACAGCTATCATCCGAAGGTCATCGAAAAGGTATCTGCTAGTATGCGTGAAAATTTGGTCATGCGAAAGTTGCTTTCAAAATGTGTAACGTGTCTGCTTATAGTGGAACAAAAGTGTTATTGATACGAAACACTGTTTGGACATCACGCATATTCCATACATCGAGTACCTTCGAAAAGAGAGAACAATGAATAGCGACTAGTATCTGGTCTTTCTGTTGTGTTTCAACAGGAGGAGGGGGAAATTCCTCTTTCGCCAAGACCAGTTCTCGGGTCAAACGATGAGGTTATTGTGAAAATTGAAACATACTTTGAAGATTTTGACAGAACGTTCTTTAGAAACGATATCGAAACGTTAGAGAAGAGTCGAATTTATTGATTGAAACTTTTAATTAGCCTGGAATTTTATGTCGTTTAAACTATTACATGACCACGTACGTGTTTATGCACATGCTGTGTCATTATCTACAGGCTCTTTTTCACTGTTTGTTAAATTGTCAGATGTGAAGCGGCATCTGAATCCTTCATGAATCGATACGAACTCGGAAAAATATCACAAATTTTAAAGATTCCTCTTCGATAACTCACAATCGATAGTTGATGGCAGTGAAATAGATTTAGATCTGCTCCTAAATAACAGAAAATGCCTTTAGGTAACGGGTAACTAAAGATTTGCTTTAAGTTGCATATAATCGCTTATTATATTTTTACTGAAGCGCAGTAAAACAAAAAAAAACTAACATGTTTTACGAGTATATTAATACAATAACCGCAACGTATACTAGTATAGTAACCGCAGCAAAATCCAATTATTTTGTCATAGCTATGCAGCAGTACACGTCACGCTATAAACTCTTCATTATCTTATATTATTAATATTATTATATAAAATTCCCGTTCGATATTCCACTTGATTTTACACAATACGATATATATATATATATATATATATATATATGTAAATGTGAATGTATATAATGTATACATATATACATTGTAGGCTTTCAGAGCTCTATTTGACACTTTTTAAGAACTTAATTACAAATCGTGATGATGACTAATCACTTGATTTCTTTCGAAAATGATTTCAGCTTTAAAATGTTGAAATGAAAATTCACAAATCATATATACACACACACACACGTATATGTATATAATTTTACAGTCTACACAGAAGCACCCACGCGCGCTTCTACCACTTTCCAAAACATTTACACACACAATTTAAATAAGACCAGCAAATACTTAATGCATATAACGGAAATAATATAAATCAACAATCGTAACGCCATTAACATGAAATGGCTGCATTTTCTATATTTATACGTTCACTCTTCTTACATATATACTGATTTTATCAATTCGCTTATAATCGCCAGAATTGATATCGGAAGATCTTAGAACGAATTTATGAATGGTTTTTAGTACACTTTAGACGATATTCGGCATCGCGATAGAAAATTCACATCGCTCGATATATATCGTATAGAATAGCATATATGCAAAGCGTTTATCAAATACACTTAAAACTTGATGAAAATTTTCTGGGTCTTCCCTAAGCAATCGTAAAAATTAAAAATCGTTTCCTTTAACATATATTACCTGCCCTCTCCATACGACGTGTATCGCTGACGCTGCACGTTACAAACCGTTTTTAGTCATTTAGCATAAAGTAGTGATGACAATAATTAATTTCTGCATTCTAATCTCCTCACGCAAACGCTGTATAGCGGGCCTTAAAAATGGCAAACATGGGAGGAAATGTTTTGCCATTTAACGGCAGAATACTTCTAGGGACACAACACAAAACCTTTACAGTCTCTAAGTGCGTAAGAATGCGAAAAAGCGGAAACGATAAATCTTCTGTTGATTACGAGTGAAATGATGACTCGATTTTGGATAAGGGAAAAATGTTAAACCAAGTATTGATCATTTATAAAAGAGTTTGGGATAGCAATTTCGATTTCCACCAACAAACAGAAGGATCGACAGACATCGCTTTAACGAGTCTTTGATATGTACTAAGTGTAAAAGTAATTTTTTCTTATGACAAAAAAACAAGAAGCTTTTTCCAGGACAACGGCAAAAATATATTATTCAGAATATTGTTTATCTATGAATTCCATGGGGAAAGAACATCTGAAATATTGAGACTATTTATAATCAATCGCATGAGAGTTGTTAGTAGAGGTCGTGCCTCAGCGTTTTCTTTGTTTTCATGGGGGGTAATTCATAATACATTAAAACTCACCTGACCTGTGCTAATGGCGGTGCCATAGATGTTCGCTCTATCGCTGATGGGTACCAGGGGTTTTTTACTCCTTTGATACTACATTAGACGCATACTATTGATGAATAGTGTTCTCACAATAGCAAACAATTTAATAACTACTCACGCACACATAAAATAATTTACGATTATAATCAACGATTAGTATTTGAGAAGATAGCGGGTATAAATGTATTTAGGTTTGATATAAAGAATTCCACGAAAATACGAATGGATCGGAAATAACAAAAAAGGAACCGGAATTTTCAAATACATTTCGAATTATCTTGCATCGGGTAGACATGCACTAAAGTAAGTGTTATGAAAAAACATTATGCAGTTCACCAGTGCGTTCCCATTTCTCACCTTGCTGCAGAAGTCACCTACAGAGCTAGAATCAATCGTCTTAGTAAGCAAATCTGATCTAAGAGCACATGTCAAAGTCTTTCCTATGGGGTTCATAACTATGTTCTATAAATTTAATATAAAGCTGTAAGGAAATTATATGCTCGGTGTAAGCAATATTTGAGACCCACTGCTAGTAATGCAGGAAAAGCAAAAAGTTCTAAAAGTTGAAAAATGCTGCTATGAATCGAAAGTTATATAAACTTATCCAACTTATTGTCTTCATGTCGCAAACGTAAGGACAAAATCAGTGTATTTCCGTTATTCGGCGCTATTTACAAGAATTCAACGTCTGCAAGCTTACGGAGTTCATTTGTACCTGTTATTGTAGTCACATGTTTATTATAAATTACAATCGCATTGTTTGCTTCTTCTAATCTTGAGTCACTTTACAATACATTCATAATCAGTACGATCGCATGAAAAAGTGTAAAAAAAAAACCAGTCTATCAATTTCTGCTCTATTGCTATATATTATATTAACGATGACAAACTCGCATTAGAATTGTGTAAAAATTTCTCATAGCATGCAAATGCTTCGAGCTTTTATACATTATTCAGAAAACTAATCAAACATTATTGCGTTGAATAAACTTAAAACAATTTCTCTATAAAAACGTTAATGTATCGACAAAAATTTCTCTTAAAATACACAAATGTTTTGTGTTTGCCTTTGGTTTAGTTTATGAGTCACATATGGATCGAATGTTTACGGCAATAAACAAGTGTACAATAAATGTTTTATATTACTTAACACGCACTGATTAAAAAATTGTTTATATCTACGTACGTTAGCAAAATAATTTATCATTGAAAAGAAAAGAAAAAAAAACATAAACCAAAGTTACAAGAAATAAAAAAGAAAAAAAAAATCCAATATAAACAAAACCTTGTGAATATAATTCGTAATCGATTCTTTTTACAGATTTAATAAAAGAAGAAAAAAAGAGTCGAGAGTGCACCGCAAATCCTTATACGTTTTTGCATAACATTCTCATACAGGAATTTCTCGTAAAACTTTTAGCCAACGCTTCTGCATCTTATTTTATACGATCTAAAGTTCAGTAAGTTCGCAACTTTGGACTTATGAGTTAATATCCAGGTATTAAAGTCTTATTCAAGCACAAGTAACTGTTCCGAATAGGCTCTGCAGACTTTTGGGTTTGTGTCAATACCGAGAATTAATTAATTAATTAATATGGGAGAAGTTAAAGCTACGGCTTCTTCTGGCGACAAAAATCGGTTTCCAGGTCATTTATTTTTGACGTATGATTACAAAAAGAAGGCTTTGAGTGCCACATCAGGCCAAATGTACCGGTGATTCGATTTTTTGAATGTTTACATAGTCGGCTGCTAGAGATGATTAAAAGCTCACAATGAAGAATAATAATCGGACCGAGTTTTTGTTTGTTTTTCATATTTCACCGAAGACGTCCGGCAAACACCTTTGTGCACCACTTAAATTTGATCGTTTTACGTTTCTGAAAAGAAACTGTTCTCACGTAACCAGTTTTTCCAGAAAAACAAGCGACCATCAAAGTTTCAAAATGATTGGATTCCGAATAACTTTTGGGGGATTTGATTAAACTTGAAATACCCATAGAGTCATGCTCATAGATCCATTATTCGTCACTTCAATCACGATCGTCGCCACTTCGTTTCTTAAGCACTTACTTGCACTTATTGACATGAGCATTTCTTTGGGATTTTGGGTCAAATATGGGACGCAACGAGAAAAATACCTTTTGGCACTACTAAACGATCATGCAATTGTTTGTATATATTGATGCCTATGACTAATGCCTAAGGTTGCTTCAACTGCACATACCGGCATTACGTTATCAGTTCTAGAAATATAAATAGTGACTTGCGTAATCTTTCACAATTTGTTCCCTTTGTTTCTTTAATTTTTTTTAATGAGTTGTACAACTTGATGAGAGTTTTGAGGTATCTTAGTAGTTTAAATAAATATATATCCGAAGAATACGAAAAGCAATTCCTTGGCTGTGGTCGATCAGCATTATTTTTTCACATAATTCATAAATGGTTAGGGTTTGCGCCAAATATCAAACTTTATAGTTTATAGTTTTCTTCTTCTTCTTTTTTTCCTTTTTGAGCGCGGTCATCGAATCCATGATGCTTGTCTGCAACCATAGTGTATGTCCATTAATCAAGAAGATATGTATTAAAATTGAAGACTGCTGTAGTAGATAGGAAAGGACTGACGGACAGTTATAATAAAATTAAATACAATTTTTTATCGGGAATATTTTAAGAGTGTGTAGATTAGTAACTGGAATGCTTTTCCAAGTTTGAATTAAGAACATATGGTTAGGTGTTTACTTCAACTTCTGCTGTAGGGAGATTTCCGACAATTAATAGGGGATCTACTGAAAGAAGGAAGTAGATTTAAATCTCCATACAAACTAATAATATGTACAAACCAGCTAATGGCAATCAAAATGTGTCTCGGGAACGCGTTTGCAACTCAACGCTTGTTGTTTATGAAAAAATAGGAAAATAGATAATTTTTGTCGACAAGACTTTATATGACGACTGCTACAAGAAGCCTTGGGTGTTGCTGAACTCAGTTCAATGTGTATTAACGCCAGAAATGAATAAAAAAAAAATAAAAAAATATGCGTTCGTGCTAAGGAAAAACTAATTCGGCAACAGAATGAATATCACGTGTCGGTATCGCTTCCCTAGAATGCGTACTCTCCGGGACCTCTAGCCTCTGGAGTTTAATATCGGTAACACAACATCACGGAATTATCATGATATTATCATGTCATCCCTTGTGATCAAAACGATAGCTATCCGACTTATTTGCCTTTCTTTGATACGCACAAGCGTTCCCCGGTCAAGTACCATGTCAGCGTATTTTGGCGTATAATGCATCGGGGAACTCCTGACTAGAATGTCTCTCGTATCTTCCTATAGGCGTTATTAAAAACGAGAAACAAGCAACGATGCAATAGACTCTTTCATGCTCTCCCATCTGCATACTTTTTGTCTTCGAAGGTCTCGTTGCGAGTTTGGCTAGAAAGGAATAAAAAGATGTTCTCAACTCTGAGAAAAATCTGTAACAACGAACGAACAAACCGAATTGACCAATCATTGGTAAAGTCGATGAACTTCTGTAAAAATTTGGGAAAAACTGGCCCGGCTCGTCTTATAACATCTCTGCGAAACTGACCAATGCCTGACCAATAGCTTTGAACCATTTGCATAAGAGCCTGGATGTAATACGAAGCTCGATACTTAGGTACATCAGTCACCCGTTGTCGGATCGTTGTCGGAACGAAATGAAAGGTAGCCATCACTTTTTAGAGCTTGATTACGATTGATGAAAGACAATTCATATCGGTTAATATTACGCGCAAATGAGCGCCGTCCGTGCCGTACGCTAAAACTATGCAAAGAAACAACATGGCAAAGCCCAGATTCGTGCCTCGTAAGGCAATGTTTGGTATTTGGCATTATATGGGGAGTGATCGAAAAAGTAGATTGATTTTCAATAATGTTCATCCTTGATTCCAAGTGCGTGGGTGTACCAAATTTCATCAAAATATCTCAAAAATTGCGACCTGTAGTTTGAACACAATTTGAAATGGACAGACATCGGACGATCAGACGGACAGATAAGCTTATGTCGAATCATTTTCTAAATCGACCGGTATAATAAAACATGGGTGTATTATAAGCTTTTCTGCGTGGTACATAGGTAGGCACAAGCTTAATATACCCTGTGCCACAAGCGGTGTGGAATATAAAAACCGTACAATTAAAATTAACCGTCGAGGCATTGATCAATAGGAAAGACATTGTTTTCCATCACGACAATGCCAGGTAGCATATAATTTTAATAGCTCGTCTAAGATTGAGATAACTTGGCTGTAAATTTTTGATAAATTTACCATACTTCTCTCTCTCTCTCTCTCTCTCTCTCTCTCTCTCTTTCTCTTGCCAATTACCATTTGTTTCGTTCTCTGCGGAAATATCTTTACGATGTAAAATTGAGCTCAAAAGGGGGTCTGTAAAGCTGACTTGTTTCACTTTTTCATCAAGGTATTCCGGAAGTCCTACTAAGCTGGCATATTGCTTCTATTAGAAAACTGATACATATTTGATTTGGTCAGATTCATGTGAAATATAAAAAAAAAAAAAAGAAGCAAATGTGTGAACTTTCGTAGAAAAGCTATGCGACTTGTTTTCTTACTCTCTTACTTTCTGTTTATGAAGGGCTTAATAAAAGCTATTTATTGTACGCTCAAGGTAAATCCTTTAGCGAGAGAGAATCATTAGGAAATGACTCACATAACGGTTTACGTAGCTATAATTGAGTAAAATAACTTAATTTAGTAAATGCTTGCACTGCTGACATATTTCACTCAACGCAACAGTTTAATATGAATAGAATTTTCTGACTTGTATTTCTTTACTTTCATAAATTTTTTCGCTTTGACTATTTTTTATTCTCGATATTTAATTTCAAAATTTTTGTGTGGTTAATGAATTATATCATTGCTAAAGAAAAGCCATGGATGGTCATATGCATCACATAAGGTGAACGGAAAATGAATATTAAATGATTCGCTATTTAACCGAAATGACTTTCATTTCAGTTTTTTCGCTACGACGCCTTCGAAAACTTCAACGATAAGATCTCTAGCCGCTTCAGTATGTAACACTAATGCAATTGCTTCAATTCCGGCTCAGAGTGTTACAATAACCAAAGCTCCAATTGTCAACGTACCAAAGTCGGCGACTGCTACCGTTGCTAAACCTGTTACGATCACGGCCGCACCCAAACCTGTTGCAACAATATCAACAGTAAAGTCTCAAAAAACCGCTTCACCGTCAAAATCTCAACCTCAAGCACCCCCTGAGGCCAATAAATCTAAATCATCCACACTTGCCAAGCCGCCGCCGTGTACAAAATCTAAAACTCCGCTACCTCCTCCGCCACCCCCTCCTCTTCCGCCCCCTAATGAAATCAAAGCTGAGCCACCGCCAGTAACCTCTAAACCAAAATGCAAACCAACTGCCAGCACAACTGCGAGCCCGGTAAGAAGAAAAGGATTCTTTCGATTGGGATTCATTCCCCGAAATATTTTAAAATTATCATTATTTTATATAACTGCATCAATGGTAGTTGATCTAACGTCACAAAAATGAAGGCAATCAAAATTTACTATGTGTATTTTTTCTTCCCTTTGGCATATAAAACGAAACGAAACGAAATGAAATTAAAATACAAAAAATTATTCATTTTGCATAAATTTTTAATTTTTATTGATTTATATGTAGTTTTACTATAAATTTAATGATTTAACAATAAAGGTAGGATGTTAGGAAATGACTGATAAGTGATTCCGTGTGATCGATTTAATCAACGACGTCATTATCATCTTGTTGTCGATAAGACAAATTTGCTTCAGTAGATGATGGTCAACGATAATGATATCGGTTGCATTCACATAATAAGGCTTTTCTTTTGCACATCACTCTTGGAACCAATAAATAACACAGAGCAGGATTTCTCAGGATATTCCACCTTTTTGTTAACATTCAATGACTGAGTTTTCCTACATAGCAAAGATAGGACATGGAAAAGAGCAAGAAAAAAAAAAAAGAAACGAAAGAAAAGAAAGTCACCTTAAATCATCGAAGAATTTTCTGCAATTTTCCGGTATACACGTTAATTTCGGTTTGGGTGTCAATTCAAACAATTCACTGCAAGTATTTTGAACATTAGCCTCATCGCGCTGCTGACCAAGCGATGAGCGAGAAGACTTGTGCTTCGGCAATGCACCAGTTGACATTTTCGCACTCTCTCTCTCTCTCTCTCTCTCTCTCCTGACTCTTTTCGATCACGTACTTAATTTTTTGATCAAAATTCAGGAAATGTTGCAAAAATATATATATGTATTTGTATAAATATATATATATATATAAATATATATATATATATATATATATATATATATAAATAAAAAGAAAATTTTCCTTTGGAACAAAAAAAATAAAAAAAAAAAAAAATTTCAAACAAACGTATAAATGATTTTTATGAAAAAAATGTTGAAAACTGATATAACGAAAACGGATGTGGAAAATGAATTTTTGTTTTAGTTACTGACAACTTATTCTGAACAAAATTAATTTACAAGGCACACGATGTACAAATCGAAAAATACATAAAAACAAGTAAGAAAACTATATCTTCCACCAAATGTGTATCTTATTTATTTGTCATCAAAATCCATTACATTTTTGGCTGAACTCACTCAATCCACCCCCAATCCTAATTCCAACAAAATTTTTTTTTAAATTTTATATCAAGTATTGAATGTTATATAAATGCTATATTTGTTATACCGATCACTGAAGGATGGAAGCAAATTCATTTTGTCGCAACATTTGCAAGACTCAGAAAGATGTTACAGAGACTCTGTGAAGTATATATATATATACGTGTATATATACGTGTATATGTATATATATATATGTATATATATATATGTATGTATATATATATGTATGTATATATATATGTATATATATATATATATATATGTATATATATGTATATGTATATATATGTATATATATATATATGTATTTATATATATATATATATATATATGTTTGCTCAGCATCAAATTCTGAGTTAATGTCTGTGGTAAATATTCTCTTGGTCGCAACAACTAGACCAGTGAAATTGCCTGTACATTGTTGGCTGGTATTGAAACGATCAAAATCACAGAACAATATAAACGTATATTCTACTATTGATTTTCTGAGACGCAATCGAAAACAAAAAAAATCTCCAACACCCGCCCAATATTAGAGAATATGAAATTTTGAATCGTTTATTAGAACGTCTGCAATAACCTAAAATAAACTTCAGATATGCTATAGAGCACTTGTATTATTGATCAGTACCAAATGCTGAATTCTTTCGGATCTGTCTGTCCGTCCTTTTATCTTTCCGTCCATCTGTTTATGTAGCAGTGCGCACATCTTCCCGAATGCAAAAATGAAGATATCTACTTCAAATTCAAATGGTAGTCCTTGCATCCAGATGGATATTGAAAATAGATTAAATCGATCAAAAGACATGCCCACAATGGATCGTAAAGTAAGAACCACTTTATTTTCAAAAGCAATTAAAAAAAAAAAAATTTCAATATAAAGGTGATGAGTATAAAAGATTCAGGGAGAGGCAAATATAATTTACTGGCTGTGTTTTTTGATTCCCTGTAAGACCTCACTGACGGGAATAGCAAATTCTACCGCAATTGATTTCAATTTTCTTATTTGTTAATAATCATCATGCCCAAAAAAAGGTTTTAGGGGGATTTTGCTAAGTAAATCTTTATCTTGCTATCTCTAGCAGTAAGTTAGGTGCCAGATACGTTTTTAATAAACAGAAATATAAAAGAATATCCCGTTCTAGCTTAAGATGCTTGATTCTGATCTCCAAACCTCAATATTAGAAATCTACACTTTTTGCATAAGCTCATCCGCACTCGAACATCAGGATATTTTACATGGGAAAATTCTGTTTGCTAGATCGGAACGGACGATGAATTTGATACCGCCTGATCATAAGTATCTGTTAACATCAAGGGTCCTTTTTGTTAACGCCGTTAGGTTATGAAATGCATTACTGCTCCGTATTAAAACGATTCCTCGTTTCAGGAGATTTAAAGCGGCCATGAAGGCCTTCCATAATTTATAATTATTATCACGTTTGTGTCTACGTTTTAATCCGATAATATATACCAAGGAATTTATTCATTCCATATATTGTTATTGGTCTACAGTGTCGTAAGAGACTTTATAGTCTTATTGACACCTTAATTAATTAATTAATTAATTATAGTAGTAAATGTTATTGCCTATGTATTGTTTATTCAAAGTAATAAAATTGAAATCTCATACACTTGCATTAATTATTATATATTAGGAAATCCCTCCGTCATTGCACCGATCAAATGAATCGAAAAGCACCTAAATTTAATTCTGATTCTGATTCTCCTAATCATTCATCAAGAATTTCAAATAAGTTTACGTAAATGAAAACGTCTTAAGAAAGGCCATAATTTTCAATTTATTTGCATCGATATCTTATTTCTTTTATATCAAACATTACTCTATAGCTTCTAACAATTATGTATTAAAGCAATATTTCAAACGAAAAACTGGAATGTCAATCCATTTTCCATAGATAATCAATCAATCAAATAAAATATAGTCTTAATTAGTTCCAGATTTCAACTGATTGTCGCTGTATGAAAAATAGCAATAACGGGACTTATCTGTTACGCTACACAGTGAATGTGTTCCGTTTATAAAATTTATTTATAAAATATTTTCAAAATATTATGAAAAATTCTAAATTATTGTTACAAATTTCCACTTTTCCAAGATACGGTTCGTATCACTAGATCGTGGATATTGAAAAGAAAATGCACTTCAACGTTTTATTATGTTCCTAAATGTAGGATTATTTACAATTTATTATTTATTTTGTTTGTAACGATACTTTTTGACTGCTCAACACAACTAAATGTTATTCTTTACTTGAATGTTCTCTTACGTCTCAATGTTCTCGCGTCACTAACTCTGCCTTCCGCAAATAGTCTACTTATATACATTTTTACAAGCATATTACGATCACCTAATTTCATGGTTTCATTTTTAATCCGTTAACTTGCTTTTCTGCTAATCGTTTTCCTTGGCCGGCAGCTGTATGACGCGCCGCGCATGTGCACCTGGGTTGCTCTCTGTCTATTTTCCTGCTAATCTTTTTCGTCGGCCGGCACCTGCATGACGCGCCGCGAATATGTACTAAGGAATTTATTACTTACGAAAATCAATTAGTTGCGCATTAATTGGATTTGGGATTTTCGTAACAATATTTAGCAAAATTTTCATTCGCAATCTCACTAAATCTCACTGTTCGTGGAACAACAGAGAAGCTTACACCAAATATAAGATTTATTAATATTTGCATTTTTACTATCAAGCCTTCATAATAAGAAATCCTATTACACTCTACGGATGTAACGGATCTATAAATCCAGATTAGCACTGATCTTTACGAGATTGAATGTTGCCATCAAATCTTGGCTCTGCTTAATTGCAAAGTTATTGAATAAGAAAAAACTCAGATAAAAACTCAAATAAAACAAATGAAAAAAAAAAGGTATTTCAAAATATTTTCAATCGGGTACATTGACCTCATTTATCAATTCAGTTTGAAGATTTGAAGAAAAAATGCAATTTATTTCATCAAATTTTTACCCGTAACTTAGAAGCGACTCTAATTAATTAATAATGAAATTGAAAATACCGGCAACAGTTATGACATGAACGCTCTCTCTGGACGTGTTCGCTCTCTGTACAATTTCCATATGAACGGTATAGGGAAAGAAAAATGTAACGGTAACACCGGATGACGACATTGACATTTTGCCATTCAAATCTATACATAAAAAGGAAGACACAATAACATTAGCAGATGAAAGTGAAGATGAAGATAAAACTACACGAGATATACTTTTATCTGATGTCTGGTTACATGTTAAGAGACTGCGTTCACAAAACTGTCTAAACAACAGTATATCGTCTCCTGATTGGAATGATTATCTTGCTGAGGACAAGATGGATAGCGAAGTCAATCACACCGCCGACGAAGTCACTAAGTCAAATTGTTTCGAAATCATGAGAAACGTCGTCAAAAAAAAAAAAAACCGATAGCCTTCATCGCAGAGGAAAACCAATAAAGGGCCATCCGACTGAAGGCAGCAGTAAAAACCATTCCTCCAAAAAGACCCTTAAAGGCTATAAAACGGATAAAATCTCCGTCTTGGTGAATCGTTGCCAAAACTATTGCGTTTTTTCGAAAACCAGTGTCGCTTAACACCGTTTTACGGTATGCTATGCATCCTCTGCACTGTTCTTATGGGCCTAAGTAAGTATATCTATAATAACCTATAGGTCCTACTTTGCTAATTTACAAGGTTTGTTAACATTTTTTTTGCGGTACCCGCCACCAGTAATAATCATTACTGGAGTATCAGGAATCAGTTTTGATTGGACTTACGTTGAGGTTGCCTTCATGCTTCATGTTATGCCCTCGTGGGTAGTGTTGGCCTTTTTTTTTTTTCTTGTTTTTTTTGTTAACCTCGTTGTTTCATTGAACGGGCATGAAGATGAAGCATATTATTTAATATATTTTTGTTGGAATTTTTCGACGCAATTCTCTACTTCTCGACAATATTCAATGGCGGTAATAATTGTTTGTTTCTTACTCGATTTCATTTGGAAATTTATTTGTCAGATTGTTTAGCAAGATGCCGAGAATCAAGCCAAACGATTCTTATAGTCGATTATGCAAATGAAAAAGGGCGCGAATTTTCTTGCTTTACCTATGCCTAGGCCTTTGTACTAATCACGTTATTAAGTTCATAGTGTGAAGAGAATTTGGTAAGTCGTTCTGGATTAACGATATGAATGGTTGTGCTTGAGAAGGTAAACTTGGCAACAAGTGGGTCCTATGTAAACGTGTGCAAGAGCGTTCGTTGTTGCTTGATTGAATTGAATGCAATTAAATTCCAAATGGTTTCTCCCTTTGCATATCATTCATATTTTGCAAACAATTTCATATATAGTTGCATAGTTAATATATATATATATAGTCTTAGTTGACGCTTTTTGAATTGCTTTTTATTATTTATTAAAAATTGAAAATTTTATTAATATTTACTCATATTTTTATTTATATTTTCTATTGTTGTTCGATAATTTGTACAGTGAATTAAATTTCAAAATTTTTCATGAAACGGAATTCGATGGAAATTTGCAAGATAGGGACTAAAGCCCTCTTTTATAAATCTCTTTTAAAATATTATTAGAAGTATTTTGATAGACATTTTGAATTGTTCGAAACGAAGCATGCTTCGTTAATGACTCAACTGGATCGACTAATTCTTATAAATAATTGAAACGCCTTTCACGGTATACTTCTTGTTTGGCCATTTTCGTTACCTTTGTTCCCACTATGGGACTACGTACTGAGATCATTTTTGTTTTCAAAAGCAAAAAAAAAAAAAAAAAACAAAAAAAACTATAAAACATGCAACGGTAACAAGTAAAACAAGTAAATATTTATTTTCGGCTGTAACTGAATCGTTTGTAACGATCAGCTTTCTCCTTTAAAAAAGAGTAAAAAAAAAAAAACCGAAATTTTTGTAGAATAACCGAAATGGGCGTACTCTTTGGCCGATTTCACCCATTGCCAAACATGTAAACTAGAACCTATGATCAATGCTAATCGATAGCCTTTGTACATAAAAAAATTCTTATGAGAGACTAAATGCTGCAATTAATAAAACACTTTGCAAGTACGACTTCGTTGGGGTGGCTAATAAAATTTCGCCTAAAGACGAAGAAAACTGGAAACCGATTGGAACGGATTTTTACAACCATTCCATTGCAAAACGATCGATTCTGCAAAAGTGGTTATATGGAAAAAAATTTACGTATCAAAATATTTCTCGATGAGAATCGATGAATAATAGCAACATCAACAAACTAATTGAATGTGGAAAAGTATGGATGCGACGAAGTCTACATTTTAGTATTTTATGATAAAAATTAACTCGCAAAGCAAAGCAATGGTTGACATATGAATTTATGCTATGCTAAGTTATGATCACATAGATCTATTTTTTGAAGCTTGGCCCAGTTTAGGGTTTTCGAAAAAGGCGAAATATAATTATAAGTATAATTGTACAGTGCTTAATAAGAAAATCGGGTGTGGAAAATAAGATCTTTGAGAAGAATATTCTAGCGTGGATTCTAAATACGGACCACGTCATTTGATGTTATGAGCCCATTCTTATAGAAAAGAACTGATAGAATTTTTGGTATTTTATCGCGAAAAGCAAAATTGCATTAGACGATATGGCGTCGGCTAGTAACGGTCGGCTTTGCTCCATTTTCATGTTTCATATTCAGAGCTAATGGATCGCGGTATAATACTTTCACTTTTCGTTCGCGCTAATCAGAAATAAGTGCCAATGTCTTCATAAACTCTGTATGTTCTCAATAAACGCATAATAGATTCTCGAGTTTACTCTCTTATAGATGCAGAAATTTACCTTGAAATTTTTTTTATACGCAACATGCGTACAGATAAAATTAGTGAATAAATCAATATTCTTGCGTAATAAACTGCACGTACGTAAAAATAATTCGATCGTAAATATACTATAACTTAATCGAGCTCTAGTACATAAATATTACAAAAGAAAATTATTCTTAATTTTTCAATGAATATATGTATCGCTACGAATGTCTGCACTACTATATGTTTAATTAAAGAACGCCCAAGGAAGAAAAAATTGGTACTTATATACGTAGGTGGACAAAGGCCAAATAAACTCATAAAATTCGAAAAGAACTTAAATCTTTAAAATTTGAGGCTTGCCTATAGCATAGCTCGGTCGGCGATCGGTCAGGAATTGAAGTTTGGTTCGAATATTTATTAGAAGTGTTTAAGAATTCGAGAATAAAGGATCGTCGGTCGTTATACGCAAAATTAACAAACATCTAATAAGTATCTGCAGCACGCCTTCAGTTGAAGATACCTTTCATGTCGAAATGCCCACCACTGTAAGATGGGGGGATATGCTCACTTTGTTTGTAACATTCAAAAGGAAGCGTCAGCGACCTTATAAAGTGCGCATATTCTTGATCAGCGTGAAATTCTGATTTGCGGTAATCATTTCTGTCCGTCTATGCGTCTATGTGGTGTGTGTTCTTAGCATCCTCCTGGTCGCGAATGTGAAGATATGTGAAGACTTGAAATTTGGTAGACAGATTAGAAGCTTCTGCATGTAGATTGGTTTTGAAAATTGGCCAAACCGTGTGGAGCAGAAGCGTGCAGTGGAGCGTAAATTGAACACAATTCCGTTTTTCTAAACAAAAATTGTTGGATTTTTGCCCATTACTCGAAATGGGTTAATTTTAAAGTGAATATGGCGGACGATGCGTTTAATTTTTTCTTAATAAAAATGGGTATCAAATAAAGGAACTTGGAGAGTAGAAAGCGAAAAGCATAGCGATGGATCTGCGAATTTCGATCCCCGCCGACTATAACTTTCTAACTTGTTTACTTTTTAACTGTCCAATAATTTCAGTCAGTCCATTAAGAAAACCAATTGGTAAGACATCACTTATATAAAATTTATTATTCTACGGGCTTTCTCAGAAAATTAAAAAGCACACGAAACTACAAAAATATATGTGATAAGTTGGCTAAATACGTTTGCATTTAGTATTAGAGAAGGAAAAGGGAGACGCAAGACAAGAATCTTTTTTTATTAAAATTTGAAAAATCTGCGTAGGTGGGGAGTAGACTTAAATTGCTTCCCTGCCTGGAAGGAATACAGTGAAAAAAAAAAATATATAAAAACAAAATATTTTCATTCCATAATAAATTTGATTGACATCCCTCAACGTAGGTAGGTATTCCTACCGTAGATGCCACTTCAGATTCATGGGAAATAAAAATTTGACTCCAAACATTTAATTTCTCATACATAAAATAATTGACGCAACGGAAAACGAAATATAAAAAATAAACATCAACATGAAAATTTTTCTCATAATATTGCTCGTTTTATATTTTTTAACTGGAATCGTTTTGATGTTTCTGATTACTGACCGAGTTTATTGTCGATCCATATGGTACTACGCGGGAAGTTATGAAGACTTACCTCGCGAGCCGGGCCTGTTTGATGCTATTAATACTGTTGTAATGAATGTTACGGAAAGAGCACGGAAGCCAAACCAGAAAAGTGCTAAAGGTGATAAAAAAGATGTTAAATCAGGGGAACTAGTTTTTCCAATGGTCATGGAAGGAAAAGAGATAATTATACCTTCGCCCGAAGAAATACCTATGGGCAATGCGCAACCAAGAAAAAAACCTAAAAAACCTTCCATGAGAAAGCCGAACAGAAATGAAGAAAATATCGAAGAAATGAACAGAAATGAAGAAAATCTAGAAGAAATGAACAGAACTGAAGAAAATGTCGAAGAAATGAACAGAAATGAAGAAAATGTCGAAGAAACGAAAGGAAATGAAGAAAATCTCGAAGACGGCGATAGTCCTGATCAGGTGGAGGAAGACGAATCTTTTAATACAGTTGTTCGAAGTTCGAAAAAGGGCGACGAATCGAAAACTAAACCTCGTAGAAGATTAGAAAATGAAGATGAAACCATAGACAAAAACAAACAAAAACGTGAAATTGATGTGTCAACCGAAGATGATACAATTGCAGGTGAGGCAATTGATGGCGGAAAAAAAAAAATCGATCCCATTGGCATTACTGAAGCTCATGATTCAAGTGCAGGCACCGATAAAGACACAATCAAACAGAAACGCAAAATGAGCTTACAAAACGAAACCAGTGAAGAAAATGATGTCGAATATGAGGACGAAGACGAAGACGAAGGTGAAGACGAAACTAAAGATAGAGATAAAGATGAAAATGAAAATGAAAATGAGGATGAGGATGAGGATGACGAAGGCTATGACGATGAAGACGCAGACAAAAACGTCGGCGACGATCGCGATGAATTTGAATATGAAGACAATGTTAAATTTGAAAACCACGATCAAACAATTGGACACGAGAATGAGACCGGAACTGGTAATGCAACCAAGATTAACGAAGATATCATTATTGTAGAAGATGGTTTTGAAGTGTTACCCCAGCCACAAGCATACGGTGATTTTCAACTACGTTTCTGCAATAATCCCCTTCACGGTATATTAGCCGTAATTTCAACTCTTATCATTGGATTTAGTGAGTTTAATAAGACTGCGCTCTTCCGTTTTAAATATTTGATAAATCAAAGTGCACTATTGTACTTGTTTATTTGCAGGTATAATACTTTTTCGTCTCTTCATAAATAAGCAAACCAGAAAAATAAAAGTCATACACATGTTGTTGCAGGTTATCGCTATAATCATATTAGGCGTAGCCATATGGATAAGTAAAGATTCGGGATATAGTACTCCTCGTTCATATCTCGATCTCCATGTTTACGGCGGTTGGATAACCTTCATCTTAATTTGTCTCCAGGCAATGAATGATATATTATTTATTCACTTATATATTTTTATCCTAATATAATCTTGATTTTATTCTCCAATGTTTATTATCGCCTTACAGCTAGTCGCTGCACTAATCATTTACTTGTTCTTTTTTAAAAAAGGCAATATCCGGCAGTTCATGGCCCCATTTCATGATATTATCGGTATTTTCATATTCATTTGCCTGGTGGGATCTTGCATATCTGGAAAGCGCGGCATAAAAAACGATTACACACACCTAAACATGATAGCGTATTACTTGTTGACGTATTTTGCGTTTGTAATCATTTTGTATATTTTACTGAGTCCTTACTATGAATGGGCCTTGGTAAGTTGTTATTGGCAACGAAAAAGAACATCTCGTACTAAAAACATTACTTTAACGTTCATCACAGGTGGGTCCAATGTAATGGAAGAAAAAAGATGCTTTCACTTTTGTTCTTCGATTGAATTAAATTTGCATTTTTATTATATCCCTTTAAAAATATTTTTTTTTTTTTTTTTTGGTTTGTATCTTGCTTTTCTTCTTCCGCTAACTTTAAAAAATTTTCAGTTACTTTATGATAAAATGCCATTTATTTAATTAGTAAAAACTTTCAACACAATAATTTAGTTGTGTTTTTAACTTTTTCATTCAAATTGAGTAGGAAAAGCTTACAAAATTTTATAGCATGAATTTAGGCTTCACACATATAATGCCTTTTATAAATGACTCAAGCAAATCTATTCTCGTTGATGACGTGAAAAAGGCTATTGTTGCAAAGAAAAACAAAAGATCATCATCCGCAATTAACTATCGTATATATATATGTCGTATATATATTGAACATTTCCCAAAAATTTCCCACAATTTTGACATTAAGCTTCGCTCTCTGTGTACGAAAGAGAAGATACTCCAAATTATGTGTTCGGGAATTCAATTCAAAAAAAAAAAACGCCCCAATACTAGAAAACGACAGTTGGAATCTTGTATATACAGACTCTTTCTAATTTAATGGACTGCTAGATGCTCATTCCATTGTAGATACCACAGGGCGACAAGTTCTGCTTAATCGCATACTTCACAAAAGTGCGTCAACTTTCATAACTGTATCCAGAGTTATCCCTCAAGGTATGAACTTTGCTCATAAAAACAAACTCAAAACTGTTGTTTTCATTGATAGTTTGTCTGCATTTAAAGCTATCGGGACAAAGCATCATTAACAAAGTAAAGAATATCATCAGTGTTAAGATTAAAACGTTCTTGATACCCGGTCATATCGGTTTATTCGAAAATGAACAAGCTAATCGAGCGGCGAACACTGCTGCTTGCGCATCTCTGATTATCGATGATGTCGTAGATAATTTGAATCTTCAAAGATACTTTGCAAGGAAAACTAAAGAAAAATTTATGGAAACAAATCATTTACAATACTATTCTTCTGTTAGCACTCACCTAATTACTCGATTATATCCCACAAGCATTGAGAAACTCAAGATCAAAACATCACCAATGAATCTTAAAGAAGTCTCTTTCTTCGATCTGCAATTGTGGGCGAATTGTTGCAGTAAGGCACTTGCCTTGTGATTGCCTAAATTTTTTCATTTTTTAGAAGAATCGCAGCCAGGCGTATGGACATCCTGAAACCAGCCACACACAGAACGTCATATATAATATGTTGCTTTATGAAAATTACTAGGGTCAATATCTAATTTTCTAAAGTAGAACCGATAACTTATATTGCTAGGATTCAATTTGTTGTCTTAGGATTTATTTCATTTATTCAAAAAAATAATAATATAATTAAAAAAACCTCTTGTGAGACAACGCCATATTAAGTGTTTGCGGGCGTATGTAACGTCCAGAAGAACTTGAGATAGACCCACCTTTCATTCGGAAAATGATTCTGATTCTAAGCTTGTCTGTCCGTCTGTGCGTCTAATGTTTGTCCATATTTTCGGTTCAACGCACAGGTAGGAATTTCCGAGATATTTTGAGGAAATTCGGTACACTGGCCCCAAGAACGAACGCTATCGAAAATGATTCGGATCGGACCACTTTTGCGACCGATCACTCCTTTCTCGTAGTAATAGTGTGATTTTCAGAATATTGGAACAAAAATTGCTTAATGATAGTAAATTGGTGTGAGAATTTTGGATTGGGTGGAGCAATTTTTTGAAGCCCTTGCCATATGACATTCGCACGCAAACTGAATCTTTGTGCATTCTTTGCATTGCATATTACATATCTCTTTAATTATATATCTGTGCACTCTAGTGAAATTATTTCTTGCGTGAATTTTGCGAAATCATTTATACCCGCAAGAAAAAAGAAAGAGGAAAATAGCTGAAGGGAAGAAGAATTGATTTTATTGATAAAAAGAAAAAAATCTTATGGATATTTTTTTACTTGTATAAAGTACTTGTAGGTTCATATTCCCCGTTATTCTTTCAATTTTCCTATATTAATAGGATCACAAAATTCTGAATCCAATTCGACGGTATGCAAAGCGAAGGGCTGATGAAATGTGGTGATATTGAGTGTTACTACCATGCAATATAACATCATTTGAAGATTTTTTGCGAGCAATATATAAGTACTAGCTTGATGGCGCGGAAATATTGGCATCTCGCGGCTCTGACAATCGTATAAAAAATAACCGCCATCAGGGCCGGGTACGAAGCCAAATGCTAAACAACGTTTCTGACATTGTACGATGCCCAGTTGGAAATGGGAAAAGAAGTACATTAATGCCTCTGCGAGATTCATTTGCCTTGGTGTTGGATGCGCATATAATTTACCAGATGCCACATGTTCGATATGCACACGAAAATGTATCGAATCTAGCCAGCAATCAGCATTTAAATCATCTATAGTAAAATGATAATTTTTCGACTTATTCCCGCCTAAGCTTTGCTCAAAGTATCGATCTCCGTTTATCACCACCGAGTCTAAAATTGGTGGCGCCCACTCACAGATCGTATAAATTCTTGTGGCACATAAGGCCATAACGCAACATGCCAAAGCCTGTTTACCGCGATTGTATTCTGGAAACACATCAGATATCGGATGTAAGTTACCCCACAGTGATAATAATATGCCATCAATTTCAATGTCGAAATTTTTTGAACGGGATGTAGTTAACTGACGATATTGCCCTAAACTGTTTCTCTTATTCAAACGACTCCAAAGTGGTAAAGCGTCTCGTAACCATTCTCTACTTTCATTATGAGCATATTCGGATTTATTATCTTTATCTTTGCGCAGCCACATTAAAGTGGGATTTTGTAAGATGTAAGGACGTCGTATCAGATTCTTGTTAACTATCGAAACAATCTGTTGATCCATAATTTTTTCAATATTATCCGAACTAAAAGCCGAGAATTTTTTTTTAACGCCGAAATCAAAAGCCAACAATTTTTTTTCACTAAATTAATTTTAAAGGTACAAAGCATTCAACGAAATCTAATGAGAATATTTTCCATATATGACAGAAAAAATTAAAAATCACAATAAACAGAGTACTCACGATCAAAATCAGCAAGTAAGAACAAGATGAAATACGACACTGCAACGAATTCTGCCACTATTTTTAGTCAACTAAACGAAAAAAATTTTAAATAATTGCAATAAATTTTATAATTAACGATATCTTCTAAAATTTAAGATTTTGCAATAGTTTCCCACTAAACCATAATATCTTCTTCATTTCAATGACAGGAGGAACAAGACAACAGGAACATTATAAAGCGCATACGGCCGCTTGCCGCTTTTTAAAAATGTTTATCAACGTTTCGCTTCGTATATAGGCGCGACGCACACGTCCCGCGGACAATAGAACAATAGGACAGACGTACAGATAGAGTTAACGATTCGTCAAATTATGCTGAGTCGATTGGTATGATAAGAGGTGGCGCTATCTTACGTCAGTCGTTCTACATGTCTCGTGTATCTGCGCAAACTTAATATACCCCGTATCGCAAACGGTGAAGCAAATAAAAAAATAATGGAAACCACCACCGAAGAAATTTTTCAAACCGCTTCCAATACACAAAACGAAACTTTAGGGACACTGTGCAGTATATATGATATTGAACAATACCAAATTTTGAATCGACTTCGACCTGTCCGTGCGCCTACGTGGATATATGTGATGGATGCTTTCCTGTGCGGAAAAATGCAAATGTCGGGTTCAAATTTGGCAAAAACATTGAAACTCACACTCAAATCGATTTTGAAAATTTTACAAACAGTGTTAAAGGGCACGCCTACAGTATAGCGTGAATTGAGACAAACCCTGTTTTGATCTCTTCTTCACATATATTTTAGAGTATCTATGCAGTAATGGAAAAATTCGGTCACCTCCACTCGAAATACCGAAATTTCATATTTTATTTGTTTTGTTGTGTTGTTCTTAAGAAAAATGTACTAAATGCAAGAGGTTCAACCATAGCCGAATATAATTTCCTTACTTGTTATATTTTCGTGGCATCACTTTTATCCTTTCGTCTCACTCTCACTAAGGCTGCAATGCTGAACTCATCCTGAACTATTCGGGAAAAGAGAAAAAAACAATTTTACCAAGAAATACGATTTTTGAGACCGGCAAGCAGCAACAACAAATTTCATTTTTTTCATTCAACTTTTCACAGTATCTTTAAAACAACATTCAACAACAACAATTGCACAACATACGATTTGTTCGATAAGTTAATTTAAACATTTTTTATTAATAGAAGAGTGCCTTTACATTGGTTGAAAGCTTAACTTCTTCTGTCATTCACGCCCCAATCGTACAAAAATCGCTATTCTTTACACACCTTACGTACGTCACCAGATAGATGAACGTAAGTTAGACGAATTCTTTTTTCGAATTCAAAGTGGGATCAGTTAAACTGCTTGCCACAGATCTTCTTAAATTGATAGTGTCTTGCGAGAAGGGCTCCGGTGTTGCCATCTTTTAATACTTTTCAAAAATATATACACTTTTTTGAATATTTAAATACACGCCTAATACCTCCCGCAATATTATTATCCTGCTACCTTTCCATCTACTCAAAAAAAAATGCCAAGCAAACACTTTGTCATACACGACGTCATTTGTGGTAGAAAGGCATATTAAATTTGTGCGAATGTATGCAGTACCACGAAGGAGTTAAGATAGACTTGTATATTAATATACCGATTTAAAGTTGTCTGTCCGTCTTAGTTTAAAAATTGGCTACATTGACGTATTTTGGTTGACGGACAAACGCTATTACAAATGGTTCGGACATCTCAGGCCTCACTTTGAAAAGTAATTATATGAATAACTGTCATTATATGAGTAACTGTAGGCTATTCAATGATGAGTTGTGGCCCACTATGGTGTATTCACTTATTTGCGACTGTTATCGTAATCTAGCCCCTTAAAGCGACAAAAATCCTTATATTGTAGGCAATGCAATTATATCCAATAATGCTTTACAATCACTTGCATCCACTTGCATCTCGCGTTACATGCATTCATGCATATATTCAGTAAATCATTTATAGAATTTTTGATTTTGCTGATAAAAATGCACAGGCATATAAGGAAGCTCTTTAAGAGAAAATAAAAAATTAATAATAAAGTGTTTAACACGAACATCCATACGTTGTAGATTTTACAATTAATTAAAGAAAAAAATATATATATAATTGAAAAATATTTTATAAGAATACGCATAAAGAAAACAATATAATAAATAAAGAGCAGTTAGTTAGTTAAACATACATATATCAAATGTCACAACGGACTGATCTTTACGCCAGGGTATAATGTACGTGCAGCAATATCAACGAATATGTTCAAATATAGTAAAGTTGGAAGGAATTTTATTGAAAGCTTAAATAAATGCATTGAAGCACTTATACATGAGTACGACATGAAGGCCCAGCCAGCGTCTTACTGTTTGGCATTCAGAAGCATCAGCGGCAACCGCCTATGTATGTAATTGCGGCTGCAATTATCCATAGAGGAAAGTTTATGTACGTGGTCACTAAGTCTCTCTCTCTCTCGCTCTCTCTCTCTCTCTCTCTCTCTCTCTCTCTCTCTCTCTCTATTTCTCTCGGTCCCTTCATTGTAATAGACGTTTGACTGAATGAATCGTTTCTTTTTTTTTTTATTTATTTCAACCGGTAATTTAGTATTTTGTCTATGTATAGTCGCATCAGATTATATCCATCATTACAGGAAATAAATCATATTGAATTAATCATTACGTTCGTAATAAAAGAGAGACATAATAAGTGATCTAAAGAATATTGTTTTCTGGGATGATTTAATTATTTCAACCCATTTGTTGTCGTCACGAGATTCAATTTTTATAATGGTGGGAATGTTTCATTGAACACAGCACTTGGCATATATAAGGCAGAGTGAAACTTTCGATATATCGATTGCATATCGTATTGTATCATAAAAAAGAAATCGTACATATTTTTTATAGAATTTGCCAGGTGATGTATAGACGTTTGTATACCAACCATGATTTTTTGGCAATTATTAGTGAGCGGTTAGTGCACATTAAGTTTCTTATGAGCAAATTCGACACCGAAGATTTTATTGAGACAATAAAAGTAAGGCTTGAAATTATAATTTTTGAAAAGTGACTTAACAATATGTGCTGAAATGATCAGCTTCTCAGTGAATCTGTGAATTGGCCCAAGACGCAATGAACACAATTGTACAATTTTCATCGGTATCAATAGTGGAATCGATATGTCTGAATCTATTTTCGATTACGCTTTTCAAACGTTATTTACCGATATAAGTTTAGTCTCAATTTTTTTCTTCCCTTTCTATCTGGTCAATTTAAGCCCACGGCGAAAACTAACCCACAATTATATAAAACAAAAAGAAAATATTCTTTATATATATTCTTTTCAAAACTCTGTGTAGGGTATATATAGAAATTATTTTTAATTTTCTTTTATTATTAAAGTTCTCAGGTCAAATTCTAAAATGAGTATAATCGGCGTAAAGATTGGCCTATAACTACTAAAAGGCCATATATGAATAGGGGGACTAGTATAAAAAAAATGTCCTTTAATTTATGCAAATACCTACAAAGACTGCTGCCAGACTGGACAAATGTGTATTGGAATATTCACTAGTGGGTGGTACGAAATACTTGGTATATTGAGCGAATGGATATTCGTTCTTTAGATGTAGATATAGTGCGCGAATTGATGCTAGTGAGTATTCAAGCATTCAGTCCAAACAGAATATAAATTTTTTTCTGCTGCGCCTGCAATAGGGAGTGTATTCGATGCTTCAAATCTTTGTAATCAGTTGAAATGTGCATCGGAAGCGTTGTAAAATATCTTGATCAGCATAAATAGTTGATTGTTGTTGGCAAACATTTTTTCACGAACCTAGAACTACAACTAGATCTCAATGTTTTGCTGATGTTTGCGTGAAAATCAATCAAATACGTTTTAAAATATCATATATTTAGAGGACGTCCTTAAAAATCTTCTTTCTTTTTTGTTAATTTACCCAAATACTTATGCGGTCCAATCAAGTTACATGAAAGGGGGAATTTTATTGTACACAAATCGAGTCCGAATCGGGTCCGTGATAAGTGGCCGCAGGAGTTCTAATTAACATCTAAGCAGGTTTATGAAATCATTGAGGAAATTAGAAAAGCTAAGAATTTTATGTGAAAATCATTCAACACATCGCTCTTGACACCTGGTGAACGTTCAATAATTTTTTCATTATTTAAAAAAAGAAATAAATAAAAAAAAACCTGGCTTCTTTTACCCGTTCCTCAAATACAATCGCGAAAGAAATAATTCGTTAATATTATGCAATACTAAAATAGTGACTGCTTAGCGAGCGTGCGCAAAATACTTGGGCGATGATATTCTGAACTTCGCTGAAATTCTAGCAAAATCGAATGATATTCAATTCTAACGCATACTTCCAATAAGGTTAACCAAGGCAATGAGTTTATTTTTGTGGGACTCTTTGCAACTGCATCATAATTAGTTTAATTATTATTCAGCCAGATAGCAAACATATTGACGTCAATTGATTCCAATGCCAGTTTATGCGTAAAGAAATTAAAAACTTAAAGGATTCTAAGAAGATTGATCGCTTACAGGGGCTTTTACCTACATACAAACATATCGCAGGGAGACGCAATCAAATTGTGTTGATGAACGATGAATTAAAATTGCATAACTGAGTTTGTGAGTTGCGTGCTCGTATCTAATATTATCGGAGATGGTCAGTCAGCTGTACGTCTATTCGGACATGTGCTCGATTATAAACTTGTACATCAGACTGAAGATGAACTGAATCGTTTTCTGAATCAATGTCGCGACGTGGTAAGGACTCTGCAATGCAGTGTGGATTTCTCCATCCACTCCTCTTATAGAATCTTTTTTTGCAAAAATTGCTTATATAAACAAAAATTTTCGATTGTTAATAATTTTTAATAAATATATTATTAAAAGATAATATTTTGGACTCATAAATGAATGTGGAAAAGTTGGATAAGATGAGATCCTTACAAGAAATAAGCTTTGGTTTAATTTTTAATACTTTTTGATGAAAATTAAACCAATAAATTGATATAAAAGTGAATTGTGCCGCTTTTTGCACTTTTGGACTGCAAGTTAAATAGAAGATCTAATAGAAAGCAACCATTTATATGGTAGAAATGAACTTTGTTAAATATTAGATGATATCGGTCCATATTCTAGTTATTTTAAAATCTAAAACATCGTAAAATATATATAAAATTTGGATGTAGCGCTTGTGCAATTATCTATGAAACACTGACAAATTGCACAAAATAATAATTTTAAATATCGTTTATTACTTACGCGTACGTGATATCGTGTATTATAATTTCAAAATTTATTTCAATTATCCACCCGAGCACTATTACAGAGAATACGCGTAGTAGCTATTATCTCGCTTAGTATTATTTATGCAATAATAGCATGCAATTGGCATACCATTCTTCACATATGTCCGATATGTCACATATGGGATATGTTAAGCACGTATAGTGTACGAGCGCATTTTACAATTTGAGTAATTTAAGTTTAGATGTAGTAGCATATATGTACAAAATCAATGCTATCATAAATGCTATGTTATGTTTACGCTAAATGTTTTCGCTGGCATAGCACGTTACGGTTATAGTATATGTCGTTGATATTGGTAAAGTAAAAGATGAAGATGGTAACAATTCAAATAAACAGGACAGAGGTACAGTCTACATTGAACTTTATCCGAGTGCCAGGAACACGAAGTCATTTTTAGCGCGAAATAAACGCTTTGGTTTGCTGACATGGCTGCTGATTCGGAAAGTCCAAAAAGTGATCCGAATCGTTCCGGCAAGCTAATGTAAACTTGTAAATTTGTTTATTAATAAACTTCAAGCTTCATTTGTTTGGCAATCGCATAAAAAATCAAAAATATTAAGAATCTCCTCCAGGTTTCTAAACGATAAATGCAAACATGTGGATTTTTTGTATTTTTAAATTCGATTTAAATTTGATTCAATTGCAGAATCCCCTCAATTAAAAATTCTTGAAATTAGAATGGTTACAGTGTTGCCATTTTTCAAAAATCACTAAATTCTTAAATCCTTCAATACATGCTTAATATCGTTGCAAATCATTATTTTATTAATTTTCCTCCTATCCCCCAAAAAACAAAAAAGAAGCCACAACAGATTTTTTTAACACTGACTTACTCCTTTAACATCTGCGACATTGAAGCAAAATGAGAGAGAAAGTCTTGATCCCTTTAGAGTTTGTGGTTTGCAGTTATATTTAGTTTTTTTTTTTTTCTTGTAAAAGAAAGAGACAATTAATAAATTCCAAATACCTTTAAGGGCTCATTTTAATAGAGGTATAAAACCGGGCTTCATGTATATTGAGAAAGCGCTGGATGCCCGAAGATTCGACTTAAGCCGAACAAATTTTCTTTGTTATACTATCTACAAGACCAAATGAGCTCTTCATCTTCGTAAACGTAGGTACCTAAAATTTGTGTGAGAAGATTTTATATTTCGTATTAAGCATATATACAACGTGGCGATGTATTAACAAATGCTTAAACATTAAAAATATATATATATATTTTTTTTTTTTTAAATTTTTTTTTTGTTTTTGCGTTTGATTTTGTGATTGTTTCTTACGTGAAGGCCATTTCAATACTAGATTTGTTAGAAAATGATGCTGGTATAAATACCGTTGGGATTTAATTATTTCTAACAGTTACAATTGAAAATTCTTGCAATTAACTTAAGATATATAAGAAATTTCTTTAAAATATTTTCTAAAAAATATTACACGAAATGGTGAGTTTTATTTATTTAGTAAAAAGAATAATTCAGTGTAAGAAAATCGTTAAAGTGTATTTTTTTATATATATATATATATATATATATTTTTTTTTTTTTTAATTATCCGTAAACTTACAGAACACTTTTATCATATGTGTGGTTAGTTTTAGTGTCAACTTTGCCATCGCGGCTGACGGAATGTTACCTTATTTTCTGCGACAATACGATCATCATTATCGCGTTCAGCCAGTTAATAGTAAGGGCCAGCAACTACGTCAAGCATCATCGGATGGTGTTGAAACCATTATAGAAAAGCATGAATTGTTTGAATTACCCACACAAATAGAAATCATTAGAGAAGGTCATCCTTTTTTTATTGGGCAAAGTGAGGAAAACGAGCAGATACCAAAGTCAAAGAATATGATAACGGACGATAAGAAAGCTAAAAATCAGTTCATAGTGTCTGTGCAATTCGAAGAATCCGATAGCTTGCAGATACCGCAAGCATCCAATGGAATGCTTAAGCGTAACCAGTATTTGCCAAATGTAGAAGACGTTGCTAAATCTGGCAAAACCACAACTGAAATGCCAACAGTTTTAACCATGAACGGTGACGGTAACAGCAATAGCGATAGCAAAAGTGACGGTACAACTTTGACCACAAGTAGTAAAATGTCATCGCACGAAACAAAGGAAATGATAGACATCTCTACCTCTGCACCGCAAGCTAATTCACATCAGGTGGCCATTAGTGAAATATCTGCTAAACAATATTTAATAAAATCTGCTGATAATAACATGAACATGTTCGATACCGCTCTACAACATAATCAACAACGCCAACTCCTTCCAGATTATCATATGCGACAAATGTTTCATCAACAGCAACAACAGCAGCAGCAACAGCAACAGCAACAGCAGCAACAACAACAACAACAACAACAACAACAACAACAACAACAACAACAACAACATACCATATTAAATGCTATAGAGAGAACGGAGCAACGAAATCAAATGGCAACAGCATCTGAGGAACCAGCTTACGATACTGACATTAAGGAGTATCGCCACAAAGCCGGCGAAAGTAGGTTACGACGTATTCGTTTGCGTATTTAAAGTTCAATTGACTATTTTGCTATTTTCATTGTTGTTATTATCAAAATCGTTGGCTTAGTATTGCAATCTCTTATATTAGAAAATATATAAAAATTACATACAATTCTCTGCCATTCAAAGACAAATGGTTCGTACATTTTTTTTTTTTTTTTCGTTATCAACTACGTCATAGGAGATGATGAAATTTGGCATTTACGTGATCACATGTTTCGAAAATCATGTAGACCTTGATAACACATAATGTCTGAAAGCATAATCAAGCAGAATTTCTTGATCAAAGCGGGAAAATTTTAGAGATAAGAAACTCCTTAACGGAATGCTCAAAACGATTCTTTCTTCCTGTGTTTTCAAAATTCAAAAATGCAATAAACTATAATGTTAAGCCAGCCTTTATAGAGCTTACAGGACCTTGCAGCGACTTTTTGAAAATGGGTTGTTACGTGAGGAGTGGCCCAAAAAGGCAATCGAAATGCGGCACGTTGTTGTACCAAAACTTGTCATAACACCTGGCTCCAGTAAGTGCTTAGTCGATGAAGGCACTTATCGATTGTACAGACATCCAATAGGCTGCAGCCGCCACATCCCTACGTCTTTGTCTTTCCTCGCTTCGTTTGACCGCCACCATGTTACACAAATAGTGGATATCCGCTGAGTGATTACGTCACATTAAAAACAAAATAATTTACCACAAATCAAAAAAAACAAACGATTCAAATCGATTCAGAATTATTTTCTATATACGTCTATATCTCGTATTAATACGCCTTCGTATTACTTCACTTTTCATCTAACGTACATTATTATCTGCGTTTAACATATAAGTGCAAGTGAATGATAAAAATGCAACCCTGTAATCATTTCAAGACGTACTGATTCGCAAAAACATGTTTTGCCTTAAATGTGGCGGAAATGTATTTATGTTACGGACGTGGTCGTCAACATCGCATTACGTGTGAGCTGCGAGAAATGGTGAGGTGAGGCTCCCGCTTCTTCTGGAAAAAGGTAGTGCGTTCCTTTTCCATATATGGAGTATGCGAAAGTGAAAATATTTTGTAAAAATCTTTAACAAATATTGCTGCGGCTTTTTTTTATTTATTTATTTTTTTAAATTATGTTGAATAAGTTTAAAAGGACAACAAATAGTTTGAAAATCAAACGAAATATTTAGTTTTTCACATTTAAACATTTAAATAACTGAAAACACACACCTATGCACAATTTTTCTCAATTAACATCAAACTTTTTTCATTCCAACTTTGGACAATTTGCCTGTTGGCTGTTGCTTATAATGAGAGGGAAAATATCACTTTTTTAGCCGGTCTGGATTTTTTATATTCGCTTTCTTCTATGGCGGCATCTTCAGTCTATATGTTAACCTCTATGCATGGTGAACATGGTGTTGTAATAAGGCTACGCAGTAAAGCACCATTTCCAAATGCATAGTACGCAACACTTACGAGGCACCCTGCTCTTTATAGGAAACAGGATTAACATGGGATTGACAATCAAACATAAAATAAGAGCCATCGCGACCGATACCTGCACATTTGTTCAAGCATTCCAATATTCCAAATTGAAAATAGGTGAAAAGGTGCACAAGTCCCTCGGCTAAATTCATGCGATTATAAACGGGACGACTCTACAATTTGCCATAGCCCATATTGCTCGATATGAACTCGGAAAGGTAAATTCTCTAAGAGAGCATTCCAAATTCAAGTCTTCTATACACAAATTGTAATCCTTGCATTTAATTTTACTTAAGCTCTGTTCGTGGTAATAATTACCGTTAATAACAATCGAGTTCAAGAGCTGAAGGCTCCAATCAATGAGCCGGTAAAGCTGGGCTGCATACAAAGCCACTACAGAATATGCTAAAAACTGATTGCCACAGCTGTTTGACTCAAAGCCAGAAGCGCTTGGATGACACACACACACAATGACCACAGACGAACTGGGATTTCAATATCGTAGCTTTTGAGTTTAAAAATCTCAGTACCGAGGCAAATTGTGTTAATAATACGTAATTTAAGGCGACTTCGTATTGGCAAACGCAGCGTCAGCCAGTCGCTATTCTTGTTTTGAGCACATTTAAATGTACCGTCAACGATGTCTTCAGCATGCAGAAGAGATGGTAAAATAGTTGCTTTTCTCTTGGTCGTGTTTTTCTCAAAAAACAATTTCCTTTTTTTTTTTTCAAATTTATTTTTTAGACTAATTTTGACATGACAACAAAGATCTCAAAAATAAAATAAAAATATGACATTATTTAACCTAGGAACACTTACAGTATAAATTACATAAAGAAGACATTCAGTACATATATGTTTAGATACATGTAAAAATTCTATTAATTACTTTATAATATTTAGTACAGAGATTGCAATAGTAATAAAATGAAATTTTCACGATCCCGCTGCTCCGTATTTTAATACTATCGCAACCAAACATTGGTTAATTGGTTAAAATTGCTCGGTTGGTTCTTCTGTCTCTTCTTTAGTTTTATCCTCTTCCACGGAAGCACCCTCAGCCAACATTTCAACCTTGTGTATGGTGAAGAGTACATTATAATAAGGAACGTTAAGAGTGACAATGATGCAATACAACAACACTTGCAAATGTTTAGTTCGCAGCACATACGAGGCACCCTGACCTTTGGGGAAAATAGGATGATCGCGGGATTGACAGTCGAACATAAAATAACCGCCATCATGGCCGGGTATGTAACCGATAGCTAGACATTTGTTCAAGCACTGCAGGATGCCAAATTGAAAGTAATTGAAAAAGTACATTAGTCCCTCGGCTAAATTCATACGATTGTAATAGGGGCGACTGTACAATTTGCCATAGACTACATGCTCGATATGAACAACAAAGCGTAGATTGTCTAACCAGCATTCTAAATTCAAATCCTCTATGGAGAAGTTGTAATCTTCGGATTTAATGTCACCCAAACTCTGTTGATGGTAACGATTACCGTTGATGACAATTGAGTCCAAGAGCTCAGGACCCCAATCAATGAGTCGGTAAAGGCGAGCTGCACACAAAGCAACCACAGAACATGCCAGAAACTGTTTACCCCTGGTGCTAGGCTCAAAGACTGGGGCACTTGGATGCAAAGTACCCCACAGTGACCAAAGACGTGCTTCAATTTCGATATCATATTTTTTGAATTTTGAAACTCCCATGCTACGATAGCGGCCGGCAGCATTCCGTCGATTGAGACGACTCCATACTGGCAAGCAATGCTCAAGCCAGGCAACGCTTTCATTATGAGCACATTTAGCAGTTTCTTCTACATCGTCGGTTTGACATGGTGCCATGCCAGTGAGTAATGTCAACACATGAGTATTTTGTGGCGATTTCTTATACGATATAATATCCATCGCATGAAAAGTGTATTCGTAATCTTCCTTCCAAGTGGGAGTACAACTCCTCTTATCCATATATTGTAGCATGGATTGAATGTCGGCAAACAATATCCATGAGGCCGTGTTACGCTCACCATATTTTTTAGTACCTTTTGGCAACTTTGGCATTTTCTGCTTCGACGCGTCAGTGGTTTCTTCCCCTTCCTTTTCTGTCTCTTGGCTTGTAGTTTCCATGGATGGATAAGGATCAAATAAATGATAGTATTCATCACGATATATGGTATATGTGCAATTCGATGTATGTAACATCATGTACTTGCGCAGAGTGGTTGTGCGTTCTAATTGTTTCCTCAAATTCATTCCCATCCCCATAGGGTTGTATACCTTAATCATAACGTTAAAGGTATATTCGTCAACGCTAACATTTTTCAAAACACGCTCATATGAGGTGCTCATATCTTCAAGCATCTCGGTTACGATTGTCGCACTATCAATCAACTGATCTATACGTTGGGAAGTCCATTCGTTTAGGGGACGCAAAATAGCATAAAGAATGGCCATGGTGCTGGCAAAGAAGCAAGGCTTAATCTTATCTGGTAAACATTCAGTGCGATTACTAAGCGCTTTGCTACCTTGTATTTTGTACAGGTAATCTTTTTCACGTAAACGGTAGCCGTAAACCATAGGTCTAGGACGAACGGATTCATCCTTACTTTTTGGTATCTTAGTGCCAAATTTATGCTTAGGTTTAATTTCGCTTGGTTCTTCTTCTTTGACTTCTTCTTTGGCCTCTTCTTGGACTGCTTCTTGGACTGCTTCTTGGACTGCTTCTTTGACTTCTTCGTCTTGACCACCCTCTTTTCTAACTTCTTTATCAGGTT
Organism: Glossina austeni; assembly: GCA_000688735.1. Taxonomy (NCBI): domain Eukaryota; kingdom Metazoa; phylum Arthropoda; class Insecta; order Diptera; family Glossinidae; genus Glossina; species Glossina austeni. The sequence goes on along the minus strand of KK502429.1, from coordinate 1,325,126 downwards.
TATCAGGTTTATCAGGTTTATCAGCTTTATCAGGTTTATCAGGTTTATCAGGCTTATCAGGTTTATCAGGCTTATCAGGTTTATCAGGTTGACTCTCATCGGTGGGTGGCGGCCGTGGTTTCGGCTTATCTTTTCTAACAGCCTTACGTTTGGCCTTGCGATCTTCTTCATATCCAGCCTTTGCATCTAAGAATTCCTTGATGCGAGCATTTTCTCTGCTCAGCTCACTGTCTAAGAACTGCATCTTTGCAAGTTTGCCCATTTCAGCCTTTTTATAATAATCTAATTCGGTATTATAAAGATTTTCTTGCTGATCTGTAGGCCAAGCTCTGTAGCGTCCAAGTGACTCGGGTGTTGATTCCTTAACCTTAAGAGTAACCATAACATAATGAGTGATGTCACAGCCTTGTGGATTGCACCCATACTCGATGCGCCTGATCAGAGAATCGAGTTCTATAAAACGTAATAAACAGGCGGGTCCGGCGTTATTTTTTCTATACCCGACCGCATTAACAGGAAAGCCAACGAACATGTATAAGAAATTGTACCGTTTCACTATCAGACAGCAAAAACGCTGACATATAACTACCATACGATTATAATTTATCAAACTCTCTAGTAGAACTTGTCGCAGAGATTTTTGTATATTGGATTTAATGGTCTTATGCACACGTATCTCGTAAGTGCGTTGGCCTATCGTCACACGGGGTAATTTTTTCGATAAGAATGCGCCCAAGGCGTACTGATAAACTTGAAATTCTTCGCTAAATGATTCCACAGCTTGTATAGCATAATCTACCAATTCGCTTGTCCAAGTTGATATTTTGTATTTGGCCACCAGCGCTGCTGTAACCAAGGCGGAGAGCAAGCCCTTTAATTTAGTTTGCTCATCGTCGACAGGAGGCAAGCTCTGCTTGCCGAAAATAATCCAAGTACCATCTGGAAGGTTCTGGAAATTACTTGGTATTGCCAACTCGTCCTCCAGCGTAATGATGGGAGTATCTTGATCTCGTTGTGTTGGGAATTCAGTATTATAATTGTCGTAATCTTGATCATGCGTAATCATATATTTGAGAGACTCCAAATATTCTTTGTCTGAGCGAAGCAATACTCGATTGGCGGACTTATATAAACGAGGTCTTGCATAGTCTTTTTCGGGCATATTTTGCAGGAGTTCACATAGAATGTCGTCCAAAACACCGTCCACTAAATCGATAATTTCGAAACCGGGAAGACGATCATTGTCGGGAACAGTTACTATACTGCATACTTTCTCAACTTTCTTATCTTTTCCCTTCTTACCCTTTTTCTTGTCCTTTTTCTGGTCCTTTTTCTGGCCTTTTTTCTTTTTGCCGCCTTTATCAACTCCAGCAGCATTAATATCCTCGCCACCTGCATCTCTGTTGATAATGTCGGGCATTAATTTAAGGCCGGTATAACGCATTTTGCGATATTTACCATCCAATATTGGTTTAATGCAGCCAACTTTGACGGCGTGAATGAAAAATTTGCCACCTCTACGCATTTCCAAGCCATTCCGGTACAATAACCACAATAACGAGTCAAAATTGGCGTGCATTTGCAAACATGCCGCTCCATCCGTTTTATAGTCGTCAGGATCGATCACCTGACCAGATCGACCTCGCTTAAACGGATCAAAAAGATAGTAAAGTTCCTTATCACGCCATATAGCTACCACAGAATTGTCGATTTGTACTAAGGCTGCTTCCCATTCACTCGCGAAAAGTTCTTTGAGTCCGAAAGCTAGTAAAGATTCTGCGAATTTTTTACAATAGTTGGTTACGGTGCCGGTGTAAAAGAATGGTTTCTTCTTCATGGAAGCTTTGTATTGACCCAAAACATATTTATCCGGCACATCCAATATATTAACATGATCCGTTTCCTTCATTTTCATAGAACGACGTAAACTTTTATAGTATGCTGTGCCTATACGGATTATTTGATCCACAGAATTTGTATCCCAGGTGTTCGGTCGTTCAATGTAATTGTATAAGAGAGCCATGACGGCAATGAGCATGGAAGGATTAGGTTCCGACGATACGTTGGGTTGCGTGAGACCATAATTACAGCTAGGAATTAAAGCGTACGCTTCATTTATCGTAGCCCATTGCTTACGAGTAAGCTTTTTGAACGGCGTCGCTGGGAGTGGATCAGAAATCTTGCCGTAATTCTCCAATATAATGCCGTACAAACTGAATTCATCATCCATGTTTGTCTGACTAATATTGACAATCAAGTGCACTAAATGCTCTATAAAGCGTGTATAAATTAAGACAGACTTGCCTTTTTCGAAATTCCGTAGACAATTTTCTTCCCGCCCGTTCGGATCGTAGACGTAATAAAAATTTTTGCAACGCTTCCAAATTAATAGGTACAGTTTTTTAGAACACAATATGGCAGCATTATATTTTGAAAAGTACAATGACAAGGTTTTATAGATGTTGGGTTGACTTTTCAAAGGTCCTGTAAAATGTATTTTTAAGCTAATTAAAGCATCGCGTTCGGTTATCTCTGGTATTATATCGAACGGAAGATCCGGAGATTTGTAAAACATTTTTTTACTTTTCTCCACAAGTTTTTCGCCCATATCAATAATAAGGTCCATGGTTTTAACGGTCCAAAAGTCTGCATTCAAACGAAAACTTTCCACAAAAGCAACGTACATGCAAGCCATCTCTTTCGGTCTATAGTAAAATCTATCGAGAGCGATATTAAACACAAAATATATTTTTTTAGAAATTCTCTTTAATAAAATTTAAATAAAATTTTCCTCTCACAACAAACCGAAACTACGAAGACAGCACGAAAATGAACTAAAAGTTTAAAGTTTATGTAAGATTTGCAAACAAATAGTCACCGGTTTCTTATATAACGTATATATGAAGCCCCATTCTACGACCTTGGCGAAGATCTGCATGTTTCAGCGAACTTCATGTTTTATTTCATCCAAAGGCAGACATCTCGCAAACTATTGAAAGGAACAGTTTTATACATGGAAAAAAGGTAGGACACAAGTGTGTAACGAAAACAGTTAATTAAGTTTGGATGCGGATAACTTAAAATTCAAACGACTTGTTACTGTCGCTGGCCACTGGCCGTTCAGGCTGACTTTAAGAATAGAAAAAGCCTTAACCAAATAACATCTTGCTTGCTTAAGTTGCACTTTGCTTAAGTTCCGCAACGGATCAAAAACCCTTGAGCCAAACTCTCGAATTGAATCGGAAATCCTTTCAAGTATGTGTACCTTCAGTATCTTAAGACGTGACCTGACGTGAGCTATTACGTTTCTTATGCATATATTGAATAAAATGCTTACATTAGCAAATATTTTACTTACTCGGGTTTGAGTGTAGGTTCAGTCGGTGTTATCGCCCTCGTTCCCAATACCACACTAGCTGAAAAGGTTTTATCCAAGTCGGTAGGTATTTTGAATACCACCAGTTCAGCGTTGCTACAATCTGGGGAGAAGAAGGGAGGACAAAAGATGGCGCACGTGAAGTTTTCTCAAATTACTTATAATTCGGTTTTACCAAATTTTGCAATAGCTGTATCTATAAACGTCTTATCGAGCACTTCTTCTTTCTCCTGCATGCCGAGATTCCACGTCCAAAGATCAGCCTGTGGACCATCTATTAAATCTATACGTTTTAGATTCTGAGAATTGAATTGCTCCTGAAGTACACGTGGGTTATAAGTGCTATATGGTATTTCATCGCTAGGTAGCGCATTAGGCGGTTGCGATTCATTAATATATATACCACTTTTAGGGCGCTTTAATTCAAGCTAACGATTATAAAAACAGAGAAAAAGATTATGAATTTTTTCATTTTTTATCACACAAAAAAAAAGGTAAGCAATCCATACACAAAAAGACTGTTTAAAAAATGTACTCTAACCTCCTTTGCATTACTGTCATATTATGAAAGGGAAATTTATTATTTTTTTGATTAATTTAAGATTGTGCGAAAAAAAAAAAAAAAAAAAAAAAAAAAAAAAAAAAAAA
>KK502429.1:1309665-1321002 GCA_000688735.1 Glossina austeni | reverse complement strand
TAACCCCCTTTTAATTACTTTTAAATTATAAAAGGGAAATTTTTTTTTTTTTTTATTAATTTAAAATTTGGGGAAAAAAAAAAAAAAAAAAAAAAAAAATGAAAAAACAGATATTTCGAAAAGCATATATAGCGCGAGTTACAATATCTTAGTATCATATCCGCGCTTATAACATATACATACATCAAAACTCACACTAACATACAAAATTTCTAAATAGGACGTTGTATGTAAAGTAGTCGTAAATCGATCGAAACTACTGGTAATCACAATAAATAATACCTAAAAAGGATGTGGGGCAACAACTTTCTTATCCAAGCGCATGAGGATATTGTTGGCAGGAGAAGTATACGATGCGTCATCATTGCTATTGTCACGACGTTCTCTTGCGTATGATAAATCGTTTTTGTCTCGTTCGCGACCTCGTTAAAAGGAGTGAAATTTTGAAAAACTTGCGACATTTACGAGGCCGATCTAAGAGTTCAGGAAAAAAATTTTTAAAATCTTCCTATGAACACCAGGTGTGTTAGACAAACAAATGAATCTTAAAATCCTTCAAACCGTTGATAACATTTCCTGGTAGGCAGACTAAAAGATCATTGTAGAAATGAAGCCGTTACATTATTTTACTACCTGTGGCTACTACGCGGCAAAGATCTGACTGTTTTCGATGCTCTGTAATAAGAAGAAGAAAACAAATGCCGAACGAATGTATTAATAAGCAAGAAAAATAGTTCACAGCGGTAGAGACCTTTAGAATCTTGCAACTGTGCGCCTACCAAGCTTCCAAGGGTTTGAAAGACGGCAGGCGATAGATAATGAAAAAAAAAAGCGTTAAAAATATTAAAGACGGGCAAAATCGAGCATTAAATACGCTTACATGGCTTCGTCTAATGCCAAAAATCTTATTTCGTTATCCTATAAATGCTCACATTTGAGCCCAATTAATTTGTCGTAGTCCAACTTCGGCGCTTACTATTTTTTAGCTATTTTCGCCATAAAATGTTCAAGTTTGTTCAAAGCTTGTTATCATAAACAGCTTACGCTGCAAAGGCTTGTTATCTGAGAAGAGCACAGCAAACATACCGTAGCAAAGAATTTACACTTCGCAGGCAGAAGACATTCGTAGTGTATACGCTTATGTTTGAATCATCAACAAAAGAGTGGTGGGTCGCGATCCAATTGGTCCAATTGTTGATATAGTTGTCGAAATTTTTGAAAACATTGAGGATTGGCTGGCACATTTTATCTTATGACATGACTGCGAAACCAAATATTGACCTAAAAACGCTTTTTAAAACATTTTAATAAAAGGCTGAATAGAGAACAAGAAGCTCAATATTCGGGTACCGGGTAAATGGTCTAACAGTGAAAAACTAAAAGGACGTTCATCAATGAAATGAAATGGAACCAAAGCCATTTTTATGGAGTTTGAGTACAGGCCATGATAGGTGATCCACATACGACTGTAATATGCGAAAAAGATCGCGATCCAAAAGAACTGAAGCCGTATAAATGGTGACAGAGACCAGATTGGTACCGCGTAGGATATTGCTTTGTTTTTGGTGGAATTGGATGACACTTCTGGATCCCGACCAGCTTCAGCCTGACTAGATAATTGATGTCACGCTATGCAATTTTAGCGCGGCATTACGGGAAAGCCCCAAAATTATTGAGTAGAAAAGAAAATTCATCATCTTCCTCCTTGGTGATTTCATATCACGCATATTTCGGCAAAAATCACGAGAATCCCCCCTTTTTTACTATTGGCTATCATTTTCATATCACACACATTTCGGCAAAACTTACGAGAATCCCCCCTTTTTTACTATCGGCTATCATTTTCATATCACACATATTTCGGCAAAAATTACGAGAATCTCCCCTTTTTCACTATCGGCTATCATTTTCATATCACACATATTTCGGCAAACATTACGAGAATCCCCCCTTTTTTACTATTGGCTATCATTTTCATATCACGAGACATTACGAGAATCCCCCGTTTTTCGCTATCGGCTATCATTACTATCATTCTCTGCGGAATTGTCTTAATGGTGTAAAGCTGATTTTTTTCAAAAAGAATGATGTGAAAATGTCAGTTATTTTCCTTCAGAAATTTCCCAGTAGGTCGTCAGCAGTAATGATGGAACAATAGTTTTAGTAGAAAAATTGCAAAAATTCTATTAAAATGTCATTTGTTTAGCTTAGAAGCATAAAAAAGTGTATTTGCATTTGATGAAAAAGGCAACGAGCAATAAAAATACTAAGTTGAGTTGATTTCTTTAAAAATACAAAAAAATAGAATAGAAAATAATCGCACACATTTTGTTACACATCCATATTTGTGTACAGATATTGTATGTTAAACGCTTGTTCGAAATATATGAATATAAACGAAGACCGCTAAGTTGAGCGAGAACGATCTTTACCTCTATCTCGTTTAATGAACATGTGTGCATGCTCGAGCGAATAACAAACACATCGGGAAGTTGTTCTATTCAAAACTATAAGACAAGTGCCTTAGGTATAAAACGTATCTCTAGTCTCGCATATATTGCGTGCTGGGATGCATATGCTTACAAAATGAATACTCACTTATACTTACTTACTTATGTGTGCCGTACATACACACACCGGTATGTCATTCATAAACACACAAAACAGCTGTACACGTATTATTCATTTTTGTGTTATAATAAAAAAAATAAAAAAAAAAAAAAAGACACGAAAAAAACTTGATTATCGCCTATTAAAGAGACCAACTGACTAATAAATGACACATACTTGTAGTAAATGGAATTTGACATATAACACACACACACACATACACATAAGAATTATGGTCTTGAGTATATAAACATAAACATATATATACTATGTAGATATTGTCGAGATACAAATATGTATATATCATTTGTAATTATATATATATATATACATATATATATGTATATACATAAATAAAATGTGTTGGTGTCGGTGAGAATAATTATTGTTCCGAACAAAGTTTTTATTCAGGGTCTGTGTTCGTCATGTGATACCATGTTATTATTGTTATTATTGTTATTATTGTTGTTATTGTTGTTATTGTTGTATTGTCGACGCAGGCAACAAGTGTCATTTTATATTTCATACTGTGTAAACGTATGTATGTATGCGTGGAGTACGAAATGCATTAGCGTTACATAGAATGGAAAACAAAAGACAGGTGTTTTCAATCTAAAATTGAAAACTTTTCTATCACTAAAAGCATGTCTTCATTTATTAATTACAAATAACATGAATTTCATTTTGCTTGCGCTTGTATGGGTGCTAATCTATTTATAGTCGATTTTTAATATAAAAATCTCATATATATTTAATTTTCATTATTCAACTCGAAAATGTATGTAAATAGTTTGCGTGCACATGTACATTTGCATATATGTGAGCGACAAAATGCTTGTTGAACATTCGAGTGTGCATTAAAGAATGATGCGTGCATTTCAATTATCAATTGCATTATATGTAAGCTTAGCGAGCTTTCGACATTGGAGCACGCAGCAAAATAATATATCGAGCAATAAACGCTGCAACTAAGATTGATGATCTGACACCAGCCAAAAACAGTACAAAACGACGACGACGACGACGACAACGACGTCGTTAGAGAAAACGATACCTATGCATATGTCCCGCGATCTATTGACCAATGTTTTAACTCAATTCATAGTAAAAATCAAGCTTAAACATCCGCCGCAAATACTTCAAAGTAGTTCACTGACAAAAATGTTCGATTTCAAATTCTGCAAGGATTCAGCTATAACTAGCATCATCATGATCATTAGTAATGATGACAACAATGAGACGTTAGTAGTCACAGTTTCCGCAAAACATTTTTACTCTCAGTTTGCTTTCGCTTACACCGGGAAGCCAAATGCAAATGCAACGCATTCATCAAATTCGCAGGCTAAGGCCTTGCGAACAGAAAATGTCCGTAGAGCTGGGACTTAGCTAAGCTTAGACGCTATAGGTGATAAATGATCCTTACTATCGGCACGCGCCGTTAACATTTGTGAAAATTTAATAACTCCTGGCCATCATTAAATTTCTCTGTCCATATGTCATTGAACATAAGGCACTTTATCTTAAAATGCAAACATTGATGTTCGCTTTCGCTCTGATAGATGGGTAGCGAGGAAACACCTATGAACGATATCTGCCAGATTTGTGCCACATTATTATACATGCGTTCAATACCATAACCAATAGCCATAACCATATTCTGGCTTTACGGCCAGTCACTAGTCATAAGAACTGTGCTTTCTTGTCACAGTTTTCGCGACTTTTTATCAAATTTTTTATACCAGAGCAATATAATCACTAAAAAATTTTTCAAGCAAAGGCAAAACAAAAAAGAAAAGGGCCTCGTGACTGCTTTACGACTTGTGACATCTGATGTCGTTGTGATGTTAGTATTTTGTAAAATATGTATTGAGCATAAGGCAGCAAAGCTTTATCTTTGTTCAATCTAAAATAACGATGGGCAGGAAGAATACGAGAATTGATTGACTGCAATTAATATGCGAATTTTAATTTGAATTTTAATTTTCATTTACAAGACTTCTAGAACAATTCGCGCGGAAAGCTTAATATCTTCATTATTCATTAATTTCGCGCTCGAGATTGCTCGAAACGAAATGCGACGTACTTGTGCATTATGGTTAACGGTACTAAGATGCCGAATTTCTTTTCGGATATCGGATATGAAAGCATTAACGTAACATAAAAAAAGTCGATAAGAGAAAACTATTCTGACTTTGAACAATTTTAACGAAAAAGCTTCTTCTTTTTCTTTTGACTTACTGATTAGTGATTACTGAAAAAGTCGAGGTTGATAATAAAAAGACGATTGCAGGCTCGGCAGAATTTTAAATGATCTAAAAATTTAATTTTCGAAACATAATTATGTTGCAATGCATCGGTATCTGAAACTTCCAGCGCGTTTTGCTCAACACGTTTTTTTAGGAAGGGATTACAGCATAATAATCCCAAAAAAAAGAGTTGATTTTCGTTAAGTTCATTTAAACGTTGTTTATATTAACCAGAGCTTAGCTTAGCTTCTTTTTTTTAATCAAATACAGTCACGAAAATGAAAATGCAATCAATTGTGTGGCCAGGTGGGAGCAGCTTCTCACACACGATTCGCTTCCACTCCCACCACACACATAAAATGACCTATTCTGGTGACTAAACCCTTGCTTAGTCATCGTCTTCTTGGAACGTCATTTTTATATTCTACTCATTTTTTATCCTCGCTCATGATTCGCTTCAAAATTCGGTCGCTTTCGTTGCGTCAAATCAATCAAAATTTTTCATCAACAATTAACGCTGCATCCGAAACGTCGAAGTCTTTTGTGCATCTAATGGACTTACTCTTTACTTACTTCTCTATGTAAAACATAACTGTTCCACCTCCAACATATGTTATATACTCCGAATAGTCAAGCAAATCATCAAATAGGTATAACTGTCATTAAGTCGATTCATTTTCGCTATGTCCGTATGTCCTTCTGCTTTAATAAAGCTTGTTTGCGTTTGAAAGCCTCAAAAGGTTGCAAAAATTGAGCAAGAACACTGAAGCTTTATATTCTTAATCAAATTTCAATCAAATACACTTAAAATAGGCAAAAAAAACTATAATATGCGATCTATATGGTAATAGTAGATAATGAACTAGCAATTGACACCAATAACTAACAGAGCAACTAAAAAACTTTCACTATCGAAATATGCCAGATGGACTAATGGGCACACCTACAATTAACACAAAACTTTTAAATCGTTTTCTGGGTAATCGGGATGAAAAAATTCGTTTCAATATATCATTCTCTTATATACGCAGTCATCTACGGATATCTGTGTAAATGAGAAGACTTAAAAATTACTCACCGAACAATATTCATTCTATTAAAGCATGGATGGGAAAACGAAACTAACAGACGCTACGCATTCCGCTGAATCTGTTTCGAAACAATATTCGATCCAAAGCTTCGCCTTCGTTGCCCTTATTCAAAATTCAATAGACGAAATGAGAGGAAAAAATTGTGCACAGATGACTTATATTTAACTCGATAGACAACAACAGCATAATTTCATTACAAATCTGGCCGCCTGTGGAAAGCAATAGTGCGTAATGCCAAGATTGGGGGCATTGTTTAAGTTGTTCAATAACTTCTAATTATAATAAATTATGTGCCTATGAATTGCTCCATTTCAAAGTTTTGAATGAACTTTTCAGAGAAATACAACTAAAGAATTATATAATAAAAAAATGCTCGTTCTACTGTTCTTTTGCACCAAAGAGAGCACATTACGCGCGTACAATCCATGAACTTATGTTCTTAAGATCTCTACTCCAGACTTGAGTGGCAGGAGGATCAAGAGTTTTTTCTCCGTAAATATGGTACATGCGTACTTTCAGTATTTCGAGACCACTTCCCAGTGCTCTTCCATTTTTATTAATATATTTGTGCAATAATGTCGCATTCTAGTGCTTTGATGTCACGTATATTCTTTTTCACTTGCTTTACTTCCATGATTTTACAAAGCAGAAAAACAAATTAAAAACAAGTGCAGCATTTGAAAGTAATATGTGTGGTTACTCTTACACGTTAACAACAGGAATGGCTTGCTTTCAAAACTTGTGTTTCTTAAAATTTCGTAAACGAAAAGAATTGAACCCTTTTTGTGTTACATACAAATAGTACCTGCAGCTATATCGCAAAATCACGAAATTCCTTCTTAAAATGTCGTCTCTGATCCAAGCTATCGTTAATTTAGATATTAACGAACGCCTGACTTACTTGCCAGCTAGCTGGCCCAACGCGTTTTGCAGGCAAATGTGTGCGTATTGTCTACCATTGAAGACATAAGGAAAGTATAGTAGGTATTCGAAAAGGGGCCCATACTTTTAAGAAACAATAGCTGCCGCCTTCCAGTCAGCATATTCCTTACGCTTATTGACAACATTTTTCAACACCTTTATGGGTTGTAACATAAAACAACAAAATTTCATTTTCTGGTTTGGATATATAAAAATGCTTTAGTTCGCAATATTTGTGAATTTTGTATGCTTCACACAATACATACATAGTACGCATATATAATGTGTATATAACATTATGCCATATGCCAGTTTATGCGATGACTACTCTGATAATTTAACTCTTATTTCATGTGAGCAACAATCCAGTCAGTCAATACGTATTGTATGCGTTTATACGTTGGCAAGTTTTTCTTCATTTATTTAAGCGAAAAGTGAAGAGGTGTACTAGTTTGGCTGATCGATGTGTTACACTCCTCCAAATAATGCTTTTGTCTAGGGAAACATTTTTTGATGGATAAAAAAGCAAAAGAATAGAAAAAAGGGGTAAATCACTTTCTCAAAATTCTCAAGACAACTCAAAAATTAAAAAAAAAAATTTTTAAATCTCATTCTGATTTTAATAACCGATCGATTATTTGCTCTTAAAAGCGTTACGTTTCTCGATGATTGGTCCAAAAGTAGAAAGAGCGCACTTTTTTTAGAATCTATACCGTTATTCCTATTCGTCATATCCATCAACATATCCGTTATCAGTGATTTCAAGGCCGCAAATCCATCTGCGCATCATTGTAACGAAGGCATTTAAAGCTGAAAGAAAAAGCTCCTGCTTCTCAAAAAACACTTAACACCGGTGTTTTTGCAAAAAATACGTTACAAACTGGTACCGTTGGTCAGGGTTTCTGTCCATTCAGTTCTTGCATTTTTGTGTTTGTTAATTGCACTGAAACATTATGATATTTACGACGATTTCAGGGCGAGGGACACCTTTTCACAAAACTTACTATTGTTGTTACGATTGTTGGATTTAATTATACCCCAAATAATATAAACAGGCGTGAGGTTGGAGTAGTCTGAATAAGAAGTCTGCCGCATAGCCGAGTAGATAAAATTCGCTATTACGCTAGGTTGGTGTCCCCAGCGCGGTAGATTGTATTTGAGCGCAACAGTAGCGAGTGCTTGGTCGATATAGACATCATAATACTTACCGATTGAGCATGCACCCACTACACAGTGGTTTCGGCCACTCCCAATCTCGCTTGATCTAATCAAGTAAGTTGAGAGCAACAGCGATTAAGGAGAACTTTACTGCAAAAGCCGTATCAGATTGCATTAACAAAGTACGCTAATCGGCTTATCAGTCTGTGCCTATAATCACGTGCAAAAATCACATATTTTTACAAAGTGCTCTTTCATACTGTAATCTAAACTTAACTGCCGCGGTATTGATGACGTATACCTTGTAGCTATGCGATTGAGTTCTTCCTCTTAACTTCTTAAGTATAAAAGAAAACGCTAAAGACCATTGCGTACCATTGACAGGTAGATATCAAAAAATTCGGTCTGAGCTGAATATAATTTTATGCGTATTCTTTTTGTATGAATTTTTTCATTTTCATGCACATTATTCAACTTCTGGGATCTTTTGTGAAGGCCAACAACAATGCACATCAGCATCAGCACACCGTCACATCGAATGCACGACGCTAATGCAATATAAGCTACACTTTATGTTATGCATGTTCGTTTACTTGTATACTTACATATTAAACATATATGATTAACGTGTACGTGGTCGCGTGTGTTTGTGCGTATCTATGAGCGCTTGCGTAGATGAGCTTATATCTATGAACTATGTTTGCTTAAAAGCGATTGTTTGCTTGAATTTGCATCCGTGTTTGTCAAGTTTTTATTATATTTTATTGTTATTGTTGCTGTTGTTGTTTTTGTTTTTGTTTTTGTTTTCCATGGTATTGTATTTCTATAGTAACTGAAAATGGATTTTAAAATATGCTTACTTAAGTATATAAATATATACCTCTACATCCATGCATAAATAAATACACACATACATATATACATAAATACATACATACATGCAGACATGCATATGTATGAATATGTGTTAGTATATTCTTACATGTTCCTATCTCTAAGTATATATATACATATATATATACAAAATTTATATATATAAAGGTATATATATATATATATAAAAAATTCCTTTCTTAATACGTAAAATTTTATGCATAACGTATAAATGTCTACATTTGACACCTGTAAGCACAAGAGAAATGACGTGAGTATTTACAACTAATTACATATATACTGTGTATGTGACCATGAGTGCGTGTGTGCGTGTGTGTGTGTGTGTAGAATTTTTGTACTTCCTTACAAAGAGAAGACAATGAATATGACCACAATTCGGAATTCTGAAACATGCACGATACATAAAAAGAAGAAGATGTTCAGGTGCACAAGGTGCCAGAATGTCTCAGCCCCTATGCGTTACTCTTTCGTCCATACTGCACAGTTCAAACAATTTTATGTTTCACACCGAGGAGTTTGTTTTGATTAGTAACAGTATAAAAGACATCCTGACAATATTTGTCAGCCGTTTCGCATATCTATCAGCAGATTTATCCCTATGTAAAGCTGAACATTACCTGAATTATGTATGCGTATGTACAACTTATGGTCTGCAAAAGCGGTACATACATTTCCCATGGCCCAATTTTTTAGTTTAAAGTTTTAAATTTGCTCTCTCCCTTCCTCTCTTTCTTTTTCACCCTCTTTCTCTCTTTTCATATTCACCGATCTATTTGCAGTCATAAAAAAAAGTAAAAAAAAGATCTAAGGAATAGATTTTTAAAAAGGAGTACCGACCAGCAAAAGCAAGTATTATGCAGCTTAAAGGATTGCATGTTCGGTAAATTTATTACAACATATATAATGACTCTCATTAATATTGGATTTCTTCGCTCGACAAAAAGTAAACACTTATTAAACTTAAAAAATATTAAACTTAAAATATTTAAAAAAAAAAAAAAAAAAAAAACAAGAAAATTAAATAACGGGTTTTCCTCGTATAAGGAAGGATACGAAGATAAAAAACACCATATTATTAAAAATTGATATTTGCTGGGGTATCCTTAATAACGCCATTTAAACGTTTTGACATATTTTGTATAAATTTTCTTGTATAAGAAACAGGGATTTAACTCCATTCCACTTATAGTCAGTTTGTCAGATGTTGAACGGAAGGGATTGAGTGTTTTCACACACGGCCATGGTTTCCAATTCATCCCACACATTTTTGATGGCGTTCATGCCTTAAGATTGGGGAACAAGGTGAACCACTTTGGAGCACTTATATACGAGCCATTCTCGAATTACGCGGGATTTATGCTCAAGATCTTTTCTCTTGGTAGAATTTGAATGTTTCCAAAATATTACATTTTAATAATACGGTGAATACTAGAATTTCAAGTAATGCCTCTGCTACCACGTAAAAACGTACCCCATTAGACCATAAAGTTTTCACTTGGATTCGAAAACGGAAAACTTTTAAATATCCCCGTTGGTAGCGACTTTAGCTTCTAAGTTGTAAAGATTAGAAGAATTCGGTTTCAGAATTTTCTCTTAATAGAATCACCGACGATCGAGTAAATTGAATCGTATATAGATTGTCTGTCTGTTATTACCAAAATGGCATAAATAAAGAATTAATTTATACACGACTAGATACGATATTCGACAAGTAGGATGATATCGATCGATATGCGGAACAACTTCGTTTTTCCTATTCTTCACAAAATTGCTTTTGAATCAATGATTAATACTGACCATCTACCTGATCTTGTGTTGCAAAAATTCGTATGTAAAGTAAATTTTCTTTGCACTTTAACAACACGCATAACAACTAATTATGTTCTCAATTATTAACCGCGATAAGATGGTAATGCTATGAGTGTAAATCAATAAAGTAAAGTTCAGATAACTGCCCAAGTCCTATTACTTATTATATTTGTATATATTGTGTATATGTTTGTATGTAATAACACAAAACAGCGGTCAAAAAAAGAAAAATGAAAACATTCCCGACTATCTCTCCCATCATCACTCACTATTACTAGTGCTAACACAATAAGCGCAGCAAATAGTTATATCGATATTATCAAGAACAGACATGCACGTCATTCACAACGAAAATATCATCGTCAGCATTCAAAACAACCGGTAAGTAACAGTACAACAGTAACAAGCTGGTGGTAATGTGTATTATATGAATATCTATCTATATATATTTATATACATTTAATAAATATCTATACATAATATATATATATATATATATATATATGCGTTTGTGTGTGCACAAATATATTATATTTATGAATATATATATATATATATATATATATATATATATATATATATATATATATATATATATATATATATAT
>KK502429.1:1246123-1309615 GCA_000688735.1 Glossina austeni | reverse complement strand
TATATATGTATATGTATGTATGTATGTATGTATGTATGTATCTAGCGTTAAAAGAATAGCAACAAAACTTGTATAATATGCAAACAAATGCATGTGTGTTATTTATTTTCGTCTATACAGCCATCGAATCCGTTCCATAATAAAAGAGAGAGTGTCACCAGTGAAACACACACGAATTTCGTATAGAAAAGAAGAGAAAACAAAAACACAAAAATGATAACTTAGGCGACAACAGAAATGTACAGAAACGGCAAACACGAAGACAAACTAATACTTGCATATAAACGCTCATATCGCAGTCATTCAGTTGTTAGTCAGTAGCATTTTATTTTTCGTAGTAAGAAGTGGTTAATATGTTGTTGCTGGTATTTTTAGACGATTGGGGTATAAAAAAATAAAAAAAAATACCAATTTAATGTACAAGCATACGTACACACACGAACGTTGCTCTTACATTCATGACATGATATATAGAGTATAGAGACACGATATACCGTGCCGTGCACGCACACATCTGTATATATACATATATATATATATCAGCAGCAATAAGCTTTACACGAGAGATTATGTGCATAAAAAGTGTTGTACTGATCTTAGAGTGACCAGCAGTTTTATTTCGGTTTATTTATATAATGAGATATCGTTTATTTCCCCCTGAATGATTTAGGTTTTAAAATGAAACGATATTAAAAAAAAAATCAAAATTTTTATATAGCAAACGAAATGAATATAAAAATGTTTAAACAAATATAAACATATCGTTGTTTATTATATTTTTAAAATAAACTAGGCCATGATTATATTAATTAATCATAACATTTTTCCTCTAATATGTTTAAAGCAAAAAGCATGGAACTGGAAAATTAAGATAATTGTCATCTCATTAGATAAGCATATAAGGGAACTTGCATATTTTTATATAATATATAAATTAAAGTCGGTTATCGGATTTAGGATTTTCTGATTGTTGTACTCATGATGATTGAAATCTTGAAAGCCCTACGAACACTTGACCTATTCAATATAATTTTTGGGCTGTGTATTCACAAAACTTTTGACATCTTTTTCCATTGCTTTGCTATACAAAACTCAATATACAACAAAGTGACCCTGAAAAGAGTACGAAAGTAGCATTTTGATGCGAAAATTTCTGGTCACAGGAAAATGTAAATCTCCGTCTTCTCACGCCGACTCACGTTAAGATATTTCACATATTTACGTTTTTTTTTAATCATAAGTAATGGCGTGAGAGTGATATAAAACTCTCCCACACGCTCATAATAAAAAGGAGAGCAAAATCAGATGAATTAATCTTTATATACGAAAGCCGCAAAGGCTTCTAAAGAGAAATATTCCTTTATCTTTCTAATGGACTAGATTTGGGTCACCTTTTTTAAAGACTGTAAAAACTGTTTCAAAACTGTAATAATTTGGTTTGTTTTTGATTTACTTTTTCCGATTTGCTATATTTGTACATTTGTGTTTAAAAATTAAATATTCGGAAAAAGAAAATTATATTATTTAATTAAAAAGTCATATAGTTTGAAGTATGCAAAATAGAAAATTGACAAAATTTACAAATCATTTTTCGGGCTCAATATTTATAAAAGAATTGATAAATCAATAAAAATTCACGATCTCTTATAGTTGCTAAACTTACTTTTTTTTTAACGGATCAATTAAAACAACCACATTCGTTTTATTTTTCTGATTTGGTCACCTCAGAATCTGATACGGCTGAAGCAATATACCTTTACTTCGGCAAATGTATGCACGTATTCGTACATATATTTTTATATGTGTGCTATTTTAAAATAAATACAGCATTTTTATAGGAACAACGACGCATAAAGTTAGTATTTGTTTCGTTTCTTTTCGCGCGTCTCTCTCGCATATACTCTTATGTCTTTTTCTCTGTTTAGATTTTACTTCGAATGCAATGAATTAGCACTGTATAAATGTGCATACGTGTATATGTGCTTTTGTAGCATATAAGCGTTCAAATGTATATATAGCTATGTGCCGAGCAAGTTAAGTAACGAGCTATCTAAGCTGTACTGGCTAGATAGATAGATGTTTATTTTTTATGCATATGTATAGCGGAGTAGACCATTGTTTATGGGTGTGTATATATATATATAATATTTATTGTTGTTATGTGTTTGTGTGCGTATGTATGCACGAACGTATTTATGCATTTTTGCATGTATGTGTGTATGTATGTATGTATGTATGTGTGCGTATGTATGTATGCATGCATGCATGCATGTGTGTGTGTGTGTGTGTGTGTGTGTGTGTGTGTGTGTGTGTGTGTGTTCGTGTGTGTGTTCGTGTGTGTGTGTATGTGTGTTTGCGTAAATGTGTGCAAGTCTCCGAGTTAGTTGTATAAGCTAACTGACTGTGGATGGCTGTGTAAAACTGCGGCAGAGCTACTTTAAATACATGCACACATGTACAATATGCAAAGTGCGGTTGTTCATATTGACGATACCTTATGGTATTTCTTTTGTATATGTGGTATAATATTTGTCTTTGTATATCTACTATCTGCCTACATACGACATAATGTGTTGCTTTAAACTCTATTGTATACGGCGTTCCATGTTTTTGTTAGTGTAACGATAGCAACAATAACAACAACGATAATATTTAAGTAGACACGCACATGTATTATAATATGAACAACGAAAACGACCACATCAACAGCAGAGACTAAGCAAACAGCACACACAACACATTACTACTCGCTGCTCACCACACTCATACAAATAACGAAGCGTTCTTATTTCATATGGCACTCGTAAACGTGTGACGAGTATAGTATTAGTATTAAAGTGTTACTCAGCTCATAAGCACATACGAAGAAAAAAGCAAAAAACAAAAAAAAAAAACACACGTAGCCATTACTAAATAAAATAGACAAACGATATGGAATAGCGAGATAAAATAGCAAGCAAGACAACAACAATAATTATTGAGAGAAATATTAACAACCAAATAATATTAACCACACATCGTGTACACGATGATGATGGTGAGTGAAAATAAAGCGTACAGTGCTAGTCAAAGGTATTCGTCTTCAAACACAAATATATTCGATGTAAATGGGATATAAAATAATAATAAAAACAATATATCAAAAGAGCTTGGCACGCCGTTACATATATACCTGTGTATGATGTTTCGGCGATTTACTACACAACCACTGGGAAACAAAAGACTTTTAATAACACTTACACAAACACATCCAAATATAATGAACAGAGAAAACTGAACAACAGTAAAATCAAATGTGAAGACGTCAGCCTCTAAGCGGGAAGGATTGATAATTAACTTATAATCGTAAAAGAAAAAAAAAAAACAATTTTCGATCATTTGTTTTAAAAAAAGAACAACTTTTTTTTGCAGAGTTTGCTGTTATTTATATTAATTTAAAGCGCGTGGCAACAGAAATAAGTTAAGAAACAGAAAATAACTTAACCTCACATTTCTTCGTTTTAACTTCGTTTATTATACGCACACATATGCATAAAAAAAAATCATGTCTGTAAAGTCACACAAGAGTTTCATATTTTGTGTTTGACTATACGGGCACGTGCATGTGTGCTGCGCTGTTGTGTGCAAGCGGTGATTGAGACATGCATGAAACTGCATACAACTTATATACGCGAGTTTTGGATGAAGTTTAGTTTAAAAAAAAAAAAACAAAAAAAAACAAAAAAAAAAACAAAGCAAGAAGCGTAAGAAGTATTCTGTTAAAGAGGCCTTTTGAAACATGGCTGCTACAATTTCCAGACGGTCTTCGGGTGGTAATTCTAGTGGCTCGAACGCGTCACCAACCCCGTCAAGACGAGTAAGTTTCATAGCAGTTTTTATAAATAAAAGCATAACGGGGGGAAAAAAAGGAACAATAACTATATTTACCACTGTTAGATATATACATACATACATATATATATATATATATATATATATATATACGCATGCCTAATAAACAGCTTTAATGATAATTTAATGTAATTTTTAAATAAATAGTCTATCGTAAGCGTATGAGTAACAACAAACTTCTGTAGACGAATGACAAGCTTTTTATGAGTAGCTCAGGCATCTGCACATAACTACGCCACTGCAAAATATATATATATGTATATATATTTTTTTTTTTTAGGCTTTAAGTAGAGATGGAATTTTTGATATCTTATGGTAACAGTAAATCTTTTTCAATTAGCAATATTCGAACTTATATGTATATGATTTATCGGCAAAATTTTAAAATCTTTCACAGTTAAAATGTTAAAAACCAAAATAAATAATCGGAGAGAAAAGATATCGTGCTTGACATGAATGCTTTTGGTATCTATTATTTTATTTCGAGATAACTATCGATACGTTATGGGAGATTCCAATCAATTTAGCAGTGACTTCTATGTTAACGTAGAAACAAAAAAAGGCACGCACAGATACTGATCCTGGTTAGCCTAATGTGATATTTGTAGGGTCACGCAGACTCATCGTTTCTTTTATAGGACATTGAAATACATATTACGGTCTGTAAAAGTGACATCTTTTGCGGTCGGCTGTACGAACTCTTGTAATCAAACGTTGCAGAAACTTGAACAGATAAAGTTTTCAAATAACAATAAATCCGCCAACTAAATTTAGTTGGAAGCGTGCAATAAACTGCAAGCGTTCGGTAACCAACATGAATTAACAGGAATTGCGCAATTATACTAAGAATACAAGCTTTTCATAATCTTCTTTAGCTTTCTTATCTGCCGCGTATTCCGATATGAGCATTTTGAGGAAACTCAACACGGGTCGTAAATAACGGTGAATCGAAATCACTGGTGCTTATTAAAAGATGTAGTGAAGACAATAGCAAACGCAAGCGAGAGAGTTATGTACGCCTCAAGGCGGTTTGAGTTTTATACCCATCACATGTCAAACCAATCGTTAACAAAATTAATCGATCGGGGATTTTTAACCCAAACACAAAAATTGATATTTTATGAAAAAAGAGTGCTTTAGCATAGCAGAGTAGCAAAGTTAAATGTGCGACGTAAGAAACACCGACTGATCAAGGAATGTGAAAAATACGAAAAAGATTGGAAAACCGTATGTACGAGATGCTAGTAAGCCTTTGTAAAAAATCATGAATTTTCAATCAACATTTAATTATAGAGTGAAAAAGATATAGTATCTGTTCATTCTAGCCCTCTCCTCTCTAACATCCGTTGAAGTTTTCAATTTCAAAAAAAAAATTTGATATAAAATACCGAAATTGGGTTTAATTGTGAAGTGAACATCGGTATTTTCAACTGCCCTGCAACTGAACTGCAGTGGTACGTATAAGTAGGTATAGACGGAGAGAGCAAACCAGAGCAATTTCCCGAAACTACATTCCTGCAGATTCATTGAGAATTCTCGAAAATTACACACTGCCTTAACGTGTCTCATTCCGAATTTTTATGGTGGCTTTCTCAATCGATTTCAAATTTACGCTCCTTGTTGTCGTCAGGTTAAAATCGAAAATCAGTTAAATTGGATCAAGTGTTCACATCTAACCTTGTTTTAAAAAACCGTATACACGAACTAAGGTGGAATTCGCGTATAAGACATTTACTTAATGCAGTCATAGGTGCTGTTAACTTGGACAAAAATGTAGCCAAAAATACATTTCGTATACGATGTCCGCTTTATCTTCCAGTCAAATAAATATACAGTGTATTAGGAGCCGGCACAATATTACCAAAGCAAAAAAAAAAATAAATAAATAAATAAATAAAACCGAAATGCGATGGTAATTTCTCTCTTGTTTGTTCGCAAGCAACCTTTTTTTTTAACGAAATTTGTTCACGCAAAATTAACTGCAATTCTCATGTGAAGTTTTTTTTTTTTTTTTTTGTACACTTTTCTACGACTTACAAACACAATTTTTAAATGAATATATCATTATCCTTGAAGTGTAAACAATAAAAAAGAAGACCGCACTTTCACTGATTGAATAAAACGCAGTTTTACTATTTTGTATAGTTGATGATGTGAAACAGTAATCGAAAATTGTGAACAATTAAGTTTCGATTTAATCCTATACTATGTACGTCACAAGAAAAAAGAAAAAAGAAAAAAAAAGAAAAAAAAAAAAAAAAAAAAAAAAAAAAAAAAAGCAAGCACCCACAATGAGTCCAACGATATATATAAAATGTCAACCCTTATAATAATAATACAGTGACATAAACAAACGCACACACGCGCTCATATCATTATATACACAAGAAGAAACCATAATGCCATAGCATCGGCATAATGGTGAGTAGCGGGCTTAGTGAAATAAGTAAATATGCTAAATAAGTTTTTGCTGCCAACATAAAACCGGACACAAATAAGTCTTATAAGTTTGAAGCACGCACACACGTGCTGTAATATATATATATATATCATATCATAAGACTATATTTATATATATATATGGACTCACGATACAATGCAAACAAATGCACACGAGAACAAAAGTTAAATGAAAACAAATAAACAAAACAATTGGCATCGCTTACGAATACACACGCAAAGGAAATGGTCACACAAAAGGGAATTAAAGCCAACATTTTGTATTAGCATGTTGGGCAAAACAAAAAGGCAAAATATATATATATATATACTAATGTATAATAAAAAATGTAAACTTTTGTTCGCTCGTTATATAATGCGAAACAAGCTACTGATCTATATATGTATATATAGATATACATATATATATATGTACATAAGTTTGCATTAATGTTTGTGTAAATATGTATGTTTATGCATGAACATATAAAAGTGTATATATTTTATGTTTATTGTATTCATATGTAGATGAAACCACAACAATCACACACAAATATTTCTAAACTGCATATCACCAAATTGCATCTACATGCAAGCAAACAGTTATTATGCATATATATGTTACTCCGTTTGTGCTCAAGCATGTGTGAGTTTATGTACTGCATGCCTTTGTTTATTAATGTTATTCCTAAATATTGTTTTGTTTTGTTTTATTCACGGTTCTTGAACGCTTTACTTGCTATTCTGTAGCAGGGTCTGTTATATTTGTTTATATGTTTGGTTGGTTGGTTGGTTGGTTGGTTGGTTGGTTGCTTGCTTGCTTGCTTGCTTGTTTGCTTGCCAAACGAACAAGCAAGTAATATATGTAAATGTAGTTATATCTGGCACTAAAGCCATGTTGAGTAATCATCAAGCAAATAATATTCATACTTGTGCGTAAATATGCGCGTATTCATGTTTGCATGTGTATGTTTGTATGTGTGCATACGTAATCACATTGAATCACAATGACTATAAGTTATATTGCCCACTTATGCAGTGCAGGCTCTTACTGTTACTTTTCCTCCCCAATTCACACTAGTGGCGACATGTAACCTTAACTATGACCGTGAGAGTAAGGATGCAAAAAATTAAAAAAAAAAAAAAAAAAAAAAAAAATTTAAAAAAAATTCTTGCTTTAAAGACCATTCCTATCTTGCGGACACGTCTGCAACGCTGCAGCTATATTGTCCAAAATAGCAAAAATGCAAAGAAACTTTCGTCATCTACATACCAAGCCCTAAGCTCTTTCCATTTCAACCATTTCGCATATAAAAGATATTTCCAAGCATTTTTAATTATATGCCCACTTTGCTTAGGTGTTAATAAACGTGTATTGGTTTTGATTCAAGCGAATTCGTTATGCCCATAGAATATTCAATACCTGTCATTCTAATGGCTTAATAATTAATAGCCATTGCTATCGATTTTCTTGAACACACACCCAACACACCCAACAAAAAAAGAAACAAATCCAATAATTTGATGAAATTATCGAGTCTGAAATTCGAATGAGAAACATTTTTGGAAGCAGTTTTTTTTTTTAAATCAATATTAATATTATATCAGCATACGATTCGATTGAGACCTTTAAAGTCCGATAATGTCTTCTTAAAACGTTTGTATAAATTGCTCCCTTCCTTTTATCTTTGGCTTATGTTCAACAGGCGAATAGCAGCAATATTTCAATTTATGTATTTTTATAAAAGAATCTAATAAATCAGAATTGCTCCCCACTTAATTTTCTTGGTTAATATCATGCATGCATGCGGTAATGCGCGATGTGATTCATCAAGATTTCCACCTATTTTTACACTTAACTGCCTTCTGGGGAAAGTAATCGTCACATAACGCAATTTAATGCCTAAAAGTAAAAATTTGCATATCGTAGCTCAGGTTTTACATAACATTACTTACTACTAAAAAAAATACTTTCGATCATTTCTCATTTCCGGAACCATTGCTCATTCCGAGTGTAGTAAAAACTATATTAATACGAAAAACAATTCTACAATTTCAACGCAGTTCACTATCATTCTAATGCATCTTTTTTCTCTTTTCTTCTTCTTTTTTTTCGTTTCCCTTTCGTCTCTTTTTAGCCTAAGCGTCGTAATGAGCGCAACATTCTTACGTTTTATGAAAAAATTGCCGTTATACGGTACTATGATGAAACGAACGTCTCGCGTAATAGCCTGGCAAAAATGTTTCACTGCTGTGCCACCCAAATTCGCCGTATATTGGAACGCAAGCAAGAATTGTTACAACAATTGGCTACACTAAGCGAAGCCGACGCTTCCATAATCATTGAAGAGATGACTCGTAAGAGGCGCAAATTTGAGATGAGTGCAATTAGTTTTATACTGTATCAGTGGGTGGAACGATGCCGTCAACTACGTCTTCGTAAAAGTATAACAAACGAAACGTTGAAGGACACAGCTCTAAAAATGGCAGCTATTTTGAATTTACCTGCATTTCGTCCCTCCTACAGGTGGCTAAATCGTTTTCGCGGTAAATACAAATACAACGATGAAGATTTAGGATCAGGCAATGCTCCCAATACTGTCATAGGAGAATTATCTGTAGAGGATATAATTATCGAATATAAAGACTCATTGCCCAGTTTTATGCAAAAAGAAATCTCTGCTATAACGCAATCGGCAAAAGTGGAGGAGAATTTACAACTCAAGAGTCACGACACAAAAGATGCCAAGAGACCAGAAATTCTAGTTATGGTAAATGACAATAGCCTGGATGACTTTGAGATATCCGATGATGACAATGAAGTTGAAACAGTAGCAATAAGCAAAGTATCTAATAAATTTAGTAATAATAAGGACATTGACGATGTAGTAGAGGTGATAGAGGATAGCAATTGCAAAGAACCTGAAAAAACTAACGTAACACCACCTACAGTTAGCAAATCCTCTGAACCAGTATCAGCAGAATTTACAATGAATGCTGGTACCTCTGCTCTCTTGCACAGTGTCTTCCCTCATCTAGCTGTTATACACCAATTTGCCTTACTTAACTCAGATGTGAAAGCCTTGGAGTTGATATCCAAACTTGGTGTACACATGCAAACGCAGGCTGCCGAAGGTGCCTATAAACAATTGTCGCTAGCGACCAATCCTACGAACTGCATTGATTTGAATGAAACGGAAACCAACGGCGATGGCATTTATCCCGATATAGATGATATTGTTTTAATTGAATAGCAATCAACTCCGCCGCCACCTCATATAAGTTAAGTTAAGGCTATTTTAGGAAAATACCTTTTTTTGTACTTAAATTATTTATTTTTTATAGTTGGTTTTAAAGTAAAATACTTTTTCTGTCAATAGTCTATATGTATATACATTGTATATAAAAAAATTGTATAGAAATTAATAGGAATTTGTTGGTCACTTACCATTTTCTGAGGTGGTATAAAAATTAATTCCATACTGCATTCGGGAGATGCCAATAAGGGTTTAATGGGCTTTTGTTCCTTCTTTTCATCGTCTCCCTCTTTTTGGCCTTTCTTTTCATCTTTCCCTTCTTTTTCGCCTTTCTCTCCATCTTTCCCTTCTTCTCCGCCTTTCTCTTCATCTTTCCCTTCTTCTTCGCCTTTCTTTTCATCTTTCCCTTCTTCTTCCTCTTGCTGACTGCCAACCGGACTCTCCAATTTCACCAAACTGGGATGATCCGAGTACATATCGTACAGATCATGCACGTATTCGTTCATGTCGCTTTTCACCTTTAAGTACTTTTCCCGGGCAACGGCATGTCTTCGACGTTCTGCAGGTGTAAGTTGGGGCAGCACACACTCTACAAAATTACTTTCGAGCTGACATTTTCGTTTATAAGCATTAAAGCGGTTTTCTTTCGCGCGACGATGTATACGTTTGATCTCATCTTCTAAGGTAAGCACTTTTGCTATAGTGGAGTTTGGTGGCAGATTGCAGTCACGTTCGTAACCACAAGTATCAGTTTTCCATTCCGGCGTAGTTGGTGTGACGGGCTCCGCCAAATAGGTGCGAACTTCATACGGATTGCGGGAGGGGCTTTGAGCTGAATTTAAAGGAACAAATTTTTTATTCATTTTGTCCTACTTTTAAGTCCTTTTTTTTTTTGAAAATGTTTTATGACTATTGCTCTGATATGAATTTTCCACACAAAATTTCAATTATAATGGCCAATCGAAATTTTGTCCAAAACACACAAACCAAAACCGCTTAAAAAATTTCGATAGTCTTTAGAACGTTTTGATTTGAGTTTACAAAAGCATTGACAATAATTACAAAGTTTACGGTTTGTTTTACACTCTTTAAATTTTTAACAGTTTCTGTTCAAATTTTTCAAATTTTTTAAATTTTTTTTAAAGAATTTTCGCTTTAATTTAAAATTTAAATAACTAAATCGTTTCGTCGATGTCCATATACTCTATCAAAAAAAATTTTTTATATCAAATTACGTTTATATCAAATGTATACTGTTAAATTTTAAATTTAGAAAATCAAGTGAAAATCATACGAAAAAGGAAAAGTGAAGTATAAAAATTTCTAAATTAAATCTTATAATGATTGAAAGAGCTTTGCTACTTGGATCTCAAATTTGTAATACCTTTCCAGCTCAGTGAACAAACTGTCAGAGTGTGTCAGAGTAGACATTTTGAATTTCGAATAGTTGCACGAACGCGCTTTATATGTATTTGTTGGAAATTAGCAAATGATTCTTTTTTTTTTTTTTTTTTTTTTTTCATTTAATAATTATTTATGTAGAAAGTTTAGCTGATATCATATTTAATAAACTAAAGCGCAATCCAATACATTTTGTCACAAATTAGGCAACAAACAAACATTATTTTTTATTTTTAATCATCAATCGCTCAGGAGATGTCTTCTATATGTGTTATACATGTAACGAGTATAACGTTAGCATCGACCGAACACTTACCATAGCTACGACCACACACCAACCATAGTCGAAGTATGGTCTACCGCAGTGAGGATTGGGCCCGCGTATGCCGAGATTATAGAGTCTACTTAATTAGAAGCAGAAAAGAAATGATATTCTACTTCAAATGAATTGGAAATACTTACCATTTCCTTTTCTAAGTTCACTGATGGCGAGTCTATTGACATAAACGGTTTACGTTCATTTTTAAATTCAAAAGTTTGTTAACTCAAAAGAGCACAGAATTTATACGTTGCGCCGAAGCGAAAACCGACTACATTTTAGACGCAGAATATACTATTGATTAAATAATTAACTAGTTAATGCGGAGGTTATATCTGCTCTCTGAACATTGAAACGCTTCAAAACTCATAATATAGTCCAAAGTTTAAGAAAAACGATTGCTATGATTTAAGTTTAAAAAGAGATTTTATACATTTATTCATAAATTATAACAAATTTTGTTAAACGATTATAAAAACTGTTTTCTAGATTTTATAAATAGCGCGTCCATAAAGGAATTTCCTTTTAACTAAACATGTTAATCATCAAAAAATTACTCTTAATGTTAAAAGTGATTAATGTTATAAAGAGTGCAGTCGAAGCAATTCATTGGACTTACGTTGGAATCATATTATCATAGGTTAATGAAACCGCAAACTAATGAACAAATAAAAATTAAATTATTTTAAATAAATACTTTTCTATATCGTTACTTATACTTACTTCTTTCCATTTTTGGGTATTTTGGGTAGATCTATCCATTAAGTTAATTCTACTTCCAAGTTTTTCTTTTGTGCTTTTTCTCACTAACGCAATTATTTCGTCTATATTTAAGATTCCATAAGAGAACTTTTTTCTTGTTTTCTTTTTGTTGGCTTTGTCTTCTTTTTTTTTTTTTGTTTGGTTAGTGCTTAGCCTGAGGGATAGGAAGTTTGTTAGAATTTTTCTTTCCTTAAAATTTGACTTAAAGGAAAACTTCGTTTGATTTAGTAACTTGACAAGCGTAAAACCGACCGTCTCATATTATGAAGAAATCCAATATTTTTAGTAACTATCACCAAACTATTCGATATTACTAGAATGTTGTCTTCAAATTAGATATTTAATTAAGAAATAATCTTTTTTTTTTAAATAATAAGCCGAGACAATGTACTTTATTAGAAAAAATAAATTATTTCCAATTTCGGACAAACTATTTGTCGTCATTGTCGTCATGCTTACTACCCGTTTCAGCGCAAATACAACGAGCGTGGTCTTACATACTCTTTTGTTCTTCATCACAAAATGCCGAAGTTACGAAAATTTTTTGTTTCTAATCATTATTAATTTTTAAACTTTCTTTAGCAGCCCTGTTTATGATATTTCCGTTGTATATGTATATTGCGCATAGGCGAATCTATGGTTGACAAACGCGTTACTGTTACACATTACATTAATAGATCGCGTATTAATAATAAATATTAGTAAATATAAAGAAATCGAATATAAAAAATTTTCACATTATCAACGTATAAATCAACCCTACCCTCATACCGATTGCTTTGTGTAAACAGCTGGTATTTATTGCTCATATATAAGCTGCGGTATCGTATAAAGACCGCTAATGTCGTAATTTGTGTATTTATAGTGCAATAATATCGTAGTTTTATATGCTCAATGATGCCAATCCCTTTAAAAAGCGAACTAATTTTATAAAAACAACATTTTATGAATTCAGATTTAGGTAAATATTTGTTAAGTATGCAAAGTGAATTATTATATATTAAGTATGAACCTTTTCACAACAAAGCAACTATTAAAGGTCATAATAAAATTTTCTTTAATAAAAATTTATTAAAAGTCAACCAAAAAGAAGCTTCCAATCGTTGCGGAAAGCTGTAGGCTGACATCACTGTTTATCGTATACATGAAGTACAAAGAAAAATTATAATAAATGCATCAATACATGAAACTTACTGAAATTTTTTTGGAGATTCTGTAATGTTGTGAAATAAAATACGGGTAAACAAAAAATGGAAAAGTAAATTAAACAGAAAGTAAGGAATGTAATCTTTTTATAATTGGAAAGAATACAGTGCAATTAATTTGTGATGTATGTGCGCGTTCGTGGGCTCCATGAATATCAAGAAAAGGGAGTTTTGCTGAACGTGTTCTGTTTTCCAGTTTTATAGAATATATTAAAAATTTAGTCGTATGCACGGAGTAGCTTAATATTATTTGTAAGACGGATATGCGCATTAAACTTTATACAACAGAACGTTACATGAAGACAAAAACAGAAAAGAAGAAAAATCATATAAACAAATTAATAATAACTGGAAAACTGTTGTGTGTATGCATGGGTGCATTCGTATCAATATAACAATATAATTATTCTTCGGTTACTTCTAAATGCCAAAATGTGGATAGAACCAAAAGAATTGTTAATATCATCACCACTCTGGTGAGTTGTTAAAATTATTACTTGCACATATCTATTAATCATTTAATTGAATCCTACCTGAGTACATCGATTCCATTGGAAGCATTGTGAATCCTTCAATTTTATGGTTATATTAACGATTGAGAATCGTTCAGCAGGAGACCTCAAACACACATTAATTTTATACACGAAGAATAATGTACAACAGCCTAATACAAAGTGTGTGCACTATGGATGAAGAAATCTATTAGCTATGAAGTGCTTTTTTCGAAAAATATATTAATATTATGGTTTTTCAAACTTGTTTATCTGGTAGCTTAGGAGTCTTATCGTATCTTATACGCAGACAGTTTTGTGATTTTTGCATTTAAATTAATACAGAAAAGCATCACAAATCACAAACTTTATTAAAACGTATCTTTCCTCTTTATAAGCATGACACAATAAATAAACTGAATTGCAATGAAAAGTTGTGTTGAAATTTTTGCCTTCTTTTTTTGCTAAAATTATCTTAGAACATCAGATCTGAAAGTACGTGCGCTCAGTTAATAAAAACTTAAACTATAATTTTTTCTTTTATAAACATTGTATTAAAGATAGAAACAAAAACAAAAGAATCGACGAAAACAAAAATTCGTAAGACTCTGACGACACGTTCTTGGAAGAATTGTACAACTTTCATAAATCTGCAAACATGTAGATAAATAGTTTTCACCATTCTTAACCCTTAAATGGACAGTATCATTCGAAGTAAAAACATTGTTGGCATTTTGTTGTTATATTAATATCGGAATATACAAATATTCAGAGTGATAAGTCTTAGCTAATATCTAGTTTTTATTTAAACAAGTTTAACTCAGAAAGTCGTTAGCTCATTGAGACATGCAACATTTATTATATAATACGGTATACGGAGGCTTGCTTTACTATTGCTAGACTATAAAAATTTCTCGAGTACTATGCAGTTTTAAAATATTTTCTTCTTGTGATTCTGTATTGTTTAGGACCCATGAAAAATGTTCCAAATACTTTGTTTTACAAAAGCGCCGAGGTCATGGTGAATCCGGCTTAAGTTCTTTGCTAGTTGGCACTATTGACAGCGTATTTGATACGAAACCAGCACCGTATCGTATTTTACATCGGACACCTAACTCGGAAGTATTCTATGGTAAGTTTTTAAGGAAATCTTTCTAGAAATTTAATAACTAAGTTTGTAAATATAAACATTTTTGTATAATATATAAATATTCATTTAAAAAAAGTTTTTGGTAAATGAATGCATACGTATGTTGTTAATCCATTTTAAAAAATTATCCAAAATTATCATCATCATCAGTAAATATAAAAAAAAAAAAAAAAAAAAATCGAAGATATCAGTACTAGCTTTTCACTGAAATTTTAATTTTATTTGAGAAATATTTGCACTAAATTTGAAATCAATATCCGCTGTATTTTTGGTGGGATGATTCCATTCATTATATACTTTATGTAAGCGATCAAAGGTCATGGCAAGTTATATAGTATTTATATAGTATAGTTATAGTAGTTTTCTGGTTACTTCCTGCTTTTGAATCGATCTCGTCAACACCTGCCTTTGAGTTTCTTGTTTACTTTGAAGATCCCCATCTTGAGAAGATTTATTTTTTTACAAAGGATTGATAGTCGCTCTTGCGGCTCGTCTCATTGATAACACGCATGGAAATCGTTTCACTCTTGCCCTTTTTTTAAATCGGCTATGCATTGACTTAAACGCTCTATTAGCTAATACGCTGCTCGACTAATCAAACCAATCTGATGCAGGTGTTAATCAGTTTCAACACAGATGCTTTGCTTTGCTTTCATTTAGTAAAATTCGTTTTGCTTTTATCATTTTTCTTTTTTAATTTCATGTCATAATTTTCATTTTGAATTTTCCTTTGTTCACACAATCGTCTCTCTAATTCATGATAAGTAATAATTTTATTGTTCTGCAAACACATGAAGGGGACAATTTGTAGCCGTACAGGCAAACAAACATAACTTT
This sequence comes from Glossina austeni, assembly GCA_000688735.1. Classification (NCBI taxonomy): domain Eukaryota; kingdom Metazoa; phylum Arthropoda; class Insecta; order Diptera; family Glossinidae; genus Glossina; species Glossina austeni. Next base: position 1,293,863 of record KK502429.1, on the reverse strand, counting down.
TTTTTCATATAACTTGCAGTAAGCAATAAGAAAAAAATATAGAAACTTCAGTAAAACAAACTGCAATCAGTGTTTGCAAGTAAAGCAACTGTTATAATATTTACACATATTTAGTAACAAATGACTCGAATTATGTACGTATATAGTACGTATATAAGAACTTAAAGTTAAGAACATCCGACATCCAAATAAAGGGATCTAAACAAAGTAATGTCATCTTTAATAAAAATCTTCATATGAAGTCTTGTCAAATGTAGGTAAAAATAACAAGAACCTTATCAAAATATGATAAGGATAATAATCAAAGCAAGATGATAAAAATCATATCTTTTTATTACGCACACACACGACTATGTCATGAAATAAGTACATTACAGCAACTGGGATCGAGGTATGTACGCAACTCCCAGAGCGACTTGAGATAAACCTACCTTTTGATATACCGATTAAATTTGAATCAATTCAGAGTAATTCCTGAAACCGACTGAGGAATGTCTCTCCTCATGTCTGTCCATTTATTTTTGCTTTCAATGCTGCATCAATCGCAATTTTCAGGATAATTGATGAAATTTCGTAAATTAATATGTTTAGCCCTAGGAAGAAACTTATTTAATCCGAATGGATTAAATCGCTTGATTTTCAGAAAGACTCTTCATATAACGTTCCACTTTCAAAAATCATTACACGAAAAATATGCACCGATTCTAATATTTTTCTACAAAGAGCAGTGAAAAATAGTATTTTGACATAATAAATGCTTATGGAAAGCCAATATAAGATGAGGAACATTTTTGAACCTTCTACCGTATAAGCGTTCTTGCAAAAAAATAACATTTTATTTCGCAATATTCTTATTTTTAATATTTTACGATGAATGCTCGTCCAAACAATATATATCGCAGTAAGTTTTGGTTTTGATAAATGGCTACATAAGTTCTTCTTTCGCCATCATTTCCGTATGGGGGGTTCTCATGACAATTAAACTGCATTGTAAGAGTTTATGCTACGACACCCAGTGAGATCATAAGCTAGATTATGGCTATGGTGATTCGGCTATGTTAGTGATGCAAGGTCAAAGCATAATGAGGGGAATTTAATCATGCTTGCTATGTTTGATTTCTCTGAGCCGTTTGATTATGTGAATTATAATCCATTGTTGGAAACGCTAAACACTAACTTTGGTTTCGGTTAAGTCTTATTCAGAAAAGCGATGTTTGTGTGTGGAAATCTACTACTCTTTCTCTGAGGGAAAAGGTACTGTGTTGTGGCGAAACACGCGACTCTCTATTACGGCTCATTTTATTTAGTCTCTGTTCCAATTACATGTTATATAATTTGCAATATTCATTTATATATTAAGGACGCCCAAATATACGTATATCGCTTGCGCGAATTTGTGGAAGATTTTAAACAAGCGAATTAATGAAGATTTAAGTCCTATCTCCCTCTCTAATGGCCTGCTATCAATATGTACTAGTTACACTCAGATAAAACCAAAGCTTATAATTCTGACTCTATCTAGCGTTACAAGGGCTGATGCAGCGATTGATATGGCGAGTCAGGTTTCCATTTTGGTTATATAATTAACTCACGTTTTAGTTCCAATTCAAGCTAAATACAGATTGATTCAATGTTTTGTAGTAACACTACTAATATCCTATGGAGCCAACGTACATAGTAATCCCGACCATGCCGTTGAAGAGTAGACTATAGTTGGTTGCCCATAAGTGTGCCAAATACATCTTCAATAGGCGTAAGCACGATAGCGTATCGCAGCTTTCGTCAAGAATTTTAGACTCTTATTTACGACCGCCCTTAATGTCAGAAATGTCATCTTCATTCACAAGCTTATTTCTACTTGTACGTCAAAATATCTATATGAGAAAATCAAGTTCGTCAGATCGAGGCGTACGATGAATTAAGTTTCCTCAGACCATAAGTATTTAAGATCATTAAAATTATTTATATTTTTTATTTACTGGCTATTGTTCGCGTGAATAGATTCAGAGCAGCAATCAGGGTTTTCTATAATTCTCAATGTCGCCAGTATTTATGCAATTTTGTCTAATTTATTCGCAGCATAATTCGTTCGAGTTATTCCAATTTTTTGTATCAACTCGTTTTGTTAATTATTTGTTACGAAAGAAACTTTATAGGTTTGTTGGTACAAGAATTCTACTTTAATCTTAATTAATAACTAATTGCGTTTTCTTAATTATTTGATAATTAACTACTGATTAATAATGACATTACTTCACAATGCGGTATAATTTTTGTTGACGAAAATGTGGATAAATCGTATTTGGCGAAATCGTGTGGGGTAAAAAATAATCGACCAGGCTGAACTATAATGTTTTCATCGGTCTAAATTTGTCTGTGCTTACGAAGTCTGTCCACCTATACTTGTATTCAACTTACGGATAGCAATTTTCGAGATCATTTTAATTGTAAAAATATTGAGTGGAGGTCTTCAATTTTTTGCGAAAAACGAAACATTATTTTGCTTTGCTTATGAAGATAGGAAAACGCCTCTTCTAAACTACAAGCTCTTCTGCTTTTTCATTTCGCATTTCGCACATCGCATTTTTCAGAAGTTGCTATTGGTCTTACGCGTAATGAAATCCACAACGATTGGGAATGGCTTACGCAGAATCTCTTCGAGGTGCTTAATGATATGGAAAGCGAAGATGAGGTAACCAATTTTACCATGTGTAAAATAAAATCGCTTCACGCTCAAAACAATCAAAATGAAACGGGCGATACGGCCGATTTTAAAGTGGTTCAATCCAATTTTCGTAGGTATTTCAAAATGCCCGAAGAAGAACATTTGGTCAATTACTACAAATGCACGTAAGTGATTAAAAAAGCCATATAATTCACTATTTCGATTAATATTGCGTAATCTTTATTCCTTACATAAGTTATGTGAAAAATAAAATACCACGGCAAGGGCACTTGTATATATCTTTAAACCATATTTGCTTCTACTCGTACATGCTGGGACAGGAGACTAAGCTGGTTATACGTTTGTCTGAATTGGAAGATATATCACGCAGCAGCAATATTATCTATTTGAAAACAATTAATGGCATGCAATATAATTTTACCATACTGTTTAACTCAACGGAAGCTTACGAGTTTATAGAACTATTAAATTGCATGGCGATGCAACAGATAATACAGGTGAGAAAGTTTGGTTTTCTATATTATCTCCTTTAATAGTATGAACATTGCATGAATTTTCGTTAAGGATCCCGAAAGTCCTATAATCGATCATGATCCGTTATTAGTGCAGCGTTTAAATCGTAAGACTTCAAAAAAGCCAATATTGTGTCTTGATTTAGTGGCCCGACAGAAGTCTGAGGAATATCGCACGTACTTTCGTTTGCCACAACGAGAGATTATTGATGGGACTATAAAAGGTAAAGTTGCATGAGTTTAAGAGCAATTCTCTGTTGATATTCTTGCGCTGTAATTGCTTTACTTTTCCTTTAGCGAATCTGTGGACTCCATATTCAAAGAGTTATGTGGGCGGTAGCATTTATTTATCCAATAATTTCTTTTGCTTTAGCAGTGATGTCAAAGATTTCGTTAGTGTGGTTATACCGTTAAAAGTTATTAAGGTAAATAAAATGTAATTTTAATTTGTACTCACCCCTCGAAGAATGTTTTCACTCTGATAAAAGTTAGTGAGGAGATTATTGTTTCAATTATATTCACACTTCTACAAAAGTAGAAGCTGGCATATGCATGGTACATAGCGACCACCGCCTTAGGGAGTGAACAAGATATCTCATGTGTTGTGTGGTGGGGATAAGATTTTGTGTTGATACAGAATATGCCATAAAGATTACTTCAGACACAGGATAAATAGTTTCTAAGGAATTGATTTGAGAAACCATATCGTATTTATGAAAGCGTAAATTGAAGGACAAAGCCCTTTATTCGGCCATTTTTCATTCCCATTGCGCGATAATTTTTGTCATTCAGGGCATAAAGGAAAAATTATATTTTAGGTGCGTAAATAAATTTTCGGCCTACACTTAACTGGCGCTAACTGTATGCATGGAGGTTATACACATTAGAAGCTGCGATTTTACTATAGTTTGGACATCTGTACACAATAATCAGTCGCAACCCTAATAAAATATCGAATTGAAAAAAAAAAACATTTTCGGGAAATTTTACTTTTTCTGTTTCATTCGAACGATGATGATGTTAAATCGCTAGAGGAGATGGACAATAGATGCGATATCCAAAGCTTAAATACCCACGATTCTGGATGTACTGTGGATTATGTCTCGATCCTAACAACAACTGATGCAGTTGGAAAAAAAAACAGGCCAAATATCATGACCTTTCAATATGCCGAAATCCACCCACATAAAGGAAAACTTGCCGAGAAACATAGCATCTGGAATGTAATATAATCCCTGCTGTTTTTAGTAGACTTTACTTCTTTTGATTATTTTTTGTTATAACGCATGGCCTGTTCAAGCACGGCTTCCATTCTTATGAGGACACCCTCAAAATTGGTGCTCTTTTGCGCGGCCTCAACTTCAATTCCATTGCGGGATTGCCAATCTTTCCCATGCAGAATTCAAATTTCTCCCAAGATATGGAACAAATCAGTGGCCAGAAACAAACAACGATATTTTTTGGATTTCACTTTAAATTTTCAATCTATCACTAACTAAAAAAAGCTGCAAATTTAATTGCGCAAATAACATATATTTTAGGCGTAAAATTCCAATCTGCTAGTATTTTTCTAACTGAAAGATCTTCTTCTTAATATTGTTCTTATGTAACTTATTCGCCAAGCAACTCAGATTGTTAAGGAGATATTATTTTTAACATATTCACGATGAAAGAAAAGAATTTTTTTTTTGCATTTAAATTTTCAGAGCGTTGAGAAAAAGGATGATGATCCACATCGTTCTGGAAACAATATTGTAATAATAACTTCTGAAAATGTTCCCTTCATATTTTCATATATTGCTGACCGTGAGGTGCTGCTCACAAAAATTACCGATTTATTAAGCAGATTTCATGTGTAAGGCACAGTTTTACACAAACATATATACTGCGTATATTGCATGTATTTAATATTTTTCAGGCCCAAAAATCGCGAACGACCGAAATATGATATATCGTGGAGTAAACAGGCAGCTCTTATTAATAATCATACAACCGAATTCACGCCCGATATGGAGGAAAAACAAAACGAAAAACTGGCTCGTTGGGAATCACATTTCCGCGATTATGGGCGTGGTATTTCAATGTTTCGCACAACGGCTGTTATAAATTTAATAGCCGAAGGCATTCCCGACAAATTAAGGCAAGAGATTTGGTTAATATTTTCGGGGGCAATACATGAAAAGGAAATGAATCCCGGTTTATATGAGGATTTAGTAGAAAAGGCCGCATGTCTTAAGCATTCCTCAGTACATGATGAAATTGAACGCGACTTAAGACGATCATTACCTGAGCATCCCGCTTTCCAACATGACGACGGTTTGGGTGCCTTAAAGCGCGTACTTCAAGCCTACGCTTTACGCAATCCCCACGTGGGCTACACACAGGCTATGAACATTGTAACGTCCGTATTCTTGTTATTCTGTGATGAAGAGAATGCGTTCTGGATGTTGGCTACGCTATGCGAAGTTTTGTTACCCGACTATTATAAAGATAAAGTAGTAGGAGCTCAGGTATGATAAACCAATTGAAGAAAACAAGACGCTGCCATAACTATATTTTGCATTTATGTTTAGATTGATCAAGGTGTTTTAAATGAATTGGTCAAACACTATCTGCCCGATTTGCATACTCATCTTGACAGATTGGGTACAATAGGCATGATATCGTTATCATGGTTTCTAACTATTTTCCTTAGCGTTATTTCCTATGAGAGTTCTTTGCACATCATTGACTGTTTTTTTTATGATGGAGCGAAAGTCATATTTCTTATCGCTTTACAAATACTTGATTGGAATCGTGAACAACTTTTAAATTGTAACGATGACGGCGAATCGATGTTCGTACTCACGCAATTCCTTGAGGGCATTTATAATCCAGATTATCATTCGCCATTGGCCAATGAGAAACGTAAAGTGAAACGTACTCAAACAGTTCAAACTCTCATACATGCAGCCTACACTAGATTTGGTGAGATAACGTTACAGCGTATACAAGAGCTGCGCAATAAACATCGTCGCCTGACCATTCGCAAGTTTGATTTAGATAACGAAGTCACTATAGTAAAATTCCATATGGATAATATGTATTTCAATAGTGAAGAGTTGCGCATGCTTTTGCGCATAATACGTGAAGAGAAGCAAGCCTATCGTAAGGTTCATCAACAAAAACAACAAATTCATGTTGGAGAATCACCCATTTTAGTTCAAATAGCTGGCGATTCTCCTTGTCGTCAGAAACTGGCTTTACCAGAAGGAAATTGCAGTCGTGCCGAAGCCTACAGTGTAGACTTTGACACATATCGTGTCCTCTTCTACGAATTGACACCGTGGCGTTCCTGTGTGACAGTTGACTTGGCAGAGAAATTGTTTAGAGTAAGCAAAAGAAAAGCGAAAACAAAAAAGATTAAAGTTTCTTATTATTTTTTATCTACACAGTTGGCAGATAAAAAAAGTACAGGTCTTTTAGATTTCTCGCAAATTCTTAATTCCTTGGGCTTAGTGTGTTCCAGTAAATACACTGAAAAATTGAAACTTTTGTATATATTACATTTGCCTCCTTTACTGTCTAAAGCGGAAATTGATCATGTGCGCAAACCTCGAATAAAAACCGAAGAAAATACCGAAGAAGCTATAGAAGCTGAAGACTTTTTCGGTGATGACCCCTCAGAGTCTATCGAGGCTTTGCCTTCGCCCACGGACAATAATTTTGATGAGAATGATTATGCTTTAATTACAGCTACACAGCGATTGCATTCACTGGCTGGCATGTCTAATAATACACTAATGGATCTAAAAAAAAACCCAAATTTATCGTTGGCCAACTCAAATAACTCTTCAATGGCCGTTAATGCACGAACGTCAACTTTTTATGTAGATCTGTCTGAAGATGAACACAGTACTCCACCATCTCAACGGATCGGAGGGACGGCTCATTCACAAAACGGTGCAAGTGCACCTCTAAATGCTTTGCAAAAGCAAGGCCGTTTCGAATCCATTGACACATTTTCCGATATTTCCGATTTGGGAGCGGCCAAGGTGACCCCACCACAATTAAATGTAGAAACAATTTCGAATTTCTCACAAATCAGTGATCTGGTAATGACTACAAATGCCGGCCACAAAAGAGAACGAACCGATTCGAATACCGATAGCAAAAGTTTGGGTAGTTTAAGATATCTCGTAGATCAGCCAGACGATGCCAATTCACCTAATAAAAATATACCGAATATGAAGAAGGCCAACTTTCAAATATTATGGAAGAGCTTAATAGAAATTTTAGGAGAACAAGATACGGATATGTTACAATCATGTAAGTTCAACTGATAATCAACTTTAATGTTTTGTGAAAGCATACGTTTTGTTTACAGTTGAAAATCTTATTGAATTGGGTAATAGCAATATGAAGAAAGACTCTAGTTTAGAAAGCTTTACGCAACTAAATTTAGGTAGCGGTGAAGAAGTAAGTGATTCGAGAAAGCAAAACGAATTTTGAAAAAAACTCTCAGATTCTTAATTTTTTTCAGCCCGACTCAAATGGCAATCCTACAACACCTATTGAACCGCCATCGACGACGAAGCTATTTCTAGATTTAGAAGAGGAATTACGTCAAGCCAACGCTGCCAGCATGTTAAAGTCGAACAAACGCAACTCTGATAGTAGTAATAGTTGCAGCGATGATGACTTGTGGGAAATTTCTATCAATCAATTTATAGCTACCGTACTGGCAGTAACCAGCATAGTTAAGGGATTCTATGTACGTACTTCAATCAAAGAGAAAATTGAGAAGATGCAAAAGAATCGTCGTAAATGCATAATATCGAATTACTAAAAAGAAATCTGAAACAATTTGATTTGTAAAAACAATATATATATATATATATATATATATATATATATATATATATATTTTTTTTTTTTTTTTTTGTCCTAAGAGAATTTAATTGTTGCAATAATTCTTTTGCTTTAGTTAAAAAGATTTTACTTTAATTAAAAAAATATATGTATAATTATTAGCTTAAGTTTCATTATCTACACATAATTAATAAAAAAACACGATATTAATTTGCCTTTATACTGTTTTATATTTGAAAGAGCAACAAAAAAAGTGTTGCTATCGTGCTTGCTAAGAAATCTTTCATATCTACTATCGGTACTAATTGGTGCTATAACCATTTTTTTATTACTCTTAATGTCATGTAATTTCGACAAATACTCGTCTCTCTGTTCGCTTTGTTTTATTATATGTGGATAGTAAGAAATGTGTTATCTATTTATTGAAAACTGAATTTTGTATCAAGAAAGTATTCATCAATGTCTGTGGTGTTTTGAATATAGATCGAAAAATGTGCATTTTTTTTTTTTTTTTTTTTATATTCATAAAGATAAAAAAGCGAAGATATGTGTCACAAAAACTTTGTGAAAATTGCTTGCATTACTTTTGATCCGAAATATAGCTGTTGATCAGGTCGCTTCATGAAGGCTTGAATCGGCTCCGGCCGACAGAGAGATCGGATATGATTTGATGTTACCTAACATTGATTAACGAATTGTTTCGAAACAGTTGTGAAAACTTGAGATAGACAAAATGTTGGGTACAGAATTATGTCAGCCCTATTATATAATGCAATAAACCACTAATATGGTCTCGCTATGAAATTGTAGTAGCAGGATTTGATTTGTATCAGAGCCGCAATAAGCGCTCGCTTCATATTTTTAATGAATTCAATGATCTGGGTAATAATTCATTGTAGATATAGGCAGACATTTTGTTCATAAATATTTTTATTTTAAACTTTTATGAAAAGATTAACATCGTGCTCGTGCAGACAGTATTAAACGCTTTCATTGTTGCATATTGCTACTTTTAATTATCGTTCCGGTCGTTGACGTCAGCAATTGGTGCGAAAATCGATAATGGATTTTGTGACCGGTTTGTCAAACGTACGAAGGTTCCATTACGAGGCTACAGAAAGCTTACCTAAAAAATAATAGGAATATGCAACTAATGATGGGTATGATTTTGAAATTTTCTCATCACTTTTTTTTTGTTTTGCGACTATAAAATTATTATTAGGAACTGGAACGTGCAGCAAAACTCAAAACATTTAGACTTTAATATTTCATTTCATTTTTTGCTAGTGATGAAAATGTCGAAAAGGAGTTAGCTGATGATCATTAGTAAGCTAATAATTTATATTTACTTTCCAAAATTTTTGGCCACGACTTTTGATTGTTAGACATACCAATATATATATAGTATCCAATGTATTTCTAAGTTTTTTTGGCTTTTTGGTTAACAAAGAGAAAAACTATTCATATCCTTTTTTACGATACTAGTTATCTTGTTTAATATATTTAATTAAAATCTGGATTTGACTTTCGTTGAACAAATGTTTTCAAGTATCAAATATACACATGATATTTTTAATAAAATAAATGAAAACTGCTTACTGAGATTAGCGGTTAGAATGTTGAAACCACAAAATCTGATAACAAATATATTTAAAGGCAGTTAAGCAAATGCATACGAAGTCGAATTCACATAATTTTTGAATTTGATGAAAAACTTACTTTGAAGTTCTAAAAAAAAAAAAAAAAAAAATTTTGATTAGTTTAAACTAATTTAAATTAACCCTTTTTCGTTATATTTTAATAAATAGATTTCGAAATTAAGCAACAACAAAGTTTCAATTACTTATTTGGACTACCTATCGTTCGCATAATATTTGCTTGTAAATTTCAGTAAAAATCCATGCATCCGGCATATCCGTTGTAAATCGCGTCTTACGTACCATACGTATGTCCTATATTAGGCAAATCTTATTTTGCAATGACTTGACGGCATTTTTTAGATAATAAACCGACGAACAGAAAACCGTTTTAGGTGCAACACTTTATTTGTTTGATCTATTTAACGGCTTAGGAATTTTCTTATTACAAGAAAAAATTCGAAACTCAAAGTTCTAGAATAAGATTGTAGGATGAAAATTCATTAATGACCTTCGAGCTTAAGGCGCATTGGAACAGTTTAAGAACGGGTTTATTTTTTTGGAATGGAAGGAAAAGCAATGAAATGTTCGAGGAAGTTACTAAGCATATATTTAAATACTAAGTAAAATTAATTTTGAAAATTTTTAAAAAATGGAAATATCGGAGACGCTCTTGTGAGAAATCTGGTGTAAATTTCAATTTAAAAAAATCTCGCTTTGGGTCGTTTCTAATAAGATGAAAGTTTGGTAAATCCACGTCACGACATTCAGTTATAGTGTCATTAGTACTTAAATTTTAATGAACGATTTCTTCCAGCTACGTACTAACTGGCAAAAAAGTTGATAAAAACAATCATATGAGCACTGATTATATATCTTTTCTTTAACTGGCTATCATTTGAAAGCCATTGCGTTGCGAGTTATGTATGACTTTTCTAATTAGAAATTTATTTCAAAAAAAATCATCTGAAAATAAGAGGCGAATCTGACGTTTGCTTGTTCACAATGGCGGAGTCAACAACGATGTCATACGAACGTAAAGAAAAATAAGTAAAAACATTATGCTTGGGCAAGGTCGCCCATTAAATACCCTACACCAGATTGTCTATGACAATTCTTATTTTTATTATAGAACACAAAAACTATATCTTGTTTCTATATAAAGGCATATTTTTCATATGCGTATTTATGGGGAAGCGGGCCCAAAACTCAATCTAATATAGTACCAGTATAATCCTTACATATGGATGCAAAAATAGGGGTAGATGATCCAAATTTTGTAGAATTCATGATATTATGGTTCAATTTCCATCACCACATATTAAAACTTGATCTTTTCTGCTCTACAATTTTTGTAAAAACCCTTATTACGATGAGATCAAAAAAATAGGTCAAGATAGTCCAAATTTGGTACCGGTCAGTTTTTTATGCTAAAATTACTATTATGCATAAAAATAATTTTCATTTTTGTCGTATGAACTTCAGTTTTCGTTATATTAGAGGGGGTTCAAAAATTGCCTAGCCGGTACCAATTTAGAATGCAGAAATACTACTACTGAACCACTTTTGAAAATTATAATTCTTTTCCATATATAAAGATATGGAGGCCATGTGGTACAGTGGACAATCTGTAGGTTGAACACAAAAATACGTGGCAAGACATTGGACAGATAGACAGACAGACAAGCTTAGGTCAATTCAGAAGGTGATAATACATTGTCGTGGTAAATTTGGAAAGTGCATGCAATAACGTAGTGGAAAAATAATTACTGCAAGACTTGGTTTTATGGATTTAGACGATTTGTGAATTTACGCTAACGAAAAAAAAATTAATTTCGAGTGTTTTAGCTCTAGAGTGCACATCTTACTTGTAGTCTCAGAATTTATGCCTCTCGTTCAAATACACTATAGTAACAATAATAATAAGTTCGGTATCATAATGTTGGTAAACATTCATATTTAAGCAAATTTTTCCTGTCACAGAGATGGGTGCAAGTGAGGTGAGTTCTATACAGCTTTTATATACGATATTATTTTTTGTTTCTTTTTACAGGCAAAGAGATAAATATGAAATAAAGCAATGATCTCTGCAGCCTTTTTCAATGAAAGTTCACTTTCCCACTGTCTTCTAAAAACTTATTGAAAAATATTGCTTTTGCTTAGTCATTCATTATTCGCCGTTAGAGGAATTGTTCACTTTTTAACTACTTATAAAGTAAAGGTGAGAAATTCCTTACGCTCTCGAATTGCGTTCAGCATGCGATTCGATGGGTAGAATAAGCGAACGTTTTCGGCCATACGAGGATTCTATTATTAAAAATGTATCAAGCAAATCATTCTTCGCCAATTTTCCTATCGGCGTAATTTTTGTTGCACAAGTCACGGTGGGGAAAATTTGTGATAGAAAATTGACTCATCCATTTTTAGCCCAAAATTGCAGTTTAAAATGGATGTAACCCCTTTTTAATGATTTCCCAAATGATAAAAAGCTGAAACTTCCTACTTATAGTAGGTACTCAGTCGAATTAGAAAATACCGACAAAAATCAACAGAGTTTTGTGCAAAAACGATTTTTTTTTAGTAATTGATGAACTAGTTTGGTCACAACTAGTAAACTGCTTTACAAACTATAATATCTACCGTTCGATATATTTCAGGGCTTCTTTTAACACGTTGCATGCCACTTGTACCCATTTTAGTAGCCGTTAAAACCCATTTGCGTGTCAAGCTCACGGAGATGTTAGGAAGTGAAAATTAATTGTTGTTAACACTAATTTGAAGTAATGTAATGATGTTTGCACTAGTGATTGTAAACGAGTGCATCGAAAACGGTACACGCATGGTCACGGCAAATTTAATACTTCAGTTTAGTTTACAGCTGTATTTCTGATGCTCTTCGTAATTTTAATATTTAAAATAATATTGAAGTGATAGTTTAGGGCTGGGCGTTTCTTGGTGCATTTTGGTACTACAGTTGAAGCGCGGCAATTGATTATGTTTTTCCTTTCTAGGTCGGGCGTCACAATATTGCATTAGGAGGATCGTTGGGGACTTCATCAGGCTGTCTGCTCTCAGATATAATGCCAAAGCAGGCTAGCGCTCGATTAAAATGTGGTTGTTCGCTCCCGAACTGCTTTTGCTTCACTCTCAGCACACCAAGTGTAAGCACCTGGAACGGCGAATAAAACCTTTGCTTATAGATTGTTTTAAATTCAGTTAGTGAATGATGAGTCGCGATGGACAGTCGTCCGGCATACAGGCACCTTCAAGACAAGTGGGTGAGCACGCTAAGAATGTTAAGTGAAAGGACTACATCGTTGGACAATTCTGTTTTATCTCTTTTGAACACGTCCCCTCCATATCACAACGCAACCGATGGCTCGCGCCGGCTATGACCGGCTGCAGTCTTTCCTTGATGCAATTGACGGAATCCACGCAATATCTACAGGCTCCTACATACGTAGGCGGATTATACTCTACTCATGGCCGGATGTAGGCGGCGCAAATGGAACGAACATCAACTTCAGTGAAATATTTTTAAAAGTTAAACTTTTAGTGGCATCTTTGGACGCTTTGAACCTATTTTCTGTTCAATGACGTCATTTTGCATTTTTGTGCCCGGGATATCCAAAATTGCTGACTCTTCTGTACCAAAGGTAAGGGGCTGTTCGTCACTTTTCTTGTATTTACTTCCAAACTGGCTTTTTGTCTTTTCGATAGCTGCTTCTTTACTTGTCATTACTGAGCCGCTTCTCTTGTTCACCTTCGTTTCCTGCCCGTAAGTCCTTTTGTTACTTCTTCTTTTTCAATCAAAGTTGGGGCATAACTCGGGACTTGCCAGTGGGGAGAAAAGAGGAAAAAACACCATACAATCCGTTTGGTCGATAATTCGGTAGATTGCTCGTGCGGGGCGCGTACGTATAAATACTTGTTGTTGTCTTTGTGTGCACGTAGTTCGTGTTTGGTCACATTACCGTTATTCTCAACTCGGGATTACGTATTGCCGATAGCGTAAATGAACCGTTACGTGTTAATGCGCGATCTGTAAATCTTACTGAACAACTAAAGGCCCGATTTTTTTGTTTGCACACTGCTTTTACAGTAACCAGCATAAATAAAAAAAAAAATTTTATTCAAAATTATAAAATTTATATTTCATGCACCGTAAGCGATTCACATACACATGTGGAAATGGCAACTATTCGGTAACAGTTTTTTGGGAAATGTGTCAACTATGTCCTCCAACCTGTGATTTGTATATTTACACTACGTCCCTAAAACAATTTCAGAAAAAGTAAAAAAAGTTTGCTTTTCGGTTTTGTTTTTCTAACTGCACAATAAATTTATTTACACATTCAAACGTACATATGTTAGCATAAATATTCATCTTATATACTTATTGGAAAAAATGTAATAATAATTATTAATAACATAGTTGTGAGCGGTAAATAAGATTGTGGTTCCACACAACATCGGTTTTACTTACTAAAAGATATACTTAAATTAACTTAATGAAGTTTTCTCACTTATCCTTAAAATAATAAAAATTAAAAAATAAAACATTTAGTTTATTTCATCGCATTTACCAATAATAAGGAATCATTCTTATCATTTGCACTTTCTTAGCCTTAGGCAACGAAATTATTTTATTTTTAAGGAAAATAAATATCAAACAATTGACAAAAATAAACAAGTTAGAAAGCGTTCCACCCACCATAAGTGCACCGCGGTTTAAAAGCATGTACTCTATAAACTCCTTAAGGATAAGCATGGACAGACTCCACATTTTTTTTTTTTAAGCGTCAATATATCGAATGGTTATTTGAACCACACCAGCTACTTGCAAAAAGTATTTCAACATATCGGACCTAAGTCCTATTTAATTATATTGACAGCAACAAACCTTGACCAGCTTGATTTATCAAATTTTCTTAGGTATTTTAACGTTTCAAAAAAATCTTAATCTATTAGGCTTTATTTTCAAAATTATTTTCACTAAAACAACTGGCGATGAAATGTGTACAAAAAAAAATCATTGATCCCATCGATCGGAACATGTGATATGCTAATTACGATTTTTTCCGATAACCAACGATAATGAATTGCAGGTGTGTGTTCGGATGTAAAGAGAATATTGATAGCTTCCTTAGCGAGAAAAGTTGAAAAGATAGATAATTCACTGATGTTTTATTAAACGACAACAATCGAACTTGAAAAAGTCGAGGTTTTAGATTGCAAATGAGTGTCCGTGAATTGATCAGCGCTCCTCCCAAAATCCTCATTGAAGTTAACGGAAACGAAATTGAATATTTTTAAAAGCATCGATCGACATTTGAGCCATTCACTGAACAAATCGATTAACTCCACTTTGTGAAAAAACTTAAATTTAAATGTCAAAGCGCTTAGTATAGTCATTTTTTTTGTATATCTTGCTTTGTATATCTATAATAAAGTTCCTGAATAATAATAAAGATTAACATCATGAAGCCACAACATGTTTTTTGGCCATGGAAAAATAAATAGATTGTTTCGGAGGCCATTTTCACTTAGCCCCTACTCTTATGCAAACCGTTGAAGTAGTGCAACTCAAATGCGCTAGCGGGCGCTGAATGATGAGAGTAAATTTTTTAGTTCCCTTTTTTAGGAATTAAAATAAAATAAATTAGTCAGCCGCAGCCTAGTCGCTGCATGGCCAAGTATTAGTGAACTCGTTCTAAAGGAATAACCGTATTAGTCAAGATGAGTGAAACTAATAACAATGTGAAAAACATTGGATCATTTCATAGTTCTTCAATGCCATTTATCAAGAGAAAGTTTGGCCCAAGTAAATGTTTATGGTTTTCTTCGGATTCTTCTGAATTAAAGACGCAACTCACTTACAAGAGACCGAAAAGGCTCATAGATGTGTTCTAGTAAGTTGGCTTAAAAGACGCTAGATAAAGTTAGAAAGATTCAAGCCCGGTTTCAAGCAATTCAAATGTGAAATGAAGACCCGGAATTCAGCGTCATTAATATAAGGAAATTATTAGCAGGACAGGCAGGTCAGGTACGTTTGAAAAATGTAAATCAGTCCTGACATGATTTTTATAAAAATCTGAAAACAAATTGAGAGAGAAACGACGAGTCCTCTCACATACAGCTGACAAAGAAGACTTCATCACAACTGTTGACATTCGGTTTTATGGAAAATCTATAATAATTGACTTTTTCTGTAATAAAAAATTTTTAAAAATTTAAACACTGAATTTAAGTTTATTAATTTTTTCATTTCTCATATAAAAATTGAAAATATTACTAATGATTATCTTTTGGGTCACCATTAGATAAAAGCTACATCTGCATTTATTCATTTGAATTTATTTTATAAAGCGAATTTTAGAAAACAATTTCATCGCATTTCTCAACTTTTCATTTTATGGAGTTAATCGATTTGTTCAGTGAACGGCTCATTTGTGACTGGTCTCCAATCAAATCCATCATTTTAATCATCAATTACTTGCCGTGTTCGCTTGAACGCATTATTTCTATGAATTCAAAAAAATGCATACGTCACTCGCCGCTTAACAGAAGAGGAAAGTAGTGCAATTAATAACTGGACATCGAGAAAGAAGGAAACAATGATAACTTGGTGTCTATCAGTCAATAAATACGAGCGAGCGTATCAGATCAAATTGTAGCGTGCATTTGCGAGGCGCAACCGATTCAAAGTAAGTCACCGCATCGCTGTTGTGCCTTTTCCACCTAATTCTTAAGCGTGGCCTAGAAAACCGCCAACTGTGTACGATTTCCCTTCAAACAATAAAGAAATTGCAAAGCAAACATGAAATTCCAAGTTATTGATAAATTTCTTGCAAGTGGTCCGTTGAAAAATGTCGTTACACGATCACGACATTCGCAAAGACGTCTCTATGGACGATTTAAAACACTCGTTCGAAATAAATCTTGCCGTGTTAGGACCGATGGAAGCTATGAGTTTCACAACAATAAAAAGTCTTTGTTCTCACTCTAACAAAGATCGGTTTAGATTAGTACGCACCTTGTAATTATTATGAACCCCTTTTCAGTGAGATTTTGCTTGTCTTTTGCTGGTTGCGATCTTTAGTTAAGTTCAACAAAACTCCCTTTAGTTAAGTACCTGCTCGATCGTTTGCCCTTTTTGATAGAAATTTTTACATGGGATATGAAGTAAAAACTTGTGCATCCAAAGGATAAGTCTGGATCCACACGATATTCAATTGACATGATATCCACAAATCAGCTGAGAATAGATGAAATATTTCACTAACGGTGGATAATAAATATTCGCATTATTAATAGAGAGAAGCGTGTAAAAACTTAAGGTTTGAGTAGAGTAAACGGACGTATCGTAAAGAGAAGAGTCATAAATTAAAAATATTTCGGTTCACTTCTTAATCGAATTTCATCGAGGCATTTAACTATTTTATAAATGTTATCGTAATTGATTAACGCTCCCGTCAGGTTTAAATGAAATGCGAATCAAAACTTCAAGTCTTGTTCATAATATATTTTCTCCTTTTGCTTGAGTCTTATTGCCTTTTAGCGTACAGTGCATTCAGTGTTCATTAAGTTCGATTGATATTCGCTTAACCGATATGTATTACAACGCAATGAACGATATAAATACATGCAAGAGTAGTGCAAACGCAACGACCTATATTTGTAGGTATATTCAGCTGATGGTGGTTCATAATATAAGAATGTTGTTACATATTTACAATTAAAAAAAAAAACTATTTATTTAATGGAATATTTAAATTAAAATATATTTTAATTATTATCATTATGTTCTTTTTATTGTTTATATATTTCTCATTTGGAATTATTAACAGGCGGTTTTTAATGTTTTAAATTTTGTCATTTCTGGTTGTTACTACAAATTGTTTAAGGGCTTTATTTACTATAATTATTAATAGAGGGGTTAATTAGGGTCTATGTCTGGATTCGTGCGGTAGTTTTAATTATTATAAACCATTTTTTTTTTTTTTTTTTATTATTATTATATAATTTGAATTTTTTTGACACAATGTGTTTCATAATTATTATGGTTCATGTACTTTACTGAGGTTGGTTTTTACAACTAAAATAAAAAAAAAAATAAATAAATAAAAAATAATAAAAAAAAAAAAAGTTAAATAAATTACATTATTTAAATGTGGATGATGGATATATTTTACTCTTAAAATAATTAAACAATTTGTACCGAACATTCATCATTAAATTATTTTTTAAACGATTTATAATTTGCTTAAATTCTTTACGTCATTCTTATGTTGTACCTAATCGTTAAAAAATTGATTTTAATTTTACATAAAAAAATGCCGTTATTAGTTTAACACCTAAGTTCATCAAGAATCTCGACCTCTCTCTCTACCGATATTTATTAAATGAGTTTTAAGACTATTTTCGTTTGAAAAATCCTTTCTCTTCAAAGTTATCTTGAATCATATCTATTTTAATTGCATTGGAATTTTCATTTTTTTTAATAAATAAATGGAGTTATCAAATCATTTAAAATTCGTAAAATTCTTAAAAAAGATTAAACAGAATCTCAGTAATAAATATTTATTTGGAGGCAAGTTGCTCTCTTCATTTAATTCATTATTTTTATGTATTGTGGACGAATGGACGAATAATAAGTGATTTATGTTAAGAAACCTTTTAAACTTTGTTTTTTTCTTACATTGAAACGTAACCACCCCATCTTAAGTATTGGCCAATATAATTAATTTTTAGTTTATTAAGAAAGGAAGGCTTCAATCAAATTATTTGAATCCATATATATATTCTTTTAACTAGTGAGTGCTTGCTGTGTGCTTGCACCACCTTAACCTTTCGTTACTTGTTATTTGGAAATTTTAAAGTCACTCAGAAATATAAGACAGTACGCAGTAATCATTAAAAGTTCCCTAAACAAGAGGGTTTAAGTGCGAATATCACCACCATTTTCCACATCAATATAAAAGACAATGAAATGATTTCTCGACATGGGTTGTTTTTTGAGAAACCGTCGTTTTGAATTTGCTTTTATTTATTTCATTTTTTTTTTGTTAACCAAAAAAATTGCCAAATCTTCGTTAGAGCATCGCATTTTGCAGTAGTAGTAGTAGTAGTAGTAGTAGAAGTTCAAGAGACAATCTGATGAAAATTGCAAGGGTCAGCGATATGCTTATGTCGAAAAACCTAATTTCGCCAAAAAGTCTTTTAAAATTTGAAAAATTTCATTTTAACACGTTCGCTATAGCATTAATTTTCATAGTGATGCAAAATGACGTGAATGCTACAGCATTCAAATTTTAAAGCCAATTTTTATTCATTTAATTTCATGTAACCATAAGTTTTTGTAATTAATAGAGATTTCAAAGTAATGACCAATTGCTATAACATTCATTTCATATAACAGTTAAAATACGATGTTCTGACTACTCTTATAAAATATGTATAATCAGATTTTGGATATTACAACTAATTTCAAAAATAATTGCCTGTCTATTTTTTGGCAGCTCCGTTAAATTTTTAGTGTCCGTGAACGTGTTAAAGAAATTTATGTATTGTCTGCAATCTGCGATGCACACACGATGCAATTAGCTTACGGGACTTAAAAATTTCACTGGGCATTGCAGGATTGTGGATAGAATCCCGTTTATTCGAATATCTGCAATCCACCTACACGTCTATATTAGGAAAATCTAACTATGAAAAGCTTACAGAAATTGCTTATGCAATTTGCTTTTATCGGTTAATATTCTCAACAAATAATATATTAACAAATCTTATAATGCTTTTACACTAATAATGGATTCATTGATTTTGTCAGGTCATCTCGTTCAAATCATTTGAGCGATTAAATAAATAAAAATGCAATACCAACAAAAAAAATTAATGACAATTTCAGGAACAAGCCTTCAAGACCCACAAGTTTCCTTTGAGTTTTTTTGATGAGAAATAAACTCTGTTTTTTCTATTCTGGTAAAATGGATTCCACTGAAATTTCACTGAAATCACGATTTTTGTTTTGATATTAATGTTTTTTGTATGACGAAATAATTATCGCTGAAAACAGATTTAACTATAATCGTAGCTTGTGCTAAACGGCAATAGTTACAAACATGCATTAAATGAAGGAAATGCGCTACAGAATGTTGATCTCTTAAAAACGTAACGATGATATTTGTACCCTACACCATCACTTGTGGTACAGAATACATTAAGTTATTGCGGACGTATGCAAAACTCAGAAGGGGCTCAGATGGACCCACCTTTTATTGTAGCGATGCACACACGATCGTTTCAGAATCATTTTCTACTTCGATCTAAGCCTATCTGTCCGTTTGTTTTTTTTGTGTTCACGCTGTAGGTCGCAATTTTTCAGATATTTTATTGACATTTAGCACTCAGGCATACTTTGGCTCAAGAACGAACGCTACTGAAAATTGTTCGGATTGGTCCACTTTTTCGACCACTCCCTATATAAAGAAAAATTACAATTTTCAAAATTTCTCAGCAAAAGCAGCTACGTAGTAGCATTTCGACTCTCTAAATTAGTTTGAAAACTTTGAATGGAGCAATGTTTGAACCCCCTCTCATATAACCGTTCCTTCAGAAATTGGAGCTTTATATGATGAAAAGATCGAATTTCGAATACCTATGGTGAAAATTAGCTCATAATAGTAAAATGACAAGGAAACGCCTTACCGAATTTGGACCACATAGGCGTATTTTTTGGACACCAGCGCATATAAGGATTCTCAAGAAACATAAACCCCTATATGGCAAAAAAGCCTAATTGTTTAATTTTTTTTGTGATGAAAGTTTGTTTGCGATAGTAATTAAATAAAAAAATTAAGTGGACGTAATTTGGGGTCTATTCTTGGGTCTATTTCTTGACCCCACTCCTTATAAGATATCCTATGAGTAGTAACTCCTTCGAAAAAAGGATTAATTTTTAATATTTTATGATGAAAATTAATTCGGCAAAAAAATTCACTGTATGGAATTTGGATCACATAGGTCTATTTTTTTGGAACACCAACATGTTTAGACGCTATCATGAACCGCAAACGGACTTTTAAGACAATTATGGCTTCGCGTGAAAGTAATTTGTATTTTTTGGAACATTATTACCAAACGGATCGAACAACTGTACTAGGCGAAGTGGTGTGGAGTATATAATAGTCGGCATTGTCCAACTATAATGTGCTTACTTATTTTAAGATTGTCTACTATGTCAAAGACAGAGTGGATGAGGAGATCTATGGAAATTTTTTTCTTTTTAAAAGACAGTACTTTTTACATACATTCTTACAAATCGATTGCAAACATCTGAGTAGATTTCTCTAAAGCAATTAAAGAAAGAGTAGTCGTGTTGTATCATGTTGCGCGGTACCCAGACAGCTCCAAGATAAGCACTTGCGAACACTCTGTGTGTTCGATCCAAGGGACTTCACTTCGTATAATCTACTGTTCGAAATAGGAAGACCCATCGATGGCAATCGCTATCAGTGGTCATTTTCTTGAATTGTGTAAAAATTAATTTTTTAATTTCTTTTATTAAGTAATTATAAAACCAAAAGCTGATGAGTTAGAAAGACGTGGCTTTAATGTGAACGGGTTTCTATTCGATTTAGAGAAGTGCAGTGGTTTTATTAAAAGGGTTGAGGACGCAGATTGAATGATTTGGTCGAGGTAGATAAGCAACCTAAATTTTACATAATTTTTGATTTAAAAGGTCAGACAACAAAAAACTCCACAGTAACCAAAACACTTTAACGTACAATCTTTAAGAAATATTGGTCTCTAAAAGCTTGATTTCAATATTTCCAAGGATCGATTGTTATTTCTATAAGTAGAGATAGAGTTTCGAATTCTTATATATTGATTTGAAGGTAGGTCGAAGGGTAGGTTTGCGTAGCTGATCTAGGATTTTTAAGAATCTGTACAGAGTTTGAATTTACTGTTGTGAGAGAGTTGCGCTACTCGAAGATGACTGTTATGTATGTAAACCGAAATAAATTAAATAACGAACAAAAATATAAAGATCACCGAATATTAATAGCTATTATCATTCGGTTGTATTATTAGCTCCTTTTTTTTTTTCTTTCTTAATTATGTAAGGGTTCCATGTTAAGTTTAAGGATTTTAAAGTTTATAATATTATCGAAAAGTACATCAACAATGTGAGATAATTTCAGATGAATTTGTTAATAAATAATTTTTGGTATATTCTTTAAATAAATGACATAATAATCTGGGGTATGTCAAGGTAACAGATCAAATAAAGAAAACTTCATTTTTGTTTTTTCAAATTTATTAATGTACCTTGAAAAAAAGGGTAATCGAAAAAATCTATATACAGTTAGTGCATAAAAAAACTCTTAATAAAAGAAAATATAAAAATAATCAATCAATTAATTAATTAAATTTATGAAAAGGAATTTTTTTGCGTTTAAATCGATACACATTTCTTCGTGTATGCTAATTAAATATTTAGTTATTAATTAGTTAATTGGTAATTTGGTAAGATAAGCTCTACAAAAATATATATATATATATATATATATATATATATATATATATGTGTGTGTGTGTGTATATATGTGTGTGTATGTGTGTATTTATATATATATATATATATATATATTTGTAATTATGTATGTATATGTATATAAGTATGTAATTGAGTTTTGTATATCCGTTAACTCTTTTTATTTTGTTTTTAGTTCCAGTATTATCAGATCCATCGTACAAATAATATTTTTTTTTTCTTCTATATTATGTACAAACAAAAGCAACTAAATCTGGCCCGCACTTTATATGCGTAAGAAATTCAATAAAATGTATCTTCCTTTTATTTTGAAGGAGACCAATAATACAAAGAAAACAATAATGGTTTATCTGTTTTATCTTGATCTTGGTTATCTTTTTGTTTCTGTATGGTCAAAAATACCTGATATCAAAAGAATAACTGGCAGATTCTGACACGAACTTTTAAGTCCTGCTTTGCACTTTCAATATTAGTCTCAAAAGTGTGCCGCCTTTCGCTTAGGAATTTTTATAACATACCGTGTGTTTTGTTTTGTTGCTGGCGTTACGGTTTCCCCTTTATTGTTTAAGCAACCGAATCGCCGCTAGATTTCAAGTCACGTTCTCGGAAAAACCCTCTTTCAGTTTTGCATTCACGTATAGTTACTGTTTCAAAGTTGACCGTTACATCAGTTATAACCACATTGTCGGATATATTGCATTTGGTGGGCAACCACCAGCGTGGCGGTAAGGCCTGAGGTGAAAGAGGGGTTAAAGGTGTTGTAGTTGTTGTTGTAGATGATGGTAGCGGTAGTGGAGGTTTAATTGAAACGTTCTCATGATTATTATTATTGTTATTACTATGGGAGTTGTTGTTATTGTTATTTTCATTTTCATTTTGACTGTCCGCTTGTGAGGAAGCCTCGTCATCTTCGTCATTTCCGACGTTGTTGTTATTTTGTCCGTTAAATTGTTGAGGTTTTTCTAATGGCGTAGCTTGTTCAGGCCGCGAAGCTGGCGTTTCAGGTGATAAGGGTTCCGTTTCAGTTTTTAAGGGTGTTGAAATCGGCGTAGCAGTATCGGCCGAACAATGGACTTTAGCTGGCGGCGGATTATCAGGAGAAGTTTTAATGGTAACACCAATTTTTCCCGATTCTTTCAGTACTTCGGCTTTACGTTTAGTTCCCACTTGCAAATCCTTTCGACTTAATGGCTGGTCTTCTGAGCTAGAGGAATTTGTATCAGCCTCGGGTAAAAAAGTTAGGGCAGAAGAATTCGATGATGCATGTTCGCCAGCCCTATTTTGTCTTTTTCCGGTTTCCCCATGACCATGTGGCGATTCTGAACGTCGACTCGAAGAACGCTCCAACTTCGAACTATGGTGATGATGATGGTGATGATGATGGTGCTTCCTTTCTTTTTCTTTATCTTTTTCTTTGTCATGATGATGGTGATGATGGTGATGATGATGATGATGATGATGACTATTGCTAGTGTTAGTTGTTAAATTTGACGACGAAGTGGAAGCATGATTTATCTCATTATCATCAGCCACAAAAGTGTATTCATCTTCCTCGGATTCCGGTTCAGGATCACGTTCTTTTTCTTTTTTCTTTGGGCCGCGCTTTGACGGTGTACTAGAGGATTTATTGCTTTGTTCATAAATTTCAATAAGTCGCCGATCTAATATATTTACTTCAGGCTCCCATGTATTGTAACGTTGATTCCAACCTTTCCATTTAACGCGATATTCCACAACGCCCTAAAAGAATTTAAAATGTATTAAAATAAGTTGTTAAAGACCCATCTGGTTTTTTTTTACGTTATCAGAAAAAACAAAGAAACAAAATAAGCGCGCCTTTATTTTTCTATCCAAGTTAAATATATATATGTACATACATATATAAGAAAAAACTCTTGCTGTAGTTTTTTCCTCTTTTTTCATTGCCTTTTTAACATCAAATAAAGCGAACAGTGTATTTTGCAAACGGAAAATATGTACCAAAAAAAAAAAGCACAAGGACATAAACTCAGACGTGAAGACCTAAGAAGTAACAGCTGCTAAAGGGTACAACGCCTTATTCACCGAAAGCCGACAATCATTTAATTGAAACAATAGTACAAATACGTTAACTTAGAAGACAATAGGCACCTCACTCATTGCCAAGTAATTTGTAAAAACAAAAGAACACAGACGAACTTATAACCAATAAGAGGGACATATGACACATGAGACCAAATAATTGATCACTCTGAAATAGGAACAGTAACAAGGATAGCCACTTAAGTTTTTTTTTTCTTTTAATAAAAGCTGAAGAGCATAAAACGCAGGACAGCTGCCAGCAGGTGTTAAGAGAACTTAAAAAAAAAAAAAACTCATTTTTATTCTTGGTTTTTTTAAAGCAAAAATAATGTGATAGTTTTAAAAATGTTTAATTTGTTTTTAATTCACCTTTCTAACGCGTTTTTGTATTATACGCTCCGCAGCGTAAACGCGATCATCTGAACTTCCCATTATATTATCCAGTTTGGCGCTTTATTTTTTACTAACCGCACGCAGTAAGAATTAGTTATAAATTATTAATAAATTATATTTACAGTTTTTAAAATTTCTTCTTGTTCCGGTTAGGCGTTTAACACTTGGTTTACTTATTAGGCATTGTGTTTTCTAAATAAGACAATAGTGAAATTCTGTTTTATTTTGTTCTTTCCTTTTAATTATAATACTACTACACTTTTTACAACAGCATTCTTTATTAAAAAACTCCTCACAATAAATTTTAATGTCTAGCAACAAAAACAAAATAGAGAAAGCAAAAGAAAAAAGGTAAAACGTCCTTCACTGTTTGCGCTGATTATCTCTTTTATTCTTATTAATAAGTGCTTGCAAAGCAAAAATTTTATTATTAAGCACTAAGTTCTTACTCTTTCTGTTTGTAATTGTTTGCATTATATTAACACCTATAACTAAAGCACAACTTTTTTCTACTCTTAAGGCAATACGTATATATTATGCCCTTAATTTTCGTAAAAAAAGTATTTGAATTGTTTTTACTGAAAATTAAGTAATAGTTTCTTTCGATTTTATTTTTGCTGCATTAAATTTGATTTCTTTGGTCATTTAGTAAATAATTTCTTTTTTAGTTTATATAAAAATTATGCTTAGAGAATTGTTTACTTGAAATTTTCTACGCCTTTCTTTTACTCGCGTCGGTTTAGGCTTACCATAACAAAATTTTGCAACACAAATGTGGACTTGAAATAGGAAACATTTGTGTAATTTTTACTAAATTTAGTAAAGCGACGGCAACACTGTACTCTCTTAATTGAGTTGAATGTGTCAATAACGGTATTTAAAGAGAAAAAGGATGGATTCCTTTATAAAAAAAAAAAAAAACAAATAAAACTAAATGAATTGTTTTATTTCTTTTACTCAAATTAAGGATAAATTTGCGCTCTTCCTATATGCCGTAACGAAAAGTCGGTCAATGTATTGCCAAAATGTCAAAGCCATTAGCACCAGACAGTACAAGAATAGATTTAACTGTGAAAACTGCTATAAAAAGAAAAAACAGTAATAGAATAAAACTCAAAAATAATTCAATAATAGAAAAATTTGTACATATGTAGTATATATAGTAATATATGAATAAAATAAAAATGTTATTGTTTAATACGCAAATAAATATCGTTGCCATTGAAAGGATATAAAAGCAATAAAATATTCTTTTTCTACGCCTTTAACGTGTTAAAGAAAGAACAAAAAGATACTACTGTGATAGTGTTAACGGAAGAATTAGTAAACAATGACCAAATTCTTATAATGAAATAAAATAGCTTTAACGAAATTTAAAAAAAAAAAGAAAGTAATCACATTATATTCAAAAGTTAAATAGCGAGCGAATGCCTGTCTAACTAATACTTTAACAATGATTAGCTTACACAATTAAATACAATTTGAATAAAGAAGAAGAACATATGAAATTAAAAACATGTAATTTAACCCTTAAAAATTGTGCTTTAAATGTAAACGAAACACCAAATTTTTAGAAAATTTTTCTAGTTTAGAACATGTAGGAAAAAATTTTCTTATCTCGTAATAATAATGTGAAAAAAAAAATAAATAAAAAACACACATTCCATGCGAACGAATAATGTTATTTAGGGAATTTATTGACTAAGCAGTTATTGTAAATGTAAGCATTAGTAATACATATATGTGCGTACAAAATATCGAATGTAGCCAAATATACAAATTATTAGCAATAATTAGTTGATTCGTAAATAAATTACATTAATTTCATTTAATTTCATTCGTAAATCAAACAAAACAAAAAATGAAAGTCGGCAACGGTCGTGATGCTACAGGATATTCCAATTTATCAAAAATTAACGAAATTTATAACAACAATTCAGCAATCAAGCATATATAACTGCCAACTAAACCAAACTCTACATAATTAATAAATAGCAATAGCAACAACGTCAATATCATGGTGGTACGTCAAATTTATTGCATCATTCTCATGGATTAATAAAGAGAGTTGCGTTAAGGAAAATCACAGATTTGTTAAGATTTGATAGATAAGAGAGATGTTTGGAGAGAGAGAGAGAGAGGGATAGACAAAATTTAAGAGAATAGTACGGTGAGTGCTGGCTTTAAAAAAAAATGTAAAAAAATAATTGAAATTTTAACTTAATTAAGTAAAACAAGTAAATATGTTGCACTGTGGTCGTTGTACGTTGAAGTCGTGCAAAGCCGACTATATAATGCTATACGCACGGCGCCTACAAACTTTCTTCATTTATTCTTCTGATAAAATATCAAAAATTATACCTTGTTTACATGAAAAGGTATATTTTTCATGAAATACCTTTATATGCGATGGGACTTAAAGAAAAGGCTTACGCCGTTTAAAGCTAACGAAGTAAATTTAGCAATCGTTGTAGAGGAGTTAGTCCAAAAAAGTTGATTTACACGATGCAAATTTTACACATTAATTTATTATTGCGAATTACCTTAAAATAGTAAATTTTTTGTATATGACGTCTTTTTCAAAATAAGGCGTTATGTGATCGGCGTAACATCGTCCGATTCAATCTATTTTTAATAGGATTCATCCTTGGCCTAAAATCACACTAATGCCTCAAATTTCATTAAAATAGCCCAAAATTTGTGATATTCAGGGTGAAAGAATATATGAACGGACATCAGACAGACGGACGGACAGCAAGTCTAAATTGATTCAGAGAATGATTCTGAGTAAGAAAGTGATTCTGGATCGATCGGTGCAATAAAAGGCGCATCCATCTTAAATGTGTATGGGTATTACATAATACATTCGCAAAAATTCCATATAGGAGTGGTGAAGAGTATAAAAGCCGAGCAAGTAAAGAATATAATTGCCAAGTGTATAAATATTTTAGCAATTAAAGTTATAATTCGGCAAGAGACAGAGATTATACTAGGGTTGTAAAATTTTTTTGAAAGGACACACAGCCATAGCTGATCTTTGATGTATTGGAAACTATCTATGCCTAGAAAAAATGTTATCTAAAATCGTTTCTTCCCACTCTTCACAGATTAAGTTATAAACTCGTCAAAGTCGCCCCAAGGGTTTGTTTATTATTACCAAAAATTGTATTTAAATGAAAGGGACTGAATGAATATATTTTTTATGTTATCCGATTGTTAACGGAGTGCTACCAAATTTTATAAAAACAGACTTCCAAATTAAGTTTGTTCGTATATCGTATGTTATACAAATAATGTAAATAGTATAGTAGTGTATAGCACACACATTTCCATACCGCGGCAGCGAGAGACCTTTTCCAAATTTACTCCACTGTCATAAGCAGGTTAGTGTTCACCTAGTTGAGGTTAAGTGTAATCCAATCTGCCGAATGGAGTAAATTAAAATTTTGATTCGGTCGAAAGGATGTTGTAGCTGTAGATGTAGTAATGCATTATATCTGATTGTGTGTTCGTACTAAATAAGGAGCATCAACTTGACGATATGAAAAATGTTGTTTTTCTGCTGGTCGTCAATCGAGGAACATTGCGTGGGTTTGCGTTTTATATGGATTCATATTGCGCCAGTAGTCACAATACAATTCAAGGGACGCTTTTTTCGATGCCTTAGAATCATCTTTTCAAACACAGAAAAATACCATTTGATAGTTTTTGATTAGGAAGAGAAAGAAAACTTTCTTTTTTTATACACTTCTTCTTCCCTCAACTAATGGAAGCATTTGATGTCCTTGCACTTCACTTTTCCACTTTTCACCTGTAAAATTTAACGGGGAAATGTAGTTTGTTTGCAAACACCTTCTCTTAAGTGGCCATTCTTCAACTCTGAAACTTATTCCCACAAGACACGTTTCTCATACACATCTATGATGAATCAATTTTTCCTCTGAGACTTCTATGGAATGATGAAAACGGGCGAATGTCCTAAACATTTGACTTAACGTAAATTATTTCAAATTTTTGCAAATATTATTTCCAGCAACTATTTATGATTATTTTAAAAGCGCCTTTTTTTGAAAATTAAAAGCAAAAGCTAAGATTAAATCAAGTAAATAGAGTTAACAGCATGCACTTTAACGTGTTTTAAAATTGAAAAGTAAACGCATCAAGTTCATATAAATATAATAAGGACCAACTATATTAAAAATATAAAAAACTCACTGTCAACGGATTCGCAAAATAACGAAAACTTTTAATTAATCAACTTGTAGCCGTTTAATTAATAAATGAAAAAAAAAAAAAAAAACAAGAACTAAGAATCTAAGAAACAACTTGAAAACAAACCCCGCCCTAAGAAGTTTTGCTTGTAACGAATTTCTCTTTACTTAAATTGATTAAACTAAGCATATCCTTGAAAACTACCCTTAAACTACCGCTTAACATAAAATGTCTCAATTACCGGATGATGCGAGTAGTATGAGTGATGACGTCTTCGAAGATGCTGAAACTACACAGAAACGTTTAGAAGAGTCCCGAAAACACAACTTTCATACGAATAATGATTCGGGTCAAACACGTGGTACCGTTTATTATGGTGATGGCGCCGTAGCGTCAACAGAATATTGTCGCTCGCATTCACCGAGTGGTTACCCAGGTTACAGACCACCTCGAGAAGCTTTACAATTGTACGCCCTGGAAGATGCTGTTTATACAATAGACGAC
This sequence comes from Glossina austeni, assembly GCA_000688735.1. Taxonomy (NCBI): domain Eukaryota; kingdom Metazoa; phylum Arthropoda; class Insecta; order Diptera; family Glossinidae; genus Glossina; species Glossina austeni. The sequence continues at coordinate 1,264,445 of KK502429.1, read as the reverse complement.
TACGATGACGGCTGGCGTTCATATCATTACGACGAGGTGGGCATGCAGCCAGCACCAGTGCATTTACAACCGTTTGATGATACCGTCAATCATAAGGTAAGAAACCATTAATAGCCGAAATAAAATTATTCATATTTAAACCCACGGAGGGTGCATTGCTAAGCTTAACAAATATTCGTGTCGTATAGACGTTTTCGATCCATAAATGAACCCATGGCACGTCTTGATCAGACGCAAGAAAAGTTGTATCGATTTAGCCATACGTCGTTGTTCGTCGGGTCATTGAAAGAACGATTATGACTTTTTTTTTCTAACAAAATACTTTGATCTCAAGTTACCACCACCGTCACTTTACTCCGTCCTCTTTGCCGCTTTCGATAGATTAAGTCCTGATAATAATTAAACCGCAGTATTGGTTCGCTCACTGTTTGCTTTTTCTTAAATTACTATCTGAATGATTTCGCTTGAAGTGTTGAAATTAATCCTAAGCTTTTCTTATTGAAATCTCTGCGAAGGATGAAAATCCACTAAAAATTGCCAAATGCCCCCTTCAATTAAGGCAAATTTAACACTAGGTTCTTACCCTTACATATACACATATATCGAGATATCGTATATTTTTATATTGTAACGTAAATTAATTTGTTACTTAATTTATTATGCAATCCGATATTTACCTCATTTATTATTTATTTATATTCATACGCAATAAAATAAATGAAATATTTATAGTAATTTATTGAAACTATTCCTTGTGTCAATACAGCAACACAATCAATTGCTTGGGTTGAAAAAGAATACGATTCAAGTCGAATATACAAACTGCTCTCTTGCTTTATGTGTCGTGCTTGTTCACGACACCGATTAAATCAACGTTCATATTTTGTTTGTAACATCCCCACATTCATACCGGAGGTAAACATAATTTTTTTCTTTTTTTTTTCTCTCAAATTGCGTTAATTATGTCCGTGTCCATGTGTGTCATTCAAAACTTGCGGATTGAAAAAATCAAAAAAACGATGATGACATGTTTCCGATTTTTATTCACAGATGAAGATTTGTTGCACTTACTTACACACTTTCATATTTCGTATAATAAACATCATCACAGCGCTCGATGAAATGCATCGAAATCGCCGAAAGCGTGACCTTCACTAAAAACTTACATCCCTAAGACATCACCCACATAATCGGTATCGGTTTGTGTCTTGTTCCTAATAAATAATTTATCCTGAATTTTCTCCTCAGCTCGCCTTCTATGTGGTATCTTCTTCTTGTGAAATCGTCAAATACCGCTTACATTGATCGCAATAGTGCCAAGTTCCTGCAAATAGGACACAATCAATATATCCAGCTCACGAGCAATAATATCTCACTTTACTTTACTGTATTTATGCGAGATGCGAGAACACATTTTGACATGTCCTGTCAACTGAGAGGTACATAAACGAATCCCTACGGGATTTTTCGAAGAGAAACAGGAAATATTAGTAGTATTGAACTAGAATGTGCTTCACTAGACGTTTCTCTTTCTAGTTAACAACGTTTTCAATTGATGTCTCTCTGTCTGCCTGTGTCATCGACGCGTTCATCCTTACAACTATACCCCAATACCCTTTTAAAATAAGTTCGTTTTCCCAAAAAAAATATTGATCAAAACTTATTTGTAAAGTAGTATAACGACTGTAGACAGATGCTAGCACTTCAGGAACTAACTTTCGTAATCTTTGATTGCTCGCGCCTAAAAAGAACACTATAACGGCTATAAATTGAAGAGAGCGAATGTAACGCTTCTACGATCATGTATGGGTTTGGACGATACAATATTTTCTAAATTTGAAAACAGTGCTGAAATGTTTGCTTGTTTACTACTTTATGTTGTGAATTTTTTTGAGATGACAAACCATAAGAAATTGAAATACGCATTACGATATAATGCCGGATGGAAGACAGGAAGAAAAACTCCGGAAAATTAAAATTTTGCGTATCATGTTCCTTCCTCAGATCAACAGATAAACTCTAAAATCATACATACTCTAAAAATATGTGCCCCAAATTAGCGGAAAGTGATCAAAAAAAAAAAGAAAGAAAGAAAAGCAAGAAAGAAAAGTGAACCGATGTCATCAAGAACCAAAATCTTTAATAAATTGTGATATCTGGCAGATATTTCGAGAGATGATCGAGACTACTTTACTTTGATACGAAAGATTAACCGACGATTTTTTACGATTTTCGAGATTTAGTTTGAGTTGAGTTTAAGTTAGTTTTCGACTTTTGAAAATTCGTTCGAAAATTTTCGTTTCGTAGATTTTCTTTTTTTGCTTAATATGTTGTATGTTTTAATTTTTCTTTTAGACAATACTGTTGGGCGATTCTGGTGTTGGCAAAACATCATTCTTAGTTAAATACAATACAGGTGAATTTCGTTTAGGTTCATTTTCGGCTACTGTCGGCATAGCTTTAACGGTAAGTTTTTAAAACAAAAATGTGTATCGAACATAGCTTTCAGAAACAATTCTGCTGTTTATAAGCATTGTTTAGCCACTTGTGAAACGATTATTCACAAATCATCCTTTACAACGAAAATAAAAAAACAAAAACAAAAACAAAAACGAAAACGAAAATGAAAACAAAAACAAAATAAATAAATAAAATAAAATCAAATAAAATTAAAGTAAAAAAAAGTCCCACGACTATAACTTGTTGCTATTCCCTTTCAATCATCAACTCGGGCACACAAATCGAACAATTTGGCGCCGTTTGCTTTCATTGCATCGTAAGTAGATGTATATATAATCATGTCATGTTTTATCTTTGCATTTTAGTCTTTTAAGTGATTTCATACGCTACGGTTGTCATCCTCTGGCGGAACTGAATTCTAACTTCAATTCAATTCGGTGTTAGCGGTTTTGTGTATGTCAACGTTTCGCATGCTCTTTATGAGCATTATAGTCATGTAATTGAAAGTTTATTTTCATGAATTCCTGTATGTGTGTATGTATTTGTCAAAAGGTTTATGTACAGTATATGATGCGGGCCGTGAATTGCTAATACATTTATCGTCGCTTAAGTTCACTATAAAGTATTGCGCGAAAAACTTTGCTTAGCTAGCATTTATCGAAAATCCTAACGGTATTCTGTATGTGTGTATGTTACGTTTCTCTCGTATTTTTTTATATATATGCCTATAGTTAGTTGTTCATAATTAAGACGAGTATTGCAGGAAGCGCGAAGTTAAAGATAAATTAATCAAATCTTTTGCTTAGTGCTTTTTACAATCATTTAATAACTCACGTTTCCCAAAGTCCATTATGGTAAATAATATGCTAACATATATAAAATGTATAATTAATGAACATATTTCATAGAATTGTATAAAAATATATGCTTAAAATTATTTATAAAATTTAATTAAAATTCAATTCGAAAATTATAAATAAAAGGAAATTTCATTTAAGAATGCTGTCAACTTACTAGTTGGAAGCTGAGATGAGAGACGCCATAAGGCCATATAAGAAAAATGTTTAACTTGCCTATTCTATGTATATGTCCGTCCACCTTCATTAGTTGTTGCGTATATCAAGTTTGGAAAGGAGTTTGATTCGTCCAAAAAGAAATTTACATCTGCAAAAAAAAAAAAAAAAAAAAAAACCTGAAAAATATTTAACAAATAAATATAAAAATACGAAAACGCTATTACTCAGTTTAATGCTATAATAAAGTTGAAAATATATTTTAAATAAGTAAAGTGATGTGATGTGAAAGGTTAAAGCGAAAGTATTTCTGCGTCAACTAACCGACGCACCACCAAACAACAATGCCTTCCACCCTTTTCCTATATATGATACAGCGTTTCTTTAAAGAAGTGCGTATTTAGGAATTGTTTCAAAGCTACCGTATTTATTATACATTTTTTTTTGCTTATTTTTTTTTTTTTTTTTTTTTTTTTTTTTTTTTTTTTTTTCAATTTTAGCTATGCATTATTATTTTGCGTTTGCATTACTTAATAAAACATTAAATGAACACCGTTTGTTTCAATTTGGTTTCACTACATACACAAAAATAGATGCCTGCGTATAATAGAGAAAAGGAAAATATACAAATATATCGTAACTTGGTTATATTGGGATCATGTTATATACACCGTATCTGATGAAACCCCAAACTTTTTTTTTTATCATTTTCATTAGTTTTTTGCTTGAAAGTAACGCCTGTCGAAATATGTACACAGCCACCTAAAGGCACATAAAGAGCGCATTCTTCGTTCTAAGAATAAACACGAAGTTTTACATAGAGATTGATGAAAAAATCCGAAAAATGTACACCTATTTCAAGTTATAGTTGAAATTATATACAAAGATTTTCTAAAAAATTTAAAAAGTGAATATAGAAACAATTCTAAAGATGTGAGAATTATTGATAAATCGGAAGACCACAATATTTTGTAATCTGCAAAAAAATTGAAGGGAACTATCATCAAAGTTGTTAGTAAATTAAAACATTTTCATCGCACAAAACCGGCTATTAGATACACTACAACACTTTACCTGCAACAATTCGTCACCTATTTCCGTCGCGAAATATGACGCATTATTGCGTCTTCCCTGTTAAAGCTGATCTTTAATGAGAATCCTTATAAGAGAGCAGGTTGAAAGCGTGAATCGATGTAGTGAAAATTTAATTAAGCCTGTCGGTGCGTCGAAGAATTCATTATTCTTCATCAGTTCAATACCTAAATATGGCTCATTGCTCTTTCTGGCTTTAGTTTCTATAAAAATCCCTATATGGGGAAGAGTACGAAAAATAGACCGGTGCTCTACACATATATGACAGTAAATCTATGTATGAAATCATTTTTTTGGAAAAATTTTTCTCGTGAAATATTCAAAAGTAGATTTTTCTGTCATGTAAAGTCTTAATTTTTGCAATAATGTTTTTACGGTACTTCAGAAAACGATCTCATGCAATCAAAATTTTCTATACTCCTTTAGTACGTCAAAATGATATTTTCCTTTGATTTTTATCAAAGAAATTTTTTTTTTTTCATATAAAGCGATTTTTTAAAATAGGACTTTGCGCGAAACTAAACTCGATTCAAGACATTTTCTATTCTCTTTATTTCTGGGGTAAAACATGCCAACAAATGTAACATAGTTTATGAAAATGTCCTTCGAATTGGGATAAGCAATTTAAATACTATTATATATATAACGGGCATATTCAAGTCGATTTGGGATCGATTCATGTTATAAAAGATGGACTTATCTCAAGTTCATCTGCGGTTTGCACCCGTCCGCATCAATTTTATATATAGCTTCACCGTGAACCGGTGTAGATTATGATAATTAATGATTTTTTCTCTCTTACTGATTGAATGTTTCGTATGACATGTCTTCTTGGATAACGAGCCTGGTTGATGCCTTACCGAAGATCGTTATCGTTATTTAAATATATTTTTGCCTAATCTGTGCTTTTACTGAATTTTGTCACTATATAAATACAGACTTTGTACTGACGATCGTAAAATTTGAATATTCAAACTGCGCAAACCTTTGCAAATCCTTTAGGCAGTTATAGGTGTAGGATCGAAAGTATACGAACGATTCTGAAATCTGTCCATTTCCATCGTTCCAATTTGCAATAATCGATCGATTGAAAACGATTATGCTATGCTTCTCCTTTCGATGATGACATTTTCATCCAAAAAGTTGCGTCACTAGTGATATCAACATAACAACAGATGTTTCTTTGTTCTTGTCCTTCCAAAAAAATTGCCTGATCTTTTACGAATTCAGCCAACACGTCTAGAAGAAACTTATTGATAATTTCGTTAGCGATTTCTTTAAAGGACGTACATGGGTCACTTGCTTTTACAAAGGACGTTTGCCTTTAAGGAAACAATAATATTTCTTAATATCCGCTGGAGCATTTGATTGATATAAATAAAATTAAATGACGTCATAAATTGTTTATCTAAAGCAGTGACTGTGTCCGCCGTAGTTTTTATTCACACTGAAGAGCATATTATTTAAAACTTAGTTTCAGATATATTTAGGTTATCTTCATGAGTAAGCCCAAAACGTAGCCTATATATAGGCATAAATCGGAAAAGTAAAAATTAACAAAAAACAAGTAAACATATTATAGTCAAGTAAGGGCTCTCCACTCTACCTGCTCTACAAGCTCTACCCTACTTTGCTTAGCACAGTTATTCACTCGTTTCGGTAACAGCATCCCACAAGTTGCACCTTATTTTTATGCGAAGGTCTACTTTCCATGAAAGCCCGCGTATTGGAGGATGCCCAAAATATCACATGACGTGATCTTTAATTTACTCTCTCTCTCTCTCTAAAAGTATTATTTTTCAATTTCCTTTAAAAAAAAAATATAAATTAGACTTTCTGTCTCTCTCTCTCTCTCTCTATTAGGCTCTCGAAACTAGGCCTATGTGATCCAAATTCCCTGATATTAGTTTTTGGTGTTAATTTGCTACTATGGGCCAACTGTCATCATAAAATCTAAAAAATAAACCTTTTTCTCAAGGACTTACTCTGCATGAGAAATCTTACAGGGAGTGGGGTTCATGAAATAGACCCATCTGGTTCAAAGTAGGTCCATTTAATTTTTATATCAAATTATTTTCATTAACAAATTTTCATTATAAAATATTAACAATTGGGCCTTTTTGGCATACAAGAGAGAATTCTTATATTGCGGTAGTCTCCAAAACATGATCCAAATTTGGTAAGGCTTTGGTAAGGATTCCTTTGTCCATATATTATTATCGATCAATTTTCAAAATGATTTATTGAAAGTTGAATTTTTATACTTCGCACGACTTGTGGCACCGGAGACGTTTGCAACACCCAGATGGGCTTACGATACACTTGGCTTTTATTATACCGATTGATTCGGAATCATTTTGAATCTGAATCTCTCTTTTTAAATTTGAAAAGATGACATGGCATGCAGATGATTAGCGAAGGTAAAGGCTTATTGAGAACAAGGTTCGTTAAGAAATGTTCTTAATAGGAATAGGCCTATATAAATATTGAATAACGAAATTTGAAATTAGATCGAAAATTGAACAACTTTCCCATATAAAATCTCTCGAAATAATTTATTGGGCAATGATAAGTTTTTATGCGATACGTGCAGTTGGCAAATGCTTATTGAATTCTTGTTTTAGTGCTCATCTAATAAGGGCTAAATGATTCAACCATTTTGAGGAATAAAATCCCAGCAGCACAAGTTGAAAAACTTTTATATGAACATCACACACATCATCACATTCAACGTCAGTTTGTTTGTTTTATTTAGGCATGCTTCAGGGCGAACTGTTTGTGGTCATTGCTTGATGCACTAAACCACCTCATCATTTTCCCTTTTCTTACCAGTGGTATCAGAACGAAAAGCATCTGATCAAACTTTAGTCCTAGACCTCATACGTACATACGTACATACAAGTACAAGTTTCTCGGTCTTGCGTTGCGACCAGCATATCTCTGCTTAATTCGACGCTGGCCACAGGCGAACTAATAACGAACCATAACACTTCTGACTGCCACTGTCTGCGTAGACAGACTTCTCCAAGCAAGAAAACTGCGAGCTATTGTGCGCGAGGCATCCTTCGGTTGAACGCCTCATGCCCGTATGGTTCACATCATCCGGATTTTTAGGTAATCGGCATTAGGTAACTTGAACTCACTCATGCATTCGGATGATCCAGCCAGGACAGCCGTCAAACTTTTCTTCATGAATTCTCAATATCCAAGGTGAACTATCGACACAGGAACGCTTTGCACTCAGCCAGACCGCCTCTACTAAAATCTAAGGAAGCTCGCGAATCTGTTGAGAACATGTGAAGCACGGACTTCCCTAGCCGCTGATCGCATAGTAAAGAAATCCGCAAACAGATATTTATCGATAAGACTTCTCTGTGGAGATTTTCTGTCGCCAGGGATAGGGTACGGGCAATAAACCGAAAGTTACGACAACTTATCGAAAGGTTCTACTTAGAAGCATCTATCAGTTAAGAGAATATGAGATTTTATTAAAGCTTCTTCTTAGAAAAATGCGTGACAAGCAGAACATAACTGTCCTCTTGTGTGTAAATCTGTTAAACTTTCTAGCGCTAAAAGGCCATCACAAGTAAAAGCTTTTTGTTTGTTATATTTTTACATTAATTAATTAATTGATTTATATAAAATTTGTTTTTATATAACATTTCGATTATATTACACACAAAAGTTGTGCAGATTAAAATTGAATTTCAATTATAATGAACGTAAAAACATTGAAAACATTATAATATTAGGAAAGCGTTAACAAAACATGAGTTTTTTTTTTTTTTGCAATTTCAAAAAAAAGTTCCTACACATTAAACCCGCGTACTTGTCTTTGAAATGTATACGAAATTTATTAATAAACCTAGGGTTGCATTTAATTAGGCGCGACACGACATTTACGTATTGATATGATTTGCCTCCGGAGGAAAAAATGCGGGCCTATTTAACATTTCCTCGATTAAATTTCACTTCCCCCCCGGTCTTCCTTTCCTCTAATGCCTTTTAAGAAGAAAAGGCTTATAGATACTCAACGACATCATATATATTATTGATATCCAACCATTTTGAATTTGAATAAACCCAAAAATCCAAATGAATCCCAAAACTTGTCGTAAACGTCTACCACATTCAGGCATTCAGAAAACGTGTTAGAGAAACGGAAAATCTTCGCTCTCGTATATGTTCTATTATTTAATACATCTTATGCGTCAGTGTTGTAGAGGATTTCGTGTCGTCTTGTCCCTATTGTAATGTTTTTGCTTTTTTTTATTTAAAAACTATTTGCAAATAAACCATTAAATGCCGAATAGTCGTAAAAATGTTCCAATAACGCTCTACCGCAACTGGTGTAGAGCATAAACAGTTTGTCTCAAGTTTTTTCATGCATCTCTTTTAAACGCTCAAAATCAGTGGTTTCCAACCTTTTTGTACCGGCGACCCCCTTTTTAAAAAAAATATTTAATGCGCCCCCCTTTAAAAAACAAATTGTTGCGTCCCGTTAATTCATCTATCTATCTGGTATCATTGAAGAAATCGCGGTTTTCACTTCCTTTTCAAACATTAATCGAGATCGATACTTGGTTTTTAAGACAGCTACAGCAGTAGAAAACTCAGTTTCTCATACGTAAGATGTTGCAAATGGCAATAAAATTTTGAAAGCTTTCTTTGTCAAAGTAGGAAAATCGTCTTTTACTCGTAGCCAAAACGTAAGAATATTATTTTCATCTCGAAACATCTGCTTTAATGTGCTATCACTAGATAAGTCAATTATCATTTCCCGCTTACGTATACTGCTGATTCATTTTTTTGACACCTATTTGACTTTTTTGGTTTGTATTTGAAACTGATATTTTGGAAACAGCTACATGCCCCCCCATCCCCCTTGCAACAGTATCGCGCCCCCCTACGGTGGCCCGCCCCACAAATTGGAAACCACTGGCTTAAATGCTTGCAAAAAACATTGCTTTACATAAGCTTTGCAGAGTCAACGTATCCGCTCTGAACGCATTTTAACTCTTTACGATTCATTGATTCGAAATATTATTTTATCTGTCCTCAAATTTGCGGTTACACCTTGATAACCTAATTTAGAGTCCAATAATAGTTATGGTCAATCTCTTTAAATACAAAGTCCAGGTGTCCTTTGTTCTTCTTCAGTAGGGTCAGTACACATGCGTTTGCCCTGACTCTACACTGACGTTTACATTCGTGGAAAATTCCAAAAACCGCAACCGCACTCAAATAAATTGTTTTCGTAGTAATCGACTGGACGGCATTCTCTTATATATCTTCGCCCTCGTCATATAATCACATGAGGTTGCACATGACAAGAACATATACTCCATCTTATATAAGCTAGAAATTAATTAATTTGTATTTCTCCGCATTTTAAGTTAAGTTGATTGTACAAAGAGGAGAGAAATGAGGTGAGAGAAAGGAGAGATCGTTGGGGACGCAAAACACTGATTCGAGATTAAATTAAAATATCGAAGAATTTTCGAAAAAATGAAAACAAATTAAAAAAATTATAGTCGAGTAAGCCCGACCTTTCAATGTCTTCAGTTTAGTTCAGTTTGCGACAATTTCTTCACAATACGATGTTATACGGGAAACGGTGGTGAAACTGATTTCATCCAATGCATTTTCCAGCTTTCTCAGGGTCACTCCTCGAACCAAAATATATCCAAAGCACATCAACATACGCTACGATTGAACGCTTGGTACCGCACAAACCCCCCCATAGAGAACGTGGGGCAGAGCATAAAAATAACGGACATCCTTACGTAGCAAGAGAACAAAATGAATTGAGCCGCGAAAAATTATGTTTACCCCACACGCCGCTCGTGGCAAGCATGTTTCAAGGTTGTGCGAATGTACAAAATGCCTACGAAGACTTAAGACGGACCTACCTTTTCCTATACCAATCGGCTCATGCTGAGTTTTTTTTGTTTTATCGTTACGAGCTTCTCTGTTCTCGTTATCATCCAATTTCTAATATTCACGAATTCTCTCGTTCTCAATATGCGAGATGCCATTTTTCATGTACTCCTATGAACTTTGGCATACTGGCGTGTTTTGACACCAATACGAACGATTTTGAAAATGGATTGAACTGCACTATCTTTATGACCACTCGGCCCTTGTTTGAAAGGGTCACTATATGAAATAGTTACCAATTTTTAATATCTATCGACTTATATTGATATTGTGTCAGCATTGAATGAATGGAGAAAATTTAGATGAAGTGGAACAATATTTTTAAGACTACTCTCATATGTACGTCATCCAAAAGAGGAGGAATACGTCTTTACATTGTAGTGGTAGTATACCAGACCATATTTGTCTATTTTTCGTGTGTTCTCAATAACGACGCTGTGATAAATTTGGACTACAGCGGATCACTTTTTGACTTTTGCTCCTTCACAAGAATTCCTACCAAAAGTAAGCCTTTCTATGACAAAAACAAACAATGTTTGCCACATCATGACTAAAATAGGCGAACAAATCTTATTAGGCGAATTTGTTCAGAGTATATAATAATTAACTTTACCTGAGCATAACGTTTTAATTTGTGTTTAGTTGAAAGTTGTTCGTGAGTTCATTCGAACTTTTTTCAGTAAGATTACAGGTTCATATGATTCACAACCAATATTGAATTACATAAAAAATATATTTGTACGGTTGTCAATACATTTCTTTTGAATGCACTTCGGGCAAAAATTATGATATACTTTGAAGCAGAGATATGAGAGAATACACGATGGATTTTTTTAATGTTTCCCATCTTAAATGCTTAAGTTTTTCCCCTGGGTATAGGACTTGAATAGGATAAGACAGTGTACCGCTGGACGGGCATAGACTAGATATGTCAATTTGTTTGCTGCACTTAAAACTATGCATCGGAAACACATAAAAAAATATATTAGGGGGACCCATAACTAATCAATTATTTTCGCAAGATACCATTTCTCATTAGTCCTATGGCAACCAGACAAGTGTAAGCATACTTTTTCTTGGTGTTATTCTTCAACCAGTTTGTTAGTAATTTATTCCCAACAACATAAATTTTTTTTTTTGTAGCCCTGTAATAAAATAGCGGACTTTGTACCTTCTGAGAGCCATATTCGTAATTGTGTACTTTTCCATTTTAACGCCGGTTTAAGTGCCACGGAAACAACAAACAAAATTTGCGACATATATGGAGATGTGTTGAAGGTCAACAAGTGTCAACGTTGGTTCAGCAGGTTTGCTGCAAGTGATTATGACCTGTCAGATAAGCATCGAACTGGACGCCCAGGTGAATTCGAGAACGACGCCTTAGAATCTCTAGTGGAGTCCGATCCAAGGTTACCTATATATAGGAACTATCAAGAAGCCTTGGGTCTACCTGGTCCACCGTACAAAGGCATTTAAAAAAAATTGGCAAGATACATACACAAGGTAAATGGATTCCACACCTGTTGTCTGAGGCCAATAAAGATCTTTGGCGAACAATTTGTAACTCCATGCTCACCAGACTAAGCAGAGATCCATTTTTGTCTAGGATCGTAACTGGATATGAAAAATGGATCCTTTATGATAACATAAAACGATCGAAACAAAGGTTGCCTGCAAACGGGAGGCCTCTTCCAACCCCTAAACCAACCCTATCCCTGAGGATGGTGTTATTGTGTATTTGGTGGGATTGTTCCGGTATAGTGCATTACGAATTATTGAAACCTGGGGAGACATATCTGTCTCCCCCCCCCCTGTAGTGTCAACAATTACAACGGTTACAGTCCGCACTCATAGAAAAAAGACCAGCTTTAGTGAACAGAAAAGGTGTGATACTCCAACAAGATAATGCCCGTCCTCATGCAGCGAAGATTGCTCAAGAGAAAATTAAGCAGTTAGGCTGGGAATTTTTACCGCACCCTCCATACTCTTCACACCGAGCACCGTCGGACTACCATCTTTTCAGGTCACTGGAGCATTCGTTACGAAATAAAAATTTTAATTTTTTATCCGATGTCCAACGCACTTTGAGTTATATTTTAAGTCACGCCCACCCCACTTTTTCAAGAGGGGGGTTGAACTTTTGCAGGAACGATGGCAACAAGTCATCGCAAACGACGGTGATTACATAAACGATTAAAAACTAAAAATCTCATTTAAAAAAAACTTTTTGTCTATGAATGCAAAATAATTGATTAGTTATGGGTCCACCTAATATATCGTTAATTAATATAATATTTTGAATCAGTTCAGACATTTTTTTCAATTCTTTCCGTCGGTCGTTATAGATTTACCTTTTTTTCCTTAAATTTAAGAAAGGAAACTTAATTAGTGATCACATCCTGCCAAAGTATTCTTTTGCTTATACATTTCAGGATGCAGCATATGCTTAAACTAAAACTTGGTGCAAATATCTGAGCAAGACAACTGTAGGCTTAATGCCACTTAATTAACTGACACGTTTGCAATTAAAAAAGTACTTTGTACTTATTTACGTAACCGACATTCACAAACAGCTTGTAATGATTTTAATATAATAATAAACGTACATAACAGTAAATATATTTTATATAATATTTTGATTTGGGTTTGGCTTCCAAGATTTGCGTTGTATTCGTCCATTATTACTGCGTTTGTCGAAAAACTATCAACGAGACTTGTTTCTGTTGCGCCACAGTAGAACCGTCTATCTCCCTGTGAGATGCCGGACTCTAATTCTTATTTTCTGGTTGCGTTGATGAGTCGTTCGGTGAAACGTTGAGTCATTCAGTTGAACTCAACTTCTTTTTGGACCAATTCATTTAATGTACAGATTCGTATTCGAATCCGATCAGTGCTTTTTGCATATTTTCATATGATATTTTTACACCCATCACCAAAGGATGATGAAGATATACTCAGTTTGTCAAAACGTTTGCAACGCCCAGAAGAAAGCTTCAGACACCCCACAAAGTGCATATATTCGTGATCAGCATCAAATTCTGAATTGATTTAAATATATCAATCTGCCCGGTTGTCTGTCTGTCCGTGCATGGTCTTTTGTGAACATTGTCCCGGCCGCAAAATAAAAAGTTATCGACTTCGAATTTGGCAAAAATATTGAAAGTCCTTGCACACAGCTTGGCATTGAAAATGGATCAAATCGGCCGAAGAACACACCAACGGTACTACGTAAAGTGAGGGAACGTCCGGTTTTCAAAAGGAAGAAAAAGCTAGTCTTTTACTCATTACTCATAAATTACAACAGAAAAATATTCCAAAATTTTAATATTGTATAGGTGATGCTGTAATCCCTTCAGAAAAGCCCGAAAAAATGGCCCACGCCTACTCAGTTTTATATGGTATCAAAATTCCTTTCTTTTCAATTCTTTCTTTTTAACGCACAAAAGCAAGCTTCAAAACTCCCTTAAAGTATATAAATTTTCAGTCAGTTTCAAACTCGGCATGCGTCTAAGCATATGCGTCCGTTTACCTGTCTATCTGCCAGTCTGCGTAACTATGTAGTAGCTGTGGTAAACGTTTTCCTGGTCGCAAAAATGAAGATATCACCTACAAGAAGATGGCTACAGGGTCCACACAAGGCCTGCGTAACAAAAACTGGGAAACCTTTGTTTTCCGTGTATTTTGCTTGTTACTCATAAAGTACAACAAACACAACATAAAAATTTCCACTTTTATTCTGAAAATGACGTCACCCAACCAATATTGAAGAGTACGAAAATTTGGTTCTTTAACTATTTTGGGTTCAAGGTACAAAGGGTTCGGTCATAACCGAACATAATTTTCTTATTCTTTCGCAATAAATTCTTCGTCTCTGTGCATGAGCGTTTTATTTTTAGTTGTCTATGCCGTTAGCTAGATTATCGTAATCCTTTTTTGCATATACTTAATACTTTCGTTTTCCTACGGAATTAATAAAAAAAACCAATTGAAGCCATTAAAATATGTATTATTTCTCCGAAATACATCCTGAAAACTTCTTTGTAGGCGCTCTTGATTTATGTGTTGGTAAAAAATACTTTAATACATCACAACAACAAGAATTCAATTTAATCGAATAAATTTAGAAATTTATTAATTTATTTATTTATTTATTTATTCTACTTATACAGGAACTCAACTAAAAACAAATGACAGTCGAGTTCAAATGACTCATAAAGTAAATCTTAAATTAATTATTATTAAAAGGAAAAATGTTCTAATTTCTTAAGGCAAGCTAGTAATCTTATTAAAAGCTACCTGCAAAGTCATTCGCTGTACGTCTTACTTGGTAAGAACAAGTCAAATAATGAGAAATTAAAAGTTGGAGTCCCTCAGAGGTCCATACTTGGACCCCTTCTTTTCTCATATCATTCTGTATATCAATGATCTTAAATGGTGCAAAATTCATGGGGAGCTTAGTCAATGTATCATGAAAGTCAATGCTGACCTGTCTAGCATACATTGCTGGGCTCGGATCAATGGTTTAACTCTAAATCCACATAAGTCATAAGCTCAACTACGCAGTTGATACTAATATAAATATTAGATTTAATCAATCGGATATCGAAGTAGTAAACCAAGCCAAAAATCTGGGAATATTTTTTAATAGCAATCTCTCCTGGAACAATCATATAGTTTCTTGTGTGGGCAAGGTCTACGGCATGCTACGTACCTTATGGCCGACTCAGCGATTAACACCGCTTGGCCAAAATGTACCTCATGCCAACTCTTCTATACGGCTCTGAATTATTTGCCAATAGTGATTGACAGTCCAAAGTTAGGCTAAACAAAATCTTCAACACCATCATTAGATATGTTTCGAGAGGTATGTCTCAAGAGGTATGACCGATTATCAGCCTTTAAATACAGGTTGTATGGCATGTCTCTTGATGATCTTCTAAAGTGTCGTACTTTGTGCCTACTACACAAAATTATCACAGAGTACAAAGAGCCAGACTACTTATATAAAAAAATCAAATTCATCCAATCGCGCAGACGAAAGCATATCATACAATTGCAGCATAAATTGTCCATGTCTGAACATTACTTTTTTTTCGATACGCCATCCGACTCTGGAACTCACTACCCACCTGCATCCATAATATCGCCGACACTATGAGATTTCGTGAACAAATCTACTTGCATTTTGCAGTGGATTGAAATTTCAGTTACTAAATCTCCGAACAGGGATGGGTATGACTGTATGACAGTGCTCGTTACTACTACTATGTATATCATACTTGTACTACTACTACTACTACTACTACTACTACTACTACTGCTACTGCTACTACTGCTACTACTACTACTACTACTACTACTACTACTACTGCTATTGCTACTGCTACTACTACTGCTACTACTACTATTACTACTACTGCTACTGCTACTGCTACTACTGCTACTATACATATATATGCTACTATGTATATCATAATTTATTTAATACGTATCACCTAAAATATTTTCTCTTAACCACCATATACATACTCTTTTTTCTTTTTTTTTATATACTTTTGATAGCTCCTACATTGTAATCACGTCACTCTAATCTACTAGTATTAAGCAATCTGCTATCTAAATAAAATAAAAAAATAAAAAAAACTTAGTAGAAGTAGAATAAAGCAAATAAGAAGGAGAAAAAAGAAAAAAAAGAAAAAAAGAGCATGTACACAATTAGCACAGAGCCACACCCACAACCGGTACAGGACCAAATTGCAAATGAAGCCCTAAGCCATCGCAAACATGCACAAGCTTGGCAACCGATAATAGTTAACGTCAATCTAGGACTTTCTAGGGTTAAAAGCTAGTTTAAGTACGCCGTAGGTAAATCACGTGTATTAAGCAATGTTGCTTTAATGGACCTTAAAGAGTCCGATAATGAGAATAGGTGATAGACGTCATTTAGGTTCTTGCAAACAACTCTGAGCGGCTTAAACAGCTCATAATTATATTTACAATGACTAACCTTAACGAAGGTAAAGTGCCTAGAGAAGCGGTTAGGAACATTAAAACTTATTTCTCCAAGTAATGACGGCGAGTCAATAGCATCATTTATTACTTTGATTACGAAGCAAACGCCTCGAACAAATCTACGTTTCTCAAGAGACGGTAGGGACAACAACAAAAGCAACCTATTTTCATAGGGGTGGAAGAGAATCAAATATCCAGATTGCAACCCAAACAGCAAGAATTGCTTTTGAATAGATTCAGAAGCATACTCAAGTATAGGTCTAACCAAACACATGTACAGCCTTTTCGTAATATAAGGATCATCAAGCTCTTTGGACCACCTCTTAATAAAACCAAGCACGGACCTAGCTATGCTTAACGAGAACTCGACATGCAAGTTAGAACGTAACGTATGGTTAAAGAGAACGCCTAAATCTGTGAACGACTCGACATCCTCCAACTTGTGTGAATCTATGAAGTAGTGGGTAATGAATGACTTCCTTCTTGACAAACATATTTTGTTATATTCGTAATGCATGCAATGAAATAATATTTCGTACGACAGACAATGCAGATAAATTACTGTCTACTAATTAACTCTTAGTTCTAAGTTTAATTCCCTCCAATAGATACGTACGTACGGTTTTCAAATGACTTACCCTAACTGTATTTATTGCCGTTAATTTTTATAATTTACAGAAAAGGAAGACGTTCGCTTATTATGTGGACTCAGTGGTTTTCAAAATTTCTTATTTAATGAGAACATGCGCGATATTTAAAAATGCTTCATATATAAAATAAATAAATTTTAATGATATTAGATGCGTGCATGTATTTTGATCACTTTGCTCACTTGAAAAGGGCATTTATTGAGGAAAATTGGCACAATCAAAATATTTTCCATAATTTTCTACAACTTTCCCCATCTCTCTGGCAACATTGTGATACCGTGTTGAAAGCACTGGTTTTGTGCAGCGATGCAATCATCGACCCATTTTCGTACTTCTTCGACATTTCGAAACCGCGTGCCAGCCAAGCCGTGCTGCATCGGTCTGAACAAGCGATAATCATAAGGAGCTATGTCGAGTGAATACGCTCGGTGTGCCAGAATATTCCATTCGACCTGCAAAAGTGTACCCTTGACTTGAATTCTGGAACGTGTCCCCCGTGCTCTCTCATGCAAAAGGGCTCGTCTTTAACTGCCATTTCTCACCTTTCTTGCCATAATACATCGTTCAATTTGTTGAATTGACGTCGGTAGACATCTGCAAAAACAGTTTCAATCGGTTTTAGCAGCTCGTAATACACTACACCATGCTGGCCCCGCCATATGCACAGCAAAACTTTACGACCATGAATATAGCGCCTCAGTGTCGATATGGACGGCTCTACTGGATTAACCCATTACTTTTCGGGCTTTTCGGGATTGTCGTAGTAGATTGACTTTTCATCGCCAGTCACAATATGCAATGCCTGGCAAGCAATGAAAGCCAATGAAAGTAGGAAATGTCGAAAATGCAATTTTGAGCGTTTCACAATTGGCGCCTGTATGCACTGAACACCGCAACAATACTAAATGGAAAACTATTATTTTATGCAGAGAAAGGTCAAAATCAACTGTTGCTTACATGATTATTATTATTATTATTATTATTATTATTATTATTAGGTCTTAAAGCACTAGCATCCAAGGTTTTACTCTACCGCGCTTGAGATTTGAACCCACGACCATTGAGTTGCTAGTCGAGACTCTTGCCTACTCGGCCATTCAGGCGGATTGTGTGTGTGTGTATGTGTGTGTATGTGTGTGTGTGTGTGTGTGTGTG
>KK502429.1:1217344-1246108 GCA_000688735.1 Glossina austeni | reverse complement strand
GAATTACTTTATCATTTTCCTCAAGAGATGTTAACGGCCGAAATACATGCAAGCATCTATTATTAAATAAATTAAATTAATTTCAAATATATATCGCATCACCTTTTCTGCTCTCCATACGTCACGAATAACTCGTATCGTTTATCTGCCCGCTTAGGGGCAGCCGAATGAAAGTTTTAAATAAGGTCTTGCCATCTTCTCTTTTTGTTTTTGTATTACACATCGATGCAATACTTTGCCGAGTACTGCTATGTTAGAAAGTTATCCTATGGTGTCCTTTGGCATATTGCAGTCATCAGTTATTGTTTGTAATTTCCCTCATTGATGGTTTCGTTCCATATCGCTTGCAAACTAATATGCGGAAGTTTGTTTTATTGCTTCGGTCGGTAAAAGCACACTTCATATGTTCCAATGGTTTGATATACTCACAGTGTACTTCCACACGATAACTAGCGTAAACGATAGCTATTTCGCTGTTTGTTCGCTATTTTCTGTTAAGTAAATGGGGGAAACAACGCATTCTGCAAATGCTTGTTGTTAGGCATAAAATTTGTCATTTGCAACAACAAAAATACGCATGAAGCTTTTACTTTTAGACTTACTTTTATATACCACCTTGAAGCTTAATAGCAGTAAAATTAAGTGCCACAAGTGTCATTCTTGGAAAAGTCTTACAGTTTAAAAAAAAAAAAAAAAAAAGAATCGGAAAAAAAAAACACATAAACACAATCAGAAACAATAACTGCAGGCCAAAAACGAATCGGCAAACGTCGTTTTCATATCTGATCAGTGTGCCGATTTGATTTCTTAAACTTAGCTGCTGAAATTGCCAAGCAAGATAAAATCATTGCTCGACTAGTGAAATGAAATAGCACGAGCGAAAAAGACTCTTTAAAGACACTTTACTGTGCTTTGGCCCTAGACCGAAAGATGTGCGTGACCTCGTTAATAACGAGAACAGTAATATATGCAATATATATAAAAATATATTATATATTGTTTTAGTTTCGTAAAAATCGATCTGAACATTAAGACGTATACCTATGTATTTATGAAAATCATTAGCGGTAATATTAGGAATGGATTTATTAAAGCCTTCACAACTGGCAAATATCTCCCACATAGTGATAGTTCAATATTCTCTTTATCGATTGGCCGTATGATAAACGTATTGCATGGCAGTTGCGTTGTAGCGATTATTGCCAAAATAATCAATAAAACCCTTCATGTGTAAAGAACAAATCTGTCTAAAAGTCATACATGCTGTGCTAAATAAACGACGTAAAAAAGCGAAAAACATCCATTTTATTAAAAGCAATGTCAGCATTTTTCTTGTATGTAATTGTTGCTGTGTTTTATGTACGCAGGTGGATAAATTTAATTTTAATAAAACAAGCGAAACAACGCAGTCAACCATTAACTCGCATTAGCACACTCCACTACATCACAATTTTGAAGACATTTCGTAATGGTAATGCTATCGAATTTTTGCGCCATCTCTTGAAGAAAATTCCCTGAATTTTTTTACTGCAAATGAGTTGGCTTTCCGTTGTCATTTGACGGTCATTTTGACGGTCATTTTGACGGTCATTTACTATATGAAGCCCTTTTTCGAAAAACAAAATTATAGGAAAGTTTTTCCATTTTCCGTATTCCCTGATATAGAAGATCGGGGAAAAAGGTTATATTTTGACATATTAAATGAAAGGGACACAAAAAGCCTAGTTTTTAGTATTTCGTGATGAGAAGTGATCCATAGAATAGCAAGTTAACATCATATAAACTTACTATGCTAAGTTTCGATCACATCGGTTTCCTATATAAGGACTCTTACGAAAAGTATGTCATTATAGGGCAGCAAGATTTAATTTCCATCTAATTTTTGCATCTTTTGTATCCCATCCGATCTTGCTTGATTATAATGATTTAAGTTGTTTTTCTATATATGCTAAATACTATACGGAATGGTGCAATGTTTCCTAATTATATTTTGTATATAAACAGTGTGATCGTTATAATATATCCAATATATTTTCTTGCTCTAACCTCAAGCCTCAAGCTAAGCCTTTTGTAAGTTCTGCCCTATGGACGATGGAACATTTTATTTGTGTGTTAAGCGAACCGCGAAAAAAGAAAGAGCCACTACTTGTAGCATTTCTAGTAGCAATTGAACGGGAAAGGGTGGGTTGAATCGCCGAAATGGTTCATCAGATCTTCCTGCCTTGACGCCTAATAATTACTCTCATTTAGCTCCTTTTGCTTTTGCTTTTGCAATGTTTTTTAAGACGTTCGTTCCTCAATGCGTAAAGTTAGGACTTGATGTATATTGAAATATATGCATGCATACGCCTGTACATTCTACAGCATCATCCGACCGCATAGTTCACTGCGTACAGGGACTTTTGTTTCTATGGCGACATCCTCTAAAATGCATATACAACGCAAATTCTTTTCATTTGAACAAAGAACACTCAAAATTTAATAAATACAAAAATAAAAATATGCGCACACATACATTTCCATCATCCATCATCCATCATCCATCATCCATTATTTGTAAATGAATTTAAAACGAAGTTGAAGTACTTCATAGTAAATAAACAAAAATGTTGTTTACTCGATCGAAGAAAGGCTCACAAGTGAATTTTTAATTATAGAACATAAAAATAATAATGACAAGCCAGGCAATGAGTGCGTGAGTGCGTGAACAATTCATTGAGTGAAAATCAATATGCCAGACTATACATAAAAAAAAAAGAAGAAAAAAAAGAAAAAAAGAAAAAAATAAGAATTGTATAGCAGTCCCGTGAGGGATAAGTTCCTGCAAAAGCCGCAAGTGAAATTTCTTTAAAACGAAAACAAAAAGGAAAAGAGAGAAACTTGCAAAAATGTCACGCAATCGCTCCATGTCAGTGTGTGGTGCAATAAAACGTGAGACGAAAACTCTACCTATAGTAACGCAGAGCAAGCAATCTCAGCAATTGCAGTCAAGTGAAGAATCATTTTTGCCCACATCCAGCGATTCAATTGATCGGTTAGCAGAAACGTCCGAACGTCGCGAATCACTTGTTAAACCCACCTGGCAGAATATCCAACCCGGTGAAATATCAGTGAAAACTTTGGAAAAAATTAATGGTATTAGTTCAGATTCGGATAACGATGACAGTCAACCGGAACATGCACGACGTCTTAGCGTGCAGGCGCGGCACGCAACTCAGTTGCAAAGGGAAAACAGAAACAAAAATTCGCCGAGAAAATGCAGCAGCGGCAATTTGGGGCAACTAACACGTAAAGGTAGTTTGGTAATGCATAGAGACTCCCTGTCGCATGCCGTTTCAGCGGACAATCAAACCAGTCAAGGCAGCACACACAAGAATGCCGTTGTTAATGAGGGTGGTGCTCCGCTGTGTAAGAACGCTGGATTAAAGCTAATCCGTATGATATCACGAAAATGCGGCAACCCCTCTCAGGTATTGAAGGAGAAACTATCCGATGAAATATTAGCAAAGGTGAGTTTCGAAAAAAAAACACAAAAAAAAAGAAAAGAGAATTAAAAACTTATAAGAAAATATTTTTTTTATTAATATTTTTCATTTGTTTTGTTATAAACTTCCGTCACTTTTTATCATCCTCATGAAAATTAAAACTGAAATATTAATTTTAAGTGATTCCCATACAGTCAGCTATCTTAGAAGGCCGGATAAGCCCCGCTACTACACCACTTCGCTTACTGCTTATTTATTCAATTTCTTTCCATATGAGCCCCTCACCTCTCTCTCACCTCTCTCTCACCTCTCTTTTTCTTTAGAAAGTATGAAGAATTCGATTTTTTTCCCATAGAAGACTTTCTTTAACTGAGAACCTTTATAGGGAATCGAGTCGAAAAAACTTTAACTTGATACAGTTACTTATTTATGCCTTAATTATTGTCTTGAATCAATTTCCTATATGTTATATGGAAAATTGGAGCATTTTAACATATAAAGTGTTAGATACGAGAGCGTTCCAAAAATTGAATCATCCGATCCAAATTTTTCTTATCAACATAGTATGCGGAGGTCCTAATACTCAATGATGTTGTGGGCCGAGATATTTTCTGACTATTAATTTTTCTATGTAGCGATTCTTCTAAAATTAGGCGTTCTATTAGTAGTGATCACAAAAATGCTTCAATCCAATCCATTTTGAAAAGCGTTCCGCTTTAGGGTCAAAACATGTCAGTGTAACGGATTTAGTCTGATCACTGAAATACGTGTCCAGGCATCGGATAGGTGAACAGATGCGCCTAAATCGATTCACAAAATGATTCTGAGATCTGAATAATTTTGAATCGATTGAAAAAAAAAACGACGAGCAATAGCTTCAAGTTTTCAAACTGTTCTGGGCTTTCTATGACTCCGCACAAATTTAACATAGCGTTAAATTACTAAAATCAAAAGCTTTCAAAATACATATACGATGTCAAAAAAATACTAAAAAAGAATAAAAAAAAAAAAAAAATGCTTTCCAAATAATCTGCATGGCAAACATTGCACATATGCTAATGCTTTGCGAGCATGGAATTATTAATTCATTTTCTGCAATTCATTTACGAAATTGACGAATTGATGTATTGGAATAAATATTTTGAACATATCGATCCATTTGTTGTTGTTGGTACGTAAGAACATTTTCTTATAACTACTTGGAAAAAAAGAAATAAATAGCAGCAAGAAGATCGTACGTGGCCGTATCATTAATGTACCCAAGCACTCAAGCGATTAGTTTTAACTTTCGCCAATGGTTTCACTGCATTCCTGAACAACATTCTTCAGGAAGCAATCCAAAAAAAGTCGACGTGTTCTCGGGGTAATCCAAAATGCTTCAAATTGCGAAATTATCGGCATATCGATCGAATATTAAAGTAATTTATTATTATAAAAGGCGAAAGATTTATTCGACAACTGAAGAGAGGCCAGAGTTTTTAAAAGTTACGTTAATATGAATAATATGAATAAGTGAAGAAAAACGCGAGCAAAGTTTTAATTCGCTTAATTCGCTGCGCGGCGTAAAGCTTTCAAGCTTTCGTAAAACCTTCCGAATATCTCTCTCGGTCTCGAATCTCGAACGAATCACATTTAAGATGATAAAGGAAAAGTTTGGACGGTAGCATTAACTCAATTACCGGACCGGAGTCTTTGTCGCTGTATTCGGGTACACGTGTTTCTTTTGCACAAAAAAAAAAAAAAAACGAAGGCAGTTAGCGACTCGTCGTTCCTTGCCTTACTTGCACACACACTATATTCTCATATGTTAACACTAGGTGGCGGTTATGCGATATCCTATTCATAAGCTTTCATAAGCAATACTATACAAATAATAATAATAATAATAATAACAACAACAACAACAACAACAACAACAACAACGAGGAAATGAGCAAGCAAGCAACATCTCTTAATTAAAATTTTGAAACTTTATTTTTTAATTAATCTACTGCTACAGTAAAAATAAAGATGGAAACAAAATATAACATAATTATCATGAGATTGATATAGGTACGTACGTACGTACGTACGTACCTATTAATCATGAAAAATTCAATTGTAAGTTTACTTGTTTTCTATCTTCTTAAATAAGTAAAGGACTTGAGAGTTAGGCATTTTGCGGTCTGTGAATAGCAAATTAATTGCGTTCTAACTAATGTCAACACGTTTTTGTATGCACGACCGTCGATAGTAAAATATATGTGCAAGGGTAACCTGAAATAGATGACATTGACAATGACATTGTTTACATGAATAAATTTATGGCATTTAAGGTGTGTGCGTTCATACACCTATGCACAGCATTGTGTGAATTATAATTGCACTATTGACGCGCTATCCCATCCCAGATACTGAATGAATGAACTTTTTTGTAGTTTGTCTACCCCTAATATGTGTATGCAAGCGTATAAGTGTGTAACTATGTTGGACAATGGCAAAGTGTAGCATAGCCATGAAATAAACCACAATTAACCTTACATAACCGCAAAAATGAATACAAGGAAGAAATGCGAAAAACTTTAGTTTCGAACAGTTCTGTTAGGAGAGGAAACTTTAATGCGTTTACTGCAACATCTTATTAGTCCTTACACATTAACCTCCCAGCGTTTCTTATTCGAGTAATAAGCAAACATTGTAATGGCTGTTGTCATGGATGTGTGTACGTATACTAGATGGATGTTATAAAAGATTTTCAAAAAAACGCATAGTAGTTCAGCTTCAATGTACTCTACGATGATTAGTTTCACTGGGCTCATCAAGAGCGGCGTACATTAGATTTCTTGTATGTTTGCTGCAGGCATACACGGGATTCAATTTACGTGTATTGGCTTTTCTATCCGTTTCCTGAAACTGCGCTTACGACTTGACTCAGCTAAGTCGATCCATGCATTCCCGGCATAATTACCAAAAATTAATAATTTTCACCCTTCTCCTACGTTATGGACTTTTTGCTCTGCGTGATAAAATCTCCGCGTCAAATTCAAAGATTAGCCACATCCAGTGGTGTTGTCGAGCCGGAACGCTTCGCAACGTCGTTCCGGTACTTCCTTTTTGGACAGGAATGCGTTCCGGAACTAAAAATGATTTCTATTAACGAGAATTTATAATAAACATTAGAAGAAAAAAATTATAAAATTTTAAAAAAGTAAAGATTTCATACATAAATTTTAATGCAAACGGACCGTACGTTACTCATCCCTGGTATAGTTTAATGCCATACCCAAATGGGCCTGCGGCTAATGCTAAGAATTTTTGTTATACATTTGTTGTGAACTAGAGTTTCCAGATGTTGGTATCCGCACAGTTGGACCGCACAGAGCGGCCGCCTACCCCGGATCGGCCCTGTCTATATTATTATATATACGCGTTCCGGTAAAAAAAAGAAATTAGGGTTCCGGTAAAACAAAAATTAGCACAACACCACTGACTACATCGGTCTCTTAATTCCAAAAAAAAAACCTTACAGGAATAAGTGGACTTCGCCCAAAGGGCGGCGCTAAACCGTACACAAATACGATTAGAGTGAATGGATCTTCACCTTATATGTGTTGCATGCAAAAATCATACACAAAATAGTTAAAGACTTCATCCAACTCGAACATAACTCCACTCCAAGGTTCTTTTCATATGGGAACAGAATATGGAAATGATTTTTAATTCTAATGAAAGTTTCTTATGAAGGTTTTTAATGCGTGCATAATGAATGCTGACTGACTGCAGGTCCAAGGAAATAAATATTGCGGGGAAAATGCGCTTAACTCACTTGTCCTCACTTTTTTATAGAAATTGATAAAAATTTGCGTTCACTCTTCACCTGGAAGTCTGCCCATGCTGCTTGCCTATTAGCCTAGACATAGAAAATAAAATGATCTACGAGCGTTTAATTGCCCAATCAATGCCGCCAATCAAATAATTTTACAATTCCACAAGATTGTGTGTGCGTGATTTTTACCGTCCAATTGTTTCAGTTCATTTTGACAATTTTATAGAGCCACCAATCTCCTTATCATGACACGTTACCTATAAATACTTCTTCATTGATGTTCCTCGTATCAGCAAGAGGCAGCAGCAGCAGCAGCAGCAGTATTCTACTTACTACAGTTGTGTGTTATTTTAGCACGAAAACGGATTGAATTAAAAAAAAAAAAACATTAAATCGTTCGGTAAGGGATTCGACTAAAGCGGCTAAACATTAACGCTAATACGCGTGAAGGTGCTTTAAATGAAAGCGAATTTTTATGACAAGCACGTATGATCTTCAAGTGTTGTTGGAGCATCTGTACTGGTCCGTTATCGAAGAAAAACAAAAAAAAAATAAGTAGAACAAAATAAGCGAAAGGAAATGCCATTGACTCATGCCCAACAGTGTACAGTACTTGGTGACGTTAATCGAATTTCTAATGGACTTATTGACTACCGTTAACCGACATTAACTGAAGTGACGAGTGTCCCAAAACTAAAACCAATTGAATTTTTTCTCTTTTTAAATCTATTCTGACCTTTTTTTGCTAATAGCTTCACGCAAGCGCGACGCCCAACACTTAATAAATAATATTCCTTTTGTGTTGTGTTGTTTAGCCCGACGAAGGGTGCACAACAACATGGTGCACAACACTACGAAAATTGGGGAGAACTGCAAACACCGCCTTGCTTTTTGAGCGACTTTGACGCGGTTTTTCCGGCCCTGGCTCGCCTTTTGCATGATGTTCGGGCCGCATGCATAAATCTTAGTCTCATCTTCGGTAATAATTTCATATTTCATAACCGCTTGATAGTTCCGTGCTCAACAACCTTACAAATTGTGCAAATCCGAGGAAACTCTTTTTGTGTCAAGGTGCGACGGTAACACCGAACGCATCTGAAACTTTAATTACGTTTAGCGCTTAATTCGGAATTTACGAAAAAAAAACAAAATATTTCTGATATCCGAATGGATTGAAGATGGGGCTTGCTTTTCGAGCCCAATATTACTCACTTTTCAGATCTGTATTTTCCAAATTTTCATATACGATATAAATGGACTCGAAATGGACTGCGAGTCGCATCTCATTGAGGCTTAATTTGGGGGACAAGAAAAAAAGAAAGCGGCTCGAAGCGACTTGCAATAAATGTAGTACTTGACTAATCGTATCTTCGAACGGACTTTTCTTTATAAAAAAAAAAAACAAGAATGATTCGAAGGGCACGCCTACAGGGCCACGTAAATTGAGAACATTAAAAAATGGTTTTTTTTAAATTTATAAAAATTTAAACGTATATCCTACCTGTGCCAAAATGAGAAAAGTCGGTTACGTCTACCAGACAGTATTACAGTGTCTCCTAATTTAATTTTTTTATCAAAAGCTTCATAACGCATAACGAAGCAAGACCTCATAATGTATACACATTCTTGATCATTACCAAGCTTGGGATGCACCTAAGCATGTTCCTCGGTCGATCTGTCCGTCTGCCTAACTGTGTAGTATCTGTGGTAAACATTCTTTTGCTTTCCATCTTTTTGCTCATAAACAACGATAGACACACAAAAGACAAAATTTTCACTTTTATTTTGCAAAAAATAGAAAAAATCAGCCGCATAAAGATTGAAGGTAAGAGGCGAGAGAGCCGAATGTAATTTTCTCATTCATTTTTGTTTTTAATGCAAATGGTACGCATAACTGATTCGGCCGCAGCTAAATATAGTTTCTTTACTCGCATCAGGAATTGAATCCGGGTACGCCCGTTTAACGATTTCAAGTCCCGTTTGAGTAATATAAACATCTACACCCTCAGCCAAGTTAAATCGGAAAAGATCCTGGAAAACATTGTCAACAACAGTTTATAATAATCAAGTGTTACCGGGAAGAGACATTTTTCACAGAACATATCTCTGAAATATTCCCTAAATTATTTGCTACGTATTTCTAATTGGGAGAGTCAGAGGCAGAACACACACACACAGGTGAGCGAAAGAGAATAGGGGAGGGATAGGAGAGCCTTTAAATAGTAGGGTTATGTTGAAAAAAGTCTCTATTCAATGGATTGGATTGGACCGAATTAATTTCAATAAATCAATCAAATTTATTTCAATAGCTTATTGTGATTAATTTATGTACGCATAATGTCAGTAGATTGCAGATGCAAGCAGTCGTACATATTTACATTTGTTTAGAAAATAATTTATGTTGTTTATTAAATAATTATAGCGAATACTATCCAAACAACAAAAGTTAAATGTAACATACAAACATACAAACATATACTGTACGGGTTGGCTGATAATGATTTTAATGAATTTATTTAGAAATTTATTTAGATTTTTCTTGTACATAAAACATAATAAATCTGGTACAATAACACGAATCGATGGAAAACATTACATGCAGGACGGATTGTTTGCATCAGTAATATTGTTATGTAATGCTTTTGTGCGTATGGATATGTAATGTAATTGAAAATATGAAAGAAAACGTCAACGACTGGCTAGACGTTATTATTAAACAAAAAAAAGGAAAACAGAATCGAAACACAATGCAACGACAACGGCTTTCCTAACAGTCCAAGTATTGTTGGAATGTATTCAATCAAGTTCAAGTCTACTAAAGAGGGTAATAAAATATCTTATCAAGAACGTGAGCTAGAGATGCGCAGTGAATCCAAGCATACCCTTAAGAGAGCAGGAGAGAGAGTGCCGGGAAGAGAGGGTTGAGGAAGCGAGGAGGGGGCAGAAAGAGAGAGAGAGAGAGGGTGAGAAAGTGAGAGAGGGCGAGAAAGGGAGAGAAAAATCAGATTTTATGAATGAACGGCCATTACAATGAACTATTATTACAAGTAAGAAATTTCTTTGTATTTTTTTTTTTTTTTTTTTTTTTTTTTTTATATATGTATATACATATACATGTGTATACATCGACAGTGCAGCAGCATGTTGTTAGTCAACTTGTTGCTATTTACAATTGATTAAAAGATTGTATACAATGAATTTATTAACATTATCACTGATAAGCAAGTACTTTAGTATTCAAAGAGGCGCCAAGAGTGCAACAATATATCACCGATATTATAAAATTCATTTTCAATTAAACAAAAAATTTATTGTTCGGTTAAAAAAGTATTTTAATATTGCAAAAAAAGAAAAAAAACAAAAAAAACAAAACCATTAAAAAACTAAAAGTTGTTCAGTAATTGATATTTAAGTCACTTTTTAAAATGACCGTCGTTAGCGCATTTTTGGTTAAAAACTGAAACCAAGTCTTGAACTTATGTACAAACTTCTTTCACCAGGCATTTATTGAACATAGGCTTACAAGTTTGTAGCGTTGTAAGGACCTTTTCGTTGTTAAAAATGCCTATTGCCAGAAGAAAATTTTATAAATATTTTACGAATTATTTTTTGAATTTTTGAAAATTTGAATTTTTTATATAAACCTCTTCATTGATTGTCAAAAGTTGTCTGGCTTAGTTGTAAGAGATTGAGTTTTACAAGAAGATTCTAATTCGATTTGGAATGGACAACAACAGTTCCACTTAATATTAAATATAAACCAAGCTTGTCATGCACATCCGCTTTTCAAAGGAACTCGTCCGTCTAAGAACATTTAACGGTAGAACTAAAGCCATCTAAGAGAAGTGGTAAACGAATTGAATTGAACTAAGAAAGATCTCTCACTGTTAGCATTATACTGTTTTTTAATTTATCGTACGTATAATTTTTATTGAATCGCAGCCATTAAGAGACAATTGCAGAAGTAATATAAAATTTTGTAAAATGAATTGCGTAAGAATATTAATGATAAAAAGTCTGGTCTCAGTTACGAAGACCATGAAATGTCCTTTAAAAAAGGAAAAAAGGATCGATAATGTATAGCATAAAAACAAATGTTAGTCGTTGTCATCATTTACATGCAAAAATGTCTAGTGAAAATGTGGAGGCAAAATGTCTTCAAACACTCTTTATCCATCATATTTGATTTGATTCGATCAGCGTTAATAGTGACCCGCGTAAACTAAGAACCGCCGCAGCGAAATACTGGAAACCGGAATCCTTGTGTTGAATGAAAATAAAAAATGTTTAAGGCGAAGTTATTGCTCATCGCTGCTTTTGAATTTTTCCCACCTTTCAAAAAGCTTTAGAAGCCACGCCCAAAAAATATTGTTCTGTTGAATCGTTTTCGTACGGTTTCGTAAGAAGCGAAGCGCTCTTTAGCAAGTGTGCACAAAATCGATACAAACACACAATGATCGGAAGGATACGAACTCGCCGACTAAGTCGCATAAACTAGCACTTCCCAGATGAATGCTTTTAATGCATCGAAAACCATTTGGTATCAATGGTTTTATCAGACTTTACCAGCTAATAACAGACCACACTTTTCTGGTCACACCGAACATAGGACAGCGTTTTTCCTGTCAAAGCGATATGGATGCTATTGCTGGATCTACCGATGAATTTCTGGGCCTGGGATTCGCAAAATAGATCCACTTTTTCGTGCTTAGTTAGGATACGATGCAAAAAAAACTTTGTTTTGTATCGTTTGGGCAAAGAAAACCCTATCGCGTGTTGCTATATGCGTGTTGGTATTACGGCTGCTTATTGTTGTTAGGTGTGTACACACATATTTTCAAATATTTTCAAATATTTTCAAACACGTACACACATATTTTCAAATATGTGTGTACTTGACATGTTGTGTTAGGGCCATGTACGTGCAAATTCCAGTTTCAAATTTATATACGCGGTGCTAAAATGGGAATCAATTTGAAAAATCGCTTAACGCGACGGACATTTAGGGTTTACTCGTAGGTTTTCTTTTTTTTATAACATTTCTGGTATAAACTTAATTTGTGCAAATTTGTGATTTTTGCGTTTAGCGTGATACAAACAGAGCTCTTTTAAGGTTTTCCATAAGGGCTCTCGAAAAACTTGGATCGATTGAATTGGCAGCTGCTAGGAGAGGATTAACCATTAATCCATTAAAGCAGATTTGTTAACTCTGCCTCTTGAATAATTAATTAAAGTTTTCGATTTTCATTTAAGGATTAATTGAATGAAAAAAACTTTCGTTTTGTCAGAACGACTAGTAAATAAATGTACGCATCCATTCAGCCTTCCAAATGACGTCTAAGGTTATTAAAAAAAATAAAAAAATAAAGCAGTGGGAATAATTTCCGTGAAATTGTAACTTTTCGTTACTGAAACTTTTCAATATTAAATGGGAATGACATTAAGCGGCGCACTA
This sequence comes from Glossina austeni, assembly GCA_000688735.1. Lineage (NCBI taxonomy): Eukaryota > Metazoa > Arthropoda > Insecta > Diptera > Glossinidae > Glossina > Glossina austeni. The sequence continues at coordinate 1,233,363 of KK502429.1, read as the reverse complement.
AACTGTGAATATGTTATTTGGTCTGTAAACGAAATTTATTGAAATTAATTAAAAAGACAAATCTTTGACGAGTATAACGGAAGAAATTATATTTTTTTTTTTTTTGTAAATATAAAAATGTCACGCATGAGTAGCATAAGCAGTGATGATAACGATGATGAATCGCTAGCAAGGGTTTATCCAAAAAGAACGGTAACGATAACTACGGATCGTAATGACACAACGGTCGATTGGTCAACTCCTTCCGTAACGAGCACAAGTAAAATTATAACAAATAAAATAGCAGAAGGCGTGGATGCATGTAAAACCACTGGCCGCGATCTAATTAGAAGATTGTCGTCGAAGAAGAGACCAAAAGCCAATAATGAAGCAAAAAGTAAAGGAAACGTTAACACTGAAATTACTGGCAGTGTATTAAACAAGGTGATGTTTATTTATGTTTTATTTATGCAAGAGAATATTTAAACAAACTGAGATGAAAAATGTGTGCGTGAAGTCTTTTGATTAAATACTAATGCGAATATTTAAATATTGTGCGCTTTCTTAAGTCTTAAAGCCAAGTTATGTTAGCCGTTTCTAAATAATTACTATGCGCATGCGCAATCAAGGAATGGCTTGGAGAACTTTTACCGCTTCACATTCACATTCATTTACATTGTTTTCTCAAAACGCTTTCGCACCTTGGATAACCGCATTTTTAAAAAGAGCTATCCAAGGTCATATCTGAAGAATACGGTGCTTGAAAGATAATGATTATCATATGTTTAGTGTAAGAATTCATAAACAATGATATGTAATGAATATACGGGATTCGATCATTTCGAGTTCACATCCTGATCTAAAGTATTAACTAAATGCAGAGATCAAGACTAGTTTGTTAATATGCTTGGGAAAATTGCTATAATTCTTTGAAATTTGCCCGACCTTAATTAACCCTTCGCTTATAAACTTGAACTCAATGAAATTCCCAGCAGTGGTAACAAGCAATGGATATAATCCGCGCTACGAAACGATTGCATACCGAAATCATATCTTCGATCTTCCTTCACGGAGATCGGTCCGTCAATTATTAAGATCGTACGCGAAATAATTCAGAAGACTAAGGTCCACTAATTAGTCATAAAACCTTCAACCATTCAATCTTCAGACTTTCAGGACGTAGAGTCTCCCTCTTATATAGAAATAGCTTCTGCCTGCGAACGATATTATTGCAAAGCTTTTCAATTGTTTCTAACCCATTGTCTGTAGACTGTAACACACATCCGAAGGCTCTATTAAAAAAAACTACGTTTGGTTACGTATAACTCTTATAATAATCGCAGAGCTACGCATTAAAAACTCTAGAATGTGTCAGCTTATGGAGCAGAAGATTAGTCTCCAATGACAATGAGTTTAACATTGACATTAACTTTCCGTGAGTGTGTGTGCAAAGTGGGATGCATAGCAGGGATCTTCATGGTCAACTTGACTGCCTCAGTTTCCGGCGGAAACCATTAAATCCTTCGAAATCGCCCTCATCCAATTTGAAGGGCTTTTGTGTATTTCTAGCAATGTCTGAGCGTTTCTAAGGCTTTGCGTTTTGTAAAGGCGTTTATGATACGAATTAATGCTTCTAATGCACCACGATTCCTGTGCACGGATATTCAGACGTAATTGGACAAATTTGGGCAACGATGATTGCATGTATCTACACTTGTTATGCTTGCTTCATAGGTCTCCACTAATGGTCTGCATATAACGGACTTTAACAGTATGTTGTTAGGGTTTTTTTTTTTTTTAAGATTTATTTAAATGGATTTAACACAACTAACAGCAACAATAACAACATGAACAGCTTTATACGAAATTAAAAATTGAGAAAATTATGCGAGGGTCGAATAATATGAGCCGTCGATATTAACGAACTGCGAATTGAAATCAAAAACACGGATATTAGTTCGAATTTAAGGAAATGAGAAAAAAGCAGATTAGCCCAGCAGCAGGTTTACTTTACTTTACCATAGGTTGCCTCTTAATGCTCTAAAACGAAGATGTATTTTATTTCTTCCAGTTACTATATTACGTCAAAGCCAATTTAGCTCGTTATCTGTTTATTACCCAAAACCAAATTGTAGCAGTCCGTTGGTTTGCCTGCAATTTTATTTCGGAATAAAATCGTATTTTCTATAGACAAGAAAAATTTTCAGAAATACTCAACGAGCATTCCCCATAAACTTAATTCAATTTGTTTTTTATTTCTGCTCCTGCATCAATTGTTATGTTACGTTCTTTTTACCCACCTGTCGTAAGCAAGGTCACGAAACCCTTTTTAATTTTCATTTCTATTGATTATACTTGAAGTTCTGAATTCTGATTGTGCGAGACATACGAGATGCGAAGTAAAGAAAATAAAAAACGAAACATACGTAACTTTTATTTCATTATTCTCTTCTTGTTATTATATATATATAAATATATATAAATAAATGTATGTGCGTATACAGGTTATAATGCTTGGTGATTCCGGGGTTGGTAAAACATCACTTCTAGTGATGTTCCGTGATGGTGTCTACATGCCCTGCTATTATGTCACGACAGTTGGCATTGATTTCATGGTAAGAGGAACTTGAAGATGATATATAAAAAAAGAAAGAAAGAAAATATAACAAAAACAAAAACAAAAACAAAAACAAAAACAAATAAATATATAACATTTTTTTAATATTTGATGTGAATCTATCAACTGTCTATATGTATATATATATATATATAATATTATCTACGTGTGTATGAAGTGCTTTTTCTAAACTTGATTTCATTAAATTCTTCAGTTGTATATGGATGTTGTTTGTATATATGTATGTAAGTATAAAGTGCGAAATACGTATTCATTTATGTATTTATGTGTGTTATAACGGTGTATATGTCAGAAATGTTTGTCATTAAATTTATTTTATTTTTTCCATTCAGTCTTCTCAAAGGATTATTTATGTACCTACAGACAAATATCTAAACAAACGAGAAATCTTTTTAATAATTAACTATTGCTGACGTATTTTATTTAAGTACAATGTGCCCGTCGACTAAATAACTGCCCGTAAATAACTGCCTTTGCATGCAGTGCTACTCACTTTACAAAATTATAGCCTTAAACGAAAACCGAGCAAAAACTCATAGAGAAAATATAAAACTTTTCCACTTCCGTTGATGTTTTTTATGCATAACAATAAATTTCTTTAATTAATGAGTTAATGAACGACCCAAATAATCCGACCGAACTTTAAACACTTTAAAGATCTCTCTTTGTTATAAATTTTCAATTATTAGAGATTATTATCCTAAGGAGACATTCTTTTTTCACAAAAACTGTTATATATGGGAGCTGATTGGAAAAATAATCCCAACATTATCCAAACTTAACACAACAAGTTTATATGTCTCTCAAACCACTATTCTCTTTATGCCACAAGTAGAGACTTAATTTTTATAAAAACGTGTGTACGAGAGGAGATTTTCAAGAGATTTTCTCTCCCCATCTGAATTTTTTTGGTTCCACGCAGTAAGCTACAAGAATATGTTTTATCGGTATGTGAAGAGTGATTGCAAAAATTATTCGATTGAGTCCATTTTCTAAGGTATGTCAGTTTACCAAAATTGTTCTACGATCTGTAAGCTAATACACATAGACATCGGAAAGACGATCACATGGCTAGGCAGGTTCAGATCGATTCGATTGTCTCAAGTCGTTCTGGATGTTGCATAGATCTACAAAAATTTCAGTCACAATATATTTAGTGCATAATTGCACTTCGAGTGTCACCTTAAATTGTCGGATCTTTTGCGTGGGCGGAAAGGTGAATGTAGGATTAAAATTAGCAAATGGTGTATTGAGATACTCAATATAATATTAAAAATTCTTGTGAATTTAATGTCGTGGACATCAAATCAATATGTTGACGGTCGCTTTAAAATCGTACAATTTTTTTTTTTTTTTTTGTTGGTTCTATGATACTAAGAATGTAGGGCCGCTACAGAAAAATTATCTTTGCGTTTACAAGCATACGCAATGGACATCTATAAACGTCATTTACGTCAACGGATTAAAGATGATGAAGGTATAGGCAAAAAAGTGCTAGACATTTCGACAAAACGAAATGCATAAAAAATTAAGTTTGAGAATAATTTTTGTTTTTATTTGAAAGTCTGTGGCTTTTCTGTTTTGAAAATGATTTACATGATATGGAATTAATTGAAAACTAACACACTTTCGTTTTTGATCAAATTTATTGCTTAAAAAACCGCTATATGTGGAATAACATCAACCCTACGGACATCCACAAGGCTTCATTGTGTGTGTGTGTATCCATTTGAATGACAAAATCTTTCGCACACTTGTGGTGCAAAGCGGTGTCCAGTTCTATAGAAGGGTCTCTCATAGATAAATTTGGGCTCCCATACGGCAGTGCTATAGGATTCTGAAGTGAAGTCCACGCATTTCTTATTGAAACCAGAAGTTTGCGTAAAATTTTGATTTGCTTTTTGTCGATCATACGAGAAAGAACCTAAAACAAGTGGGAACATTTTACCCGAACAAGGTCGACCATTAAATACCCTACATCAATTCGCCTAATTCGCCACTTAACCGGTCGCTATACCAACAATACATCGAAAATTATTTACTATTTTCATGCGAAGCTACACTTTTAATCAACACCCGCACATTGGAGGGTGTCCAAAACATCGTGTGACCTAGTAAAAAATTTGCAAACTCAATTTTCTTCCCAAAAATTTTTCAATTATTTTTCAATTTCCGTCGTAGATAGGTGACTAGAAATTAGCTTTTCCCTATAAAGAAGGGCTCACTTTTCACCCTTATGTATGTTGGGATCCAAAAATAGACTTATCTGATCAAAATTCACTACCGTTAATTTTTTTTTTTTGTTAATGTCCTACTAAGGACCAATTTTCATTGTAAAATATTCATCAGAAATCTTATGTGGAATAGAGTCTAAAAAATAGGCGCGTGTGGTTCGCAATACTTATATAAAATTACTATTATGAAGAAATCTTCATCGTAAAACATTAACAATTAGAGCTTTTTGTCAATTTCTTTGTCAATTTAGTATTATGCACCAACAACCAACCCCGATATGTTGAGAATTAGAATTTTCTACCATAGGAACGGTTATGTGAGAGGGTGTTCAAAAATTACTCTAGCGAAACTAAATTCTTTATACCGATTTAGAATGTCGTGGCCCTCCATAGTGTTTCTGCTTCTTCTTATATTCAGTATGGATAGTTCATTAACGCATCTTCTTATCAAATTTTGTATCGATCGATGATGTCTTCCTTATCTGACGGGGAGTCTGTGAGGAACATCGTGGTAGTAGCATAAAGCATAAAAACACTTGTACGGATTAGGCTTAATTACAATGAATGCGCGATACATGGAAACGTGCTGAACAATAATGAATGCGCGATCATGGAAATGTGGAAACATGACTCTTATGCATCGTGCACAACACCTACCAAGTTGTAGTTGGCCCCTATTCTCCGCTTTCCACACTTCTTTCTCTCTGACCAGAAAACCGTGTTTTTCATATACATATAGGGGGCAGCTCTTCTTCTTGCGTAACTGGTCCCGTAAATAAAAATCTAACGTTTGTTATCAACCTCCAAAGACAGTAGTAGTGAACAGTAATATATCCGAGACTTTCGTCGTGGTGGACATAAAAAAAAAAAAAAAAAAAAAAAAAAAAATCGGTTTCTTTTATTGTTTCAAAAGTTCCTTCCAAAAATACAATGAATGTTGCATGTAATTGCTTGCTGAACTTGTTTGCATATCTGTGTATATGCTGAAATAAGCGCAGCGTTATTGTAGTATATGTGTTAACAGTATATAAATAATATGTAAAGAAGAAGAAAAATTAATATTTTCAGATTCCATTTTGCAAAAATAAACAGCAGAGTTGTGTTCTTTCTAAAAAAAAAAAAGAAAAAAGAAAAAAAGAAAAAAGTAAGAGAAAGAGAAAGTGGTGTCTAAAGAATTGGTCACTCTTTCTGAATACCAAGCTTAGAAATGATAATCGGCATTGAATTAATAGATATCCCAAGCACTGCGCAAATCAATTTTCTTTTAATATCACATACTATGAGTATATTAATTATCAGTTTCGTTATGATTTACATTTCGTCAAATCGAAATTAGTCGACAAGATTTTCTTGCCATTACAATACGATGACGTAATAAAAGTCTTCATATATAATTAAATAGATTCACTGTTGGTTGCATTGCCTGCAACACAATCTTCTTGTTCTTCTGGTACACTTTCATATATTCAACTAGTTTTTCTATTGTGAAAATGGCGCAATGCTTAGTGCTTAGAGTGTTCGATTACCATCAACCCCTGCGGAAAAAGTTATGACAATACTTTGCACTCTCATGTCGTCGAAGTGCAAAAATTCTGAAAGCTTCTCCTCTCCACTAAATATGAAATGAGATGAACATCTGGCAAAAAATATATTTCTGATTAATTTCTGCTTTCATTTCGATTACCCAATAAAAATGACATAAGCTATTAATTTTAGTGTCCCTGGCAGATGAATTAAATGTTCTCCTAATACCATTACGAATACCGATAAAATTAATTTTGTCTTTGGCCATTTATCAAAATGTGTGACTTCGCCATGTGTTCGCTAAGAACTATGTAATAATGCAAGTTAGTTTTTTGGGTGAAGTGTCCACAGCAAAGCTTTTGGGAGCTTTAAATAAATCGAATTCGGGACAAAGGAAACGCATTAACGCATAACTAGCGTTATTTTTCCTGCCAAATTCGAAGGTAAATGCTATTGACTCGTAAAAGATGAAGTATGATCGAAATCGAACAATTTTAAAGTGGGAATGACCTAAAAGGTGGACGTTGGGACAAACTATTAGCATTAACATTGAAAGTAATGGCATCGGCATTTAAGTTGATTAGCTAGACGCATTACAATCCCAGCTGAGTGAAACTATCGCTGGGATGCGAGGCATGCAACAAACAATAACTGAAGCGATTTTACCAAACATTAAAGGGAAACGCAACTGTAATACGATAACGCTCAACCTTTTATCACAAAATTCGTTCAGGTTCGTTGTTGTCAGCACTGAACTGAAATATGCTACTCGCCCGTCTAATCAACACCTGGTGCCTACCTAGCCCGTCTAATCAACCTGGCGCTTACGGAGATAGCCTTTAAGAAATGCTTGCATTTTCGGCATGAAACTGATTGTCTGTTACAAGCGACGAAGTAACGAATACGTGCAGCATCGATGGACAACACTTTGAAGTATATATATTTTTTATGATGCCCTTGAAGTGAATGCTTTTTTTTTTTATGAAAGCGCGAATCAGAATTAATTTCCAAACCTTTCGGCACATTTCCACATCTTTCGACGTTCATTTATACGCTATATTGATCGGCCGCTATTTTTAACTTCAGCTTACATATAGATGTCGTTGTTGCACTTAATAACTTAACTTTAATTTCTCTTGCTCTTCTAAAAATATTGCACAGAAATACCTTTGACATAAAGTGTATCAGTATAAAAATAGAAAACAAAAAAAAAAAAAAAAAAAAAAAAAAAAAAACAGTACTAATATCTTTAGTCACTGCTGTATGTATTAGATAAGAGTATTTGAAACGACATATGTATATATACTTGTATATAACAAAAAATATCAAAATGATGTACTAATTAATTCCCTTAATTGATTTTTATTTATTTTTATTATATAGAACAAAGTAGTACTAGTCGATGGCACTCGTGTCAAATTGCAAATATGGGATACGGCTGGGCAGGAACGCTTTCGTAGCGTCACTCATGCCTATTATAGAGATGCCCATGGTAATGCATACCATATGCATATGCATGCACATATTAATTGACATATTCAAATAAATATATATTTAAATATTTTAAAAATAAATATTTTCCACAGCTTTACTTTTACTTTACGATGTTACCAATAAAATTACCTACGATAATATCCGGGCATGGTTATGTGAGATACGGGACTGTGCTCAAGAAAACGTTGTCATTGTGTTAATAGGTAAATTTCTTATACACATACATTTATATGGAAGTTTGTATTATTTGCGCTTTATAGATTAATTAAAGTCTCTTTTATTTCTTTATTTATTTACACTTTCCTCTCTTTTTTATTACCCTACATTTATTTATATTTATTTAACTTTCATATATTTTTAAGGGAACAAAGCGGATTGCAGTAATAGTGATCGTCAAGTTAAGCGAGAAGATGGCGAACGTTTAGCACGCGAACACAATGTGCCGTTTATGGAAACCTCAGCTAAGACAGGACAAAATGTTGAATTAGCTTTTGAAACAGTCGCCAGGTAAGCAATTCTGTACTCAATATTTATTTACAAATTTCACAGGAACGACTAACTCATTTCCAATTATCTTAAAAGGAAAGCAAATGCAATATAAGAGTAAGTGTATCAATGTGTAGAAAGAATGCTGTAGCAGCAAGTTTATGAATTTCCTCGAAAATAGTTTAGAAAAGACTAACCAAAGGCCACAAATATTAAATAATGACAATGAAAAGCAAGTAAAACTACTATAGAGTATAGTGCCACTATGCACAATTAAATCGCCTTCATTTAGTTTACAACTGTTAATATGACGGATTTTTAAAATAAAGCATGATATGGGAAGCACCAGTCGAAAAGCTGGTACATCTTGTGGGCTTAGTGGGCTTCCTCTCATAACACGTTCAACCCTCTTCTCTTTTTTTTTACCAAGACGCGCCAGATAGTATGCATATAATATTGTAATTGTAATAATAGGGCACTTACACTGACGATCGATCCGCAATTTCCAATATTTCCTTGACGAACTGGCCATTCATATGCAGCATTCATAAGCATTATAATCGAACAAAGTCATAAAGTCACAAAGTCGATCACCATTTCGTTTAATACAATTCTTCGTTTGCGCCGTTGCGATAAAATACCCAACAAAATTATATTTAATTTACTTTGCGTGTGCTTGGTAAGGTTAAGCTTATTTGAGGAGCTTATTTGAGGGGCTACAGGACTTATTATTTATTCTTCATCTATTTTCCCCATAAAATACCAAAATAAAATGCTGTACTGCTTGCTACATGATGGCTCGGTTGCCATGAAAATTCTTAGATGTGAACGAGAGTCAGATACTCAGAAACTTATGGCGTCCATGCTAAGCGCAATAATAAATTGTTTATATCAAGTCCCGCTTCTGCATCTGCATCGGTTTTCATCATGAACTATCAAACGTTAGACACATAGGAAAACAATCATTGAATTTATATCCAGATGAAATATCTGGAAGGCTCTAATAAAGATACGGACCACGTTTCGCATTGATGTTTGTTCTATTTACTTCCTTTCTATTCTCCAACTTGATTCAGTGGCAGTAGGGATCGTTTTAAATTTACACGAATTAAAACGTGAGATATCAAATAATTTCTTCTTTCTGTTAAAACTTGAATGATCAAATTAGTGTAGTGTGTTCACTCTTCTGGTTGATCTCGAACTTAAGAAAATCATTGAGCAACTATTAGCTCGCGAATTGGAGTTAGAGTGCTTTTTACGAATATTGATGGCTATCTAAGCTATCTAAGTACAGTATGTTACAAAGTGCTTCAATCTAACGAAACGAGGTTGAGCCGATCGTTAAAAGGAAAAGGCGAGCAGTTTTCAATGCGGTTTTTTCAATTTGAAAATGTTCCGCCTCTTTCCGCAAAATCCCCGCTCGAAATATTCACAGCATTGCACTTGAATGTACTACCGAGCTATATATTCATCAAATATTGATCCGCCTGATTAATTGCTTGCTCTCTTAATTGAATCATGTTTACTACAATGTGGACTTGAGCAGCAGCGTTCGATATTTATGAATATTTTTAAAAATTCCTTCTTACCTGAATACCCTAAAGAGAATATCTGTTCCTTTGGCACACAACTCATTCACACGTTGCCGCCTGAAAGGCAGGGAAACTGTTGGGTCACGGTAAACAGTACTTGAAATAAAACGAATAAAAATGCTGTAGTTGGTCGCAGCTCACAATTAAAAATCCTACGCCATCCTGCAGGTCGTTATATGGGAAGTGGGCGAAAGAATGGTCCGATCCGAAACATTTTCAACAGCGTTCATCTGTAGGCCAAAATACGTCAGTATGCAAAATTGCGGCCCGTAGGTTGAATACAAATAAATAAAACGGACAGAGGAACGGACAAGTTTAAATCGATTCAGAAATATATGCTTGTGCCAGCAGTGGTGTAAAGTACAATAAATTTAAAAAAGGATTATTCAAATGATTTTTATTAGTAGCTTAGTAAGTGAAATGCACTCGATATACTTTCTCTATGACGTCATTCCATTCATTGTGTGATAATTACAAGAACTGTAAGAAAATGTACTCGCATTAATCGTAATTTTTTCTTTCTTAACGTCAATACGTTTGTTAAATGTGTGCAAAGCGTCTGCCATCGAAGACTGCGACATTTCTTCAATGGTTATCAACGCAAAGACCTTTGTTGTTATAATAGCTCCCGCGATAGAGTTACTATTTACTTCCTTCCGCTATATTACATGGGCGTGTATTCATGTTTATGCCTACATTAGATACAAATTGTATAGAGCATAGGAGAGAGGGAGAGCGAGAGAGAGAGAGAGAGGTAGAAGCCTCATATCAGTCATAATATATTATATTATTCTCATACTTATTTCTAATAAAATTAATTAATTTTTATTCTCGCTTTTCTTCATTCTTTTTATGGCTTACTCTATGCAGGCAGCTGAAGAGTCGTGGTTATGAAAATGGCGACGAAGGTAAATTTAACGTTCATGAGTTTGTACGAGACAACACAAAAGCCAAGAGTGTATGTGCTCAGTGTAATTTTTAAAATAAATCAAAAAAAAAAACAACTAAGATTTCTGCGTAGCAGCAGCCCCTGCACACTTTTTTTTATCCCTTTTATGCATCACTACTTGGCGTAACAACATAAGCCATGTTTTCTTTTTGCATCAAGTTTTTATTTCTTTTTTTTTTTTTTCTTTTTTTTTTACCGTTCAACCGATACTCTGATAAAGATTTAAAGTATGAAGTCGTTAAACAATTTATTAGACTATAAAATTTGCTTTTATTTTATTTTTTAATTAATTAACTCTGACTTGCAGGAATATTTATTTATTTAAGAAAATATTTTAAGGCATTTAAAGACTTTCGTTAAGGAAACATCTTTATTATATTTTCCTTATACAGGAAAACCGACAGGACAAAGCATATTGTTCTTATATACGAGACAAACAGAGACGGGGAGAGGGATAGAAAGAGAGAGAGAGAGAGAGAGAAATTTAAAATATTTATATATATTTTCTATTTCTTACAATAATAAAAATTAGCAAAAAAAAAAAAGGAAAAAATAAAACAATTTGCGATGAAAATCATCATCACCCGAAGAATATGTTTAAATAAAAAACTATTCTTTACTGAGACCAATAAAATTATTAAACGTTTACAAAAAAAACAATTTAAACAAATGCTATAATAATAATAAAATTTGTTCGAAAATTCCATTTCAAATCATGAAGAAGACGGTAATATACTATTATCATGCCCTCCGATCTTCCGTACTACGAGATGAAGTCATGAGATCATGAGAAAGGCAAAATTAATTCATAATATTCGATGTTTGACCCTCTGGAACTAAGTTTTGTAAATGCCGCTTAAAGAAGAACTTTACTAATAAAAGGGAAAGTAGGAGAACGTAATGAACGAAATGAAAAACTGTGTGTACGGCTTTACACAAATTTTTTTGTTTTTTACCGTAAGGTTAATGCATTCATTATCATTAATAGATTAATTCTAAAAATGCAACGATGACAGATGAGAAGTTCGAATTTCTTCTAGCTGTAAATTGCTTGGGATATGGATATAAAAGGAAATGCATTAAAAGGATGAATATTCAAACAATTTTTTCAAGTTCTTCCTTGCCTTTCGCCGGCGTAAAAACGATCTGTTTGAAATATTAATTCATTATGCATAAAAATTTCGTTATAAATAACATATATATATACAGTTTTTATATAAGTTGAGTCTTTTTCTTAGTTATTTTCGATTAATCAAATTCACTAGAGCGGTAAGGGGTAAAAATGATTTGTCAACATTTCCTACAATCTTAAGAAATTTATGGTTTATGTAATAAATATAATTGTGTCGCACATGATAAGTATGAAAATTGGAAGGCATGATATTATCGTTTCTTTTCCATCTGAATTAGAAAGGAATTATTTATAAATAAATGTATTTATAAGCAAATAAATATAATTTTTATTTAAAAAGGCACTAAACTAAAACAAAAACTTAATGAGCAAAATAAAGCCAAATTAAAAAAACCCACAAACTATAAAAATGTATTCGTACCTATATACACAAACAGACACAATAAATACCCTTTAAAATCATTGTGAATATATATATATAAGATATTAATTAATTGTATAATGGATTAATCGATTAGTGAATTTGATCTAAAGAGAGAACTGTTTTTTTTTTTTTTTTTAGAATAAATTGTTTAAGAGAAGAAGGGGAAAAGGAAAAAAAAATCTCAACTTGTTAAACTTATCGCACACTTCAAACAAATTTATTGATGTTGATGCAAATTTTATAAGAAAAACAATATTTATTACATATAACATGAAGAATTCATCTCAAAATATATTATAAAATACAAACTATTGTACAATATTTTAATTTATTGTAATTTTAACTTTTCATAATTTCATAATTTCATAATTTCATAATTTCGAATTATATTTAATCAGTGGGATATCCCACTAAAGCACTTTTTTTTTTTTTTCAAAAGTATTCTGCAAATTTAAATACTTTGTACTCACTACGTGAACTAATTGAATATCGAAATCATGTCCTTTGCAACAGCTAAAAGTATGCTACAGATAGACAATAATATATTAATTAAACTTTTAATTCTCGAAATAGAGGCATAAGTTATCTTCGAACGTTGAACGAACGATACTCGCGTGTGGATGAGTTTGATTATCAAGTTCCTAGCATTTCTCTGATAACAGCAATAAAACTGCTTAAATGCGTGCATAAATTGCAGTTAAGTTTATTTTTCAGTTCGTTTCACTGCACAGTAAGAAGCAGAATAAAGTTTCGCCGTTCCTGAGATAATAAAGTGGAAATTGATTAATTTGAAAACATTATTAGAATTTGTGTGATTCCCCCGATTAAACGCTTGGAATACCAAAGCAACGTAAAACATTATAGCAGAAAAAGGAATCGAAAAAAGGGAACCGTCATAAAAATTCTACACCTTTTTCTTGTCTCACCTTTGTCTCGTTATGAGCACCACCAAGAACAATCAATTCAATAAATCCTGTCTCACAAGATCTCTCATATAATGTTTTAATGTGGAAAGGCTTTAATAATGACGCAAGCACTTTAACTCTACTAAAACTATAAAGTCTACTGTGCGTACTCATGGACACTGCATCTGTAGCACGATATTTACTAGACTGTTAAGCTCGTTTCCCAGACGTAAGCATAAGTCCAAGTTTCATCGCCAGTAAATGATGTACACTTTCGATCATCATCACGCACAGAGAGCATTCCTTTTGACACTTCAATGCGACGTTGCTTCTCAAACGAATTCAAATCGTTTGGAAGAAGAAGGGAAGACATGCGGGACAAGCACATATCATCCTTCAAAATTGTTCGTATTGATTCTTTTGATATATCAACAACAACTGCATGGTCTCTTCTTGAGTCACCGGACGGATGAGAAATATAACAAGATTTTGTTAATGTTTTCATCGGAAGCTAAGGTTGATGACCTTCCTGAACGAGATTCGTCTATCTTATAGTCCTCATTAAATTATTTTTACCACCTCAAAACTTGTGATGTTGGTAACTCACTCATCACCGTAACACTTTTCTAACATTTTTAATTCATTTCATTTTATTTTTTTGCCAAATTTTGATGTAAAGTCTCTGTTCAACAGAAATTTTCATTCTAAAAATCGTCGACATCAAGACAAACAAAAAAAAATCCAACAGAGCACGTGTCTTGAAATTGGTTTCAGATGTTCACAGCAGTCGTACCGATCTACCAAAAAAATTTGCACATCGATATTATATCGAGGACATTTTAAGAAAGTACAGCCTCGTCACGTTTTGTACAGTAGTAGTAGTATTTCTGATTGGCCTACTGATGCAAACAAAATTGTGTGTGTCCCCTACATAATATTTATTTTATTTTTACTTTCTTTTTTTATTTTATATATTTTCCTCACTATATATATTTTCTTCTTTCGCTAAACATTTTCATCCAATCTATGCATACCAGTAACCATCGAGCACTCTACAAAGTACGCATATTCTGGATCAGCGTAAAGAACGAGAAGAGTGCAGACATATTTGCCTGCGTGAGTGCATTGAATTCGCGATTACGAACTTAAAACTTTTTATAGAAAGGAATACGTGGCCTCACTTGATCGCTTATTCCTCGCATTAATTCATGTTTCGAAGTCATCCCACAAAAGTCGAGCCCACAATTAGCATAAAAAAAAATAATAATAATTTTTTCCCTTTTCTCCCTTAAGTTAAAATTCGCTTGCCCTTATCAGGGAAGCCGCGTATACATTAAATAAACTGCAGTGTTCTAAATATGGTTTTTGTTTTTGCAATTACCTATACAATGGTGACAATGGTGAGGGCGTATGGAAGTGTGATTTGATATATGCACGAGATGTATCGTTCGTTATGCAATCGATATAAAGTGTGAGTGGAACTTTCCCTTATCTTGTATATACAAGATGGTGATGGATACTTTATTGTATTATTATGTATTAGGCGAAACGCTTCTTCTCTTTGTCATATTGCGTCTCAGGGAGATTTAGTTACTGCAAAAACTTTCCATTTCAGTTTTTTTTCTTGTTATCCTTTGGAGCAATTGCATCCATTCTGCCATAATAACCGGGCGTGGTACATAAACGTAATGTTTCTTTGCTTCAATAAGTTCCAAATTTGTACTGCTAGGAAAAGATGGATAAAAAGTGAACAGAGATTGTCTTTATGTTATTTTGCATTGAAGAATTCGGTGGATGATGATGATTCGGTCAATGATATTTTTATGTCTTCCGACAACCATTTTTCCTTATACTGCTATATAATCTTGACTTTTAATATTAGGTGTTAATTTTAAATAATAAGTTTCCACATCTTCTGAACCTCTAGATCGGACGATTTTGTCCCATGGGTTCAGATGTACGTTATGCAGATAAACATTTTTGTAATGAATAAAAGAAGACCTCATGTTTGCAATAAAAGGGCGATTAGGAATATAAAGAGAGCATACTCATAACTCATTAGGACTTCTTATATTCTCAAAAGTGGACTTACACAACTTTCGTTTGGAACGACTTATAAAATAGACATACTGTAACTATTCCTCTATGAACTTACAATTGCATTCAACTCATTAAATTTCATTTATCTTATTTTCTATATTGTTCTTATTCCTCAGTATAAATGTTCAATGTTCTCTGAGGAAAATGTTCCACAAAAAAAAAAAAAAAAAAAAAAAAAAAAAAAAAAAAAAAAAAAAAAAAAAAAAAAAAAAAAATATATATTAGTAAAAAAAATTCAAGGGGTATACGGTTTAACATTAATTTTTTAAATTTATTTGTCAAATCATTATTCTTTCAATTCAATTTCCCCCGTGAAATATAAAAGAAAAATATTTGTTGTCATATAAGAAGAAGGCTTCAAAAAAATTCTCCGAACCTATGCGAATTATCTACACTCAGACTGACAGGAGAACAGAGCAATAGATGGACAGGCGTACTCGAATTAATTTAAAAAATAATTTTGAATCAAATCCTTCTGGGTGTTGAAACACTCCGCGCAAACTGAGCATAACCTTGCCGCAAATAGGGTATATAGAGTATAAAGATTTATTTCATTCGCATA